>JAVSCE010010765.1:0-55214 GCA_032199065.1 Smutsia gigantea | reverse complement strand
CTCCTCCTCCTGCTCTTCCTACTGCTTTTCATCCTCCTCCTGCTCCTCCTGCTCCACATTCACCTGCTCTTCCTGCTCCTGTTCCTCCTCCTGCTCCTCCTGCTCCCCCACCTGCTCCTCCTGCTCCTTCTCCTGATCCTCCTGCTCCTGCTCATACACCTCCTACTTCTCCTACACTTCCTCCTACTCCTCCTGCTCGGACTCCTACTCCTGCTCTTCCTGCTCCTCCTCCTGCTCTTCCTGCTCCTGCTCCTCCTCCTCTTGCTCCTCTTGCTCCTGCTGCTCTTCCTGCTCCTCTTCATCCTGTTCCTGATCTTCCTGTTCTTGCTTCTTCTCCTCCTCCTCCTCCTAATCTTCCTGCTCCTGCTCCACTTCCTGTTCCTCCTAATCTTCCTGTTCCTGCTCCTCCTCCTGCTCTTCCTGCTCTTCTCCTCCCCCTTCTCCTCCTCCTCCTGCTCTTCCTGCAACTGCTCCCCATCCTCCTGCTCTTCCTTCTCCTGCTCATCCTCCTGCTCCTCCTGCTCCTGCTCTTCCTGCTCCTTCTCCTCTATCTGCTCCAACTGCTCCTGCTCCTCCTCCTCCTCTTGCTCTCTTCATGGTCCTCCTGCTCATGTTCTTCCTGCTCCTGCTCATCCTCTTTCTCCTGGTACTTTTCCTCCTGTTCTTCCTGCTCCTTCTCTCCTCCTGCTCCTACTCCTCCTGCTCTTCCTTCTCCTGAACTTCCTGCCCGTGCTCTTCCTCCTGCTCCTCTTCCTCCTGCCCTTCCTGCTCCTGTTCCTCCTCCTGCTCCTGCTCTTCCTGCTCCTCTTCCTCCTCCTGGACCTCTTGCTCCTGCTCTTCCTGCTCCTTCTCCTCCTCCTCCTGCTCTTCGTGCTTCTGCTCCTCTTCCTTCTCCTCCTGCTCATGCTCCTGCTCTTCCTGCACCTGCTCCTCCTCCTCCTGCTCCTCCTCCTCCTGCTGCTCTAACTGCTCCTCCTCCTCCTCATACTCCTCCTCATCCTGCTCTTAATGCTCCTTTTCCTCCTCCAGCTCCTAGTCCTTTTCCCCCTCCTGCTCCTCTTGCTCCAGGTATTCCGGCTCCTCCTCCCCTACTCATGCTCTTCCTGCTCCTGCTCCTATTCCTGCTTCTACTACTCCTGCTCATGCTCTTCCTGCTCCGGCTCCTCCTCCTGCTCCTCCTGCTCTTCCTCCTGCTCTTCCTGCTCCTGCTCCTCCTCCTACTCTTCCTGCTGCTACAACTTTTCTTCCTGCTCATCCTCCTTCTCCTCCTGCTCCTCCTCCTGCTCCTCCTCCTCCTGCTCTTCCTGCTGCTGCTCCTCCTCCTGCTCCTCCTTTTCCTTCTGCTCTTCCTGCTCCTCCTCCTCCTCCTCCTGCTCTTCCTGCTCCTGCTCCTCCTCCTTCTCCTCCTTCTCTTGCTCCTCCTCCTGCTCCTCATTCTCCTGGTCTTCCTGCTCCTGCACTTCCTGCTGCTGCTCCTGCTCCCTGTCCTCCTCCTGCTCCTGTTGTTCCTCCTGCTCTTCCTCCTCCTGCTCCTCTGTTCCTCCTGCTACTCCTCCTCCTCCTCGTGCTCCTACTGTTCCCCAAGTCCTTCTCTTACTGCTCCTACTCTTCCTCCGCCTTCTCCTCCTACTTCTCCTCCTGCTACTCCTCCTACGGCTCTTTCTGCTCATGCAACTCCTCCTCCTCCTGCTCCTCCCGCTCCTCCCCTTCCTCGTGTTACTTCTGCTCCTCCTGCTCTTCCTCCTCCTCCTGCTCCTCCTGCTCCTGATCTTCCTCCTGCTCTTCCTCCTCCATCTCCTCCTAATGCCCCTCCTGCTCCTCTTCCTGCTCTTCCTTCTCCTCGTCCTCCTCCTGCCCTTCCTTCTCCTCCTCCTCCTACTCCTCCTGCTCTTCTTCCTCCTCCTCCTGCTCTTCCTGCTCCTGCTCCTCGTCCTGCTCCTCCTGCTCCTCCTACCACTACTGCTAATCCTGCTCCTCCTCCTCCTCTTCTCTTCCTGCTCCTGCTCCTCCTCCTGCTCCTCCTGTTCCTCCTTCTCCTCATGTTCTTCCTACCCCTGCTCCTGCTCCTCCTCCTGCACCTCCTTCTCCTGCTCCTCCTCCTACTCCTGCTCTTCCTCCTGCTCCTCCTGCTCCTCCTCCTGTTCCCCCTGATCCTCCTTCTCCTCCTTCTCCTCCTCCTGCTCCTCCTCCTATTGCTCCTCCTCTTGCTCTTCCTAATCCTGTATCTCCGGCTCCTCCGGCTCCTACTCCTCCACCATATGCTCCTCCTCCAGCTCCTCCTCCTGCTCTTCTTCCTGCACCTCCTCCTCCTCTTAATCTTCCTGCTCCTCCTCCTGCTCCTGCTCCTCCTCCTCCTCCTCCTGCACTTCCTGCTTCTGTTCTTCCTCCTGCTCCTTCTGCTCCTCGTGCTCCTCTTCCTGCTCATTCTGCTCCTGCTCTTCCTCCTCTTCTTCCTGCTCTTCCTGCTCCTTCTCTTCCTCCTCCTCATACTCCTCCTGCACATACTGCTCCGGCACCTCCGGCTCCTCCTGCTCCTCCTCCTCCTCCTCCGGCTCCTCTTCCTCCTGCTCTTCTTTCTCCTGCTCTTCCTACTGCTGCTCCGACTCCTGCTCCTCCTCTTCCTCTTCTCTTCCTCCTGCTTTTCCTCCTTGAACTCCTACTGCTCCTCCTCTTCCTCCTGCTCCTACTTCCCTCCTCCTTCTGCTCTTCCTGTTCCTTCTCCTCCTTCTCCTCCTGCTCGTGCTCTTCCCCATCCTCCTGCTCTTCCTGCTCCTCCTGCTCCAGTTCTTCCTCCTCTAACTGCTCCTCCTGCTCCTGCTCCTCCTCATGCTATTCCTCCTCCATCTCCTCCTCCTTCTCCTCCTGCTCCTCGTCCGTCTCTTCCTGCTACTGCTATTCCTCCTGCTCTTACAGCTCCTCCTGCACCTCCTCCTCCTCCTGCTCCTCCTGCTCCTGCTCTTCATGCTGATGCTCCTGCACCTGCTCCTCCTACTGCTCCTGCTCTTCATCCTGCTCTTCCTCCTCTAACTCCTCCTGCTCCTTCTTCTCATCCTCCTCCTCGTCGTGCTCCTCTTGCTCCTCCTCATCCTGCTCTTCCTACTCAAGGTCTTCCTCCTCCTCCTCCTCCTCCTGCTCCTCCTGCTCTCCTCCTCCTTCTCTTCTGGCTCCTTCTCCTCCTCTTCCTCCTCCTGTTTCTCCTGCTCCTCCTCCACTTCCGGCTCTTCCTGCTCCTCCCGCAACTCCTACTCCTCTAGCTCCTCCTGCTCCTGCTCCTCCTACTGCCCTTCCTGCTCCTGTTCCTCCTCCTGCTATTCCTCCTCTTCCTACTCCTGCTCCTCCTGCTCTTCCTCCTTCTCTTCCGTCTCCTGCCCCTCCTCCTGCTCCTCCTTCACCTCCTCCTCCTTCTGCGCTTCATGCTCCTTCCCTTGTTCCTCCTCCTGCACCTCCTGCTGCTCCTCCTCCTGCTCTTCCTTCTGTTGACCGGCTCCTGCTCCTCCTCCTGCTCTTGCTATTCATCCTGCTCTTCTTCTTCTAACTCCTCCTGCTACTCCTGCACCTCCTCCTCCTTCTGAGCTTCCTGCTCTTTCACTTCTTCCTCACCCTGCTTCTCCTCCTCCAGCTCTTCAGGCTGCTTCTACTCCTACTCTGCCTATTCCTCCTTCTGCTACTCCTCTTCCTCCTCCTCCTCTTCCTGCTCCTGCTCCTCCTACTGCTCCTCTTCCACTTGCTCCTCCTGCTGCAGGAGTAGCAGTAGGAGTTAGAGTAGGAAGAGCAAGAGGAAGAGCAGGAGCAGGAGGAGTAGCAGGAGCAGGAGCAGCAGCAGGAAGAGCAGTAGCATGAAGAGAAAGAGGAGGAGGATCAGGAGGAGGAGCGGGAGCAGGAATTGAAGGAGGAGAAGCAGTAGGAGGTGCAGGAGCAGGAAGAGCAGGAGCAGGAGGAGGAACAGCAAGAAGAGCAGCAGGAGCAGTAGGAGATGAAGGAGGAGGAGGAGGAGGAGAAGTAAGAGCAGGAGCAGGAGCAGGACGATCAAGAGGAGGAGCAGGAGCAAGAGCCGGAGGAGATGAGAAGCAGAAGCAGGAGAATCAGGTGGAGTAGCAGGAGCAGGAAGAGCAGGGGGACGCGGAGGAGGACCAGGAGGAGGAGGAGGAGGAGCAGGAGCAGCAGGAGGAGCAGGAGCAGGAGCAGTTGTAGGAAGAGAAGGAGCAGGAAGAAGAGGAGGAATAGGAGGGGGAGCAGGATGAGGAGGGTTACTAGTAAGAACAGGAGAAGGAGCAAGAGCAGGAGGAGGATCACAGGAGCAGGAGGAGGAGGAGGAGGAAGACCTGAAACAGGAAGAGCAGGATGAGTAGTAGCAAGATGTGCACGACGAGGAGGAGGAGGGTAAGGGGAGCAAGAGGTGTTAAAGGAGGAAAAGCAGGAGGAAGAGCATAAGGAGAAGGAGGAGCAGGAGCCGGAGCAGAAGAAAGAAGAGCAGGAGAATGAAGAGCAGGAGGAAGAGGAGCAGGAGCAGGAGAAGCAGGAGGAGGAGCAGGAGCAGGAAGAGAAGAAGGAGTAGGAGCAGTAGGAGGAGCAGGAAGAGCAGGACCATGAGGAGGAGGAGCAGGAAGAGCAGCATGAGAAGGAGTAACAGGAGGACGAGGACCAGGAGCATTAAGAGGAGGAGCAAGAGCAGGAGGAGATGTAGGAGGAGCAGGAGGAGGAGGAACAGATGGAGGAGAATGAGCAAGAGGAGCATGCAGAGGAGCAGGAACAGGAAGAGCATGAACAGGGTGAGAGGTGCAGGAAGAGCAGCAGGAGCAGGACGAGTAGGAGGAGGATGAGGAGCAGGAGCAGTAAAGCAGGAGCAGGAGCAGGAGGAAAATGAGGAGGAGCAGGAGAAGGAAGAGCAGGACGATGAGGAGCAGGAGGAGGAACAGGAGCAGGAGTGGCAGGAGGATGTGCAGGAAGTGCAAGAGGAGGAGCAGGAGGAGCAGGAGGAAGAGCAGGTGCAGGAAAAGAAGGAGGAGGAGGAGTTGCATGAGCAGGAAGCGCAGGATGAATAGTTGGAGCAGGAGGAGAAGGAGGAGGAGCAGCATCAGGAAGAGATGGAGGAGCAGGAGGAAAAAGAGGAGGAGATGGAGCAGGAAGAGCAGGAGGAAGAGAACAGGAGGAGAAGGATAAGGAAGAGGAGGAGGAAGAACTGGAGCAGGAAGAGGAGGATGAGTAGGAGCAAGAGGAGCACGACGAGAAATAGGAGGAGCAGGTGGAGCAGAAGGTGTTAGAGGAGGAAGAGCAGGAGCAAGAGAGGGAGCAGGAGGAGGAGCAAGAGGAGCAGAAGGAGGAGGAGCAGGAGGAGCAGGAGGAGGAGGACGAAGAGGAAGAGCAGAAGGGGAAGCAGGAGCACGAGAGCAGGAGGAGGAGGGGGAGAATTACGAACAGGAGGAGGAGCAAGAGCAGGAGGAGGAGCACAGGAGCAGGAGGAGGAGGCACAGGAGGGGGAGGATGATCAGGAGAAGCCAGAGGAGCAGGAGGAAGAGCAGGAGAATGAAGAGCAGGAACAAGAAGAGCAGAATTAGGAGCAGGAGGAACATGAGGTAGAGCAGGAGGAGCAGGAGGAGGAAAAGCAGGAGGATGAGCAGGAGGAGGAGGATGAGCAGGAGTAGCAGGAGGAGGAGCAGGATCAGGAGGAGGAGCATGGGGAGCAGGTGTTGGGGGAGGATGAGCAGGAGGAGGAGAAGGAGCAGAACGATTAGGAGGAGCAGGAGGTGGAGGAGCAGGAAGAGAAGCAGGAGGAGGAGGGGGAGGTGCTGGGGGAGAAGGAAGAGGAGCAGGAGCAGGATGAGGAGCAGGAAGAGCAGTAGGAGGAGGAGCAGGAGCAGGATGAGGAGCAGGAAGAGCAGGATCAGGAGTAGCAGTAAGAGGAAAAGGAGGAGGAGTAGGAAGAGAAGGAGGAGGAAGAGAAGGAGGAGCACGAGGAGTAAGAGGAATCGCAGGAGGAGCAGTAGGAACAGGAGAAGGAAGAAAAGAATGAGGAGGAGCAGGAGCAGCAGGAGGAGGAGGACAAAGAAGAAGAGCAGGAGGAACAGCAGGAGAAGGATTATTATGATGATGATGATATTGGTGACATGAAGATAAGTGATGATGATGGAGGACAAGTGATGAGTGACAGAGTCGGAAATATTATGATGATGAAGACATTATGACATGAACCCAGAGATGATGATTATTACGAATATTATGATATTATGATGACAGTCAATGCGATGATGATGCGCCTATGATGATGAGTAGGAGCAGGAGGAGCAGGAGCAGGAGGAAGAGGAGCAGGAGCAGGAAGAGCAGGAGGAGGGGAGCAGGAGGAAAAGGATGAGGAGTAGGAGGAAGAGCAGGAGCAAGAAGTGCAGTAGGATGAGGAGCAGGAAGGGCACGAGGAGGAGGAGGAGGAGGAGTGGTAGCAGGAGTAACAGGAAGAGGAGGAGCAGGAGGAAGAGGAGGAACAGGAGGAGTAGCAGGAGCAGGAGCAATAGCAGGAAGAGCAGGAGCAGGACCAGGAGGAGCAGGAGGAGGAGCAGGAGCAGGAAGAGCAGGAGGAGGAGCAGGAGCAGGAAGAGCAGGATGAGGCAGAGCAGGAAGAGCACGAGGAGGAGGAGGAGGAGCAGCGGGAGCAGGAGGAACAGGAAGTGGAGGAGCAGGAGAAAAGCAGGAGCAGGAGGAGGAGCAGGAGCCGGAGCAACAGCAGGAATTGCAGGAATAGGTAGAGCAAGAGGAGGAGGAGCAGGAGAGGAGCAGGAGCAGGAGGAGCAGGAGGAGGAGAAGGAGCAGGAAGAGCAGGAGGAGGAGGAGCAGGAGGAGTGCAGGAGCAGGAGGAACTGGAGGAGGAGGAGGAGCAAGAGCAATAAGAGCGGGAGCAGGAGCAGGAGGAGCAGGAGGAGGAGCAGGAGCAAGAAGAGCAGGAGGAGGTGGAGCAGGAAGAGCAGGATCAGGAGCAGGAGGATCAGGAGGAGGAGCAGGAGTAGGAAAAGCAGATGGAGGAGGAGCAGGAGGAGGACCTGGAGCAAGAAGAGCAGGAGGAGGTGGCAAAGGAGGAGGAGCAGGAGCAGGAAGAGCAAGAGATGGAAGAGGAGGAACAGGTCGAGCAGCAGGAGCAGGAGGAGCAGGAGGAGTTTGAGGAGCAGGAGCAGTAAGGGCAGGAGCAAGAGCAGGAAGAGCAGGAGGAGGTGCAGGAGCAAGAGGAGCAGTAGGTAGAGCAGGAGCAGGAAGAGCAGCAGGAGCAGGAGGAACAGGAGGAGAAGGAGCAGGAAGAGCAGGAGGAGGAGGAGCAGGAGTAGGAGCAGGAGGATCAGGAGGAGGAGCAGGAAGAGCAGGAGGAGGAGGAGCAGGAAGGAGCAGGAGGAGGATGCAGGAGCAGGAGGAGGATCAGGAGGAGCAGGAGGAGGAACAGGAAGTGCCGGAGAAGAGCAGGACGAGGAAGAGCAGGAGGAGGAGGAGGAGCAAGAGGAGGAGGAGGAGTAGCATGTGGAGCACGATTAGGAGGAGCAGGATTAGTAGCAGGAGGAGGAGGAGCAGGATCAAGAAGAGCAGGAGGAGGATGAGCAGGAGAAGGAGCAGGAGCAGGAAGAGCAAGAGGCAGAGCAGCAAGAGTAGGAGCAGGAGCAGGAGGAGCAGGAGCAGGAGGAGAACAGAGCAGGAGGAGCAGAGGAGCAGGAGGAGGAGCAGGAACAGGAAAAGCAGGAGGAGGAGGATCAGGAGGAATAGCAGGAGGAGCAGGAGAAAGACCAGGAATGGCAGGATGAGGAGCAGGAGGAGGAGGTGAGGTGAGGAATTGTGATTTGTGGTGAGGGAGGTGAGGTGGAGTGAGGTGAGCTGAGTGAGGTGAGGAATTGTGAGTTGAATGATGTGACATGTTTTGTGGATGTTAGGTGAGGTGACGTGGTTAGTTGAGTAATTTAATTGAGGTGCGGTGACATGAGGTGTGGTGAAGAATTGAGCTGAGTTGAGGTGAGTAGGTGGGGTGAGGAAGTGTGGTGAGGTGATTTAGATGTGAGGTGAGTTACGTGAAATGAAGTGAGGGATTTGAGGAGGAGGTGAGGTGACTTGAGTGAGCAGGGTGAGAGAGGAATTGAATGGAGTTGAGTGGAATAAGTGAGGTTAGGTGAGGTGGTGACCTGAAGTGAGGAGATTAGGTGTGGTGAGGTGAGGAACCAAGGCAAGGTTTGGTGTGATGAGGTAAATTTAGTTGAGGAAGTGAGGTGAGGTGGGGTGAGGAGTTTAGGTGAGGAATTCAGGTGTGGTGAGGTGAGGTGAATTGTGGGAGTTCAGTTGATGTGGTGTGAGGTGAAGACTGACGTGAGTTGAGGTGAGTGAGGTGATATGGCTGAGTTGAGGTGAGGTGATGTGAGGATGTGAGGAGAGGAATTGAAGTGAGGTGAGGTGAGTGAAGTGAGGAAGTGAGGTGAGGATTGGAGGTTCGGTTAGGTGAGATGTGAGCTGAGATGTGGTGTGCTGAGGGGAAGAGGTGAGGTGAGGTCAGGAATTGAGGTGAGGTGAGGTTATTGAGGTGAGGTTAAGTGAGTGAGGTGAGGTGAAGAGGTCATGTGAGTAGGTGAGGAGGTGAAATGAATTCAGGTTATGTTTTGTGAGTGAGGTGAGATGTGGTGCATAGAGTTGAAAAGAAGTGAGGAGAGGAATTGAGGTAAGGTGAGGTTAGTGAGGTGAGGAGAAGCGAACGAACTGAGGTGATGTGAGGAGGTGAATTGATGTGAGGATTTGAGGTGAGTGAGGTGAGGTGTGAAGTGAGGTGAGAAGGTGAGGTGTGGTGAGTTGAAATAAAATGAATTTAGGTGAATTGAGGTGAGGAGCTGAGGTGATGTTAGGTGAGGAATTGAGGTGATGTGAGGTGAAGTGAGTCAGGTGAGGTGACGTGAGATGAGGTGAGGATAGTTGAGTGAGGTGAGGTGAGGTGAGGTGAGGTGAGGTGAGGTGAGGTGAATGAGGTGAGGTGAAGAAATGAGGTGAGGTGAGGATTGAGGTGAGGTGAATTGAAGTGAGTTATTTGAGGAGGAAGTGAGGTGACGAGAAGAAGTGTGCAGGTGAGGTGAGGAATTAATGAGGTGATTGACGTTAAGAGAGGAGATGAGGTGAGAAATTGAAGTGAGGGGAGGAGTTAGGTGAGGAAGTGAGGTGAGGTGAATGAGGTGACATGTGGTGTGCAGGTGAAGTGAGGTGGTGAGGTGAGGAATTTAAGTGAGGTGAGGTTATGTGAGGTGTGTTGAGGTGAGGTGAGGTGAGGAGGTGAGATGAGAAAGTGAGGTGAGGTGAGGATTGAGATGATGTGAGGTGAAATGAAGTGAGTGTTTTGTGGAGGATGTGAGGTGACATGAGGTTAGCATGTGAGGTGAGGATTTGAGGTGAGGTGATGTGAAGTGAGTGAGGGGAGATGAGGTGAGCTGGGAAGATGAGGTGTGGTGAGGTGAGTGAGGAAGTGAGGTGAGGAATTGAGGTTAGGTGAGGTGACAGGTGTGGAATTGAGGGGAGTTGAGGTGGTGAGGTGACGAATTCAAGTGAGGATAGGTGAGGAATTGAGTTGAGGAATTGTGGTGAGGTGAGTGAGTTGACTTGTTCTGGAGGTGAAGTGAAGTGGGTGAGGAAAAGTAAAGTGAGTGATTTGAGGAGGAGGGGAGTTGACGTGAGGTGAGCAGGTGAAGTGAGGATTTGAATGAGGTGAGTGAGGTGAGGTTAGAGGTGGTGAGCTGAGGTGAGGGGAGGTGAGGAATTGAGGTGATGTGAGTGAGGATTTTTGAGGTGTGCAGAAGTGAAGAGAGGTGAGGTGAGGAAGTGTGTTGATGTGAGGTGAGGAGGTGATGTGAGTGAGAGAGGCGAGGAATTAAGGTGATGTCCGTGAAGTGACCTTTGGTGTGAAGGTCTGGTGAGGTGAGGAAGTGAGGAGGTCAGAATTGTGAGTGGGCAGTTGGTGAGGTGAGGTAAGGAGGTGAGGAATTGAGGTGAGGTCACTGATGTGATGTAATTGGGGGAAGTGGGGTTGAGTGAGGATTGAGGTTATGTGAGGTATGAGGTGAAGTGTTTTGAGGTGAGTTGACATGAGGGGACATGTTGAAGCGAGGTGAGATGAGGTGAGATGATGATGTTAGGTGAGTTGAAGAAATGAGGTGAGGTGAGGATACATAAGGTGTGGAGGTGAGGTGAGGTGAGGAGTTGAGGTGAGGTAATGTGAGGAATTGAGGTGAGGTGAGGTGAAGTGAGTGAGGTGAGGTGAGGTGAAGTCCGATGATTCGAGATTAGTTGAAGGGAAGTGAGGTGAGTGAGGTGACATGTGGAAGTGAGCACATGGGTTGGATTGAATGAGTTGGGTGAAGTGAGATTAGATGAGTAGGTTAGCTGTGAGGAGATGAAGAGGTGAGGTGAGGAGGAATTGAGGTGAGGTGAGGTGTAGTTGGTGAGGTGAGGTGAGCTTACAAAATGTGAATTGAGTTGAAGTGAGGTTAGATGCGGTGAGGTGAGGTGAGAAGGGGTGAGGTGAGGTGAGGATATGAGTTGAGTTTAGGTGAGGTGAGTGAGGTGAAGTGAGTAAAGTGAGGTGAGTGGACATGAGTTTAGGAGCTGAGGTGAGGTGAGTTGAAGTGAGTGAGCTGAGGTGAGAAGTGGTGAAGTGAGTTGAGGAATTGAGGTGAGGTGAGTGAGGTAAGGTGGGGAGAGGAGGTGAGGTGAGTGAGGTTACATGAGGTTTGGAGGTGAGATTAGGAGGAGTTGAGATGACATGTGGTGAGTAATTGAGGTGAGTCAGGTGAAGAGGTGAGGTGAGGAGGTGAGGTGACGTGAGTGAAGTGACATTAATTGTGGAGGTGCGGTGAGTTGAGGAATTGAGGTGACGTGAGGAATTGAGGTGAGTGTGAGTTGAGGTGAGGTACGGAGGCGATGGGAAGTGAGGAATTGAGATGAGGTGACCGAGGTGACCTCATTTGGGTAGGTGGGATGAGTTCCGGATTGAGGTTACGTGACGTGAAGTAAACTGAGTTGTGTGGACATATTAGGAGGTGAGGGGAGGTGTGATGAAGTGATTTATGTATGGTGAGGTGAGGTGAGGAAATGAAGTGGCGTGTGTTGAGGACGTGAGTTGAGATGAATGAGGTGATGTGAGGTGAGGGCGTGAGTTGAGGAATTGAGGTGAGGTGGGGTGAGGTGAAGTGAGTAAGCTTAGGTAAGCTAAGGAGGTGAAGTGAAATGCCTGAGTTGAGAAGTGAGTTGATATGAGGAGGTGAGGAATTGAGGTGAGGTGAGTAATGTGATGTGAGGTGAGGAGGTGAGGTGAGGTGAGGAACTGAAGTGAGGAATTGAGGTGAGTTGTGTGAGGTGAGGTGAAGTTTGTGAGGTGACGTGGGAGGTAGGTGAGGAAGTGAGGTGAGGTGAGGATTGATGTAAGGCGAGGTGAGTGATGTGAAGTGATGTGAGGATTTGAGGTGACAGGAGGTGAGGTATGGAGATTAATTGAGGTGAGGTGATGTGAAGTGAGTAAGGGGAGAGGAGGTGAGCTGGGAAGATGAGGTGTGGTGAGGTGAGTCAGGAAGTGAGGTGAGGGATTGAGGTGAGGTGAGGTGACAGGTGTGGAATTGAGGGGAGGTGAGGTGGTGAGGTGAGGAATTCAAGTGAGGTGAAGTGAGGTGAGGAAGTGAGTTGAGGAATTGTGGTGTGGTGAGTGAGTTGACGTGTTATGGAGGTGACGTGAGTTGGGTGAGGCAAATTGAACTGAGTGATTTGAGGAGGAGGGGAGTTGACGTGAGGAGTTGAGCAGGTGAAGTGAGGAATTGAATGAGGTGAGTGAGGTGAGGTTAGAGGAGGTGAGATGAGGTTAGATGAGATGAGGAATTGAGGTGATGTGTGTGATATTATTTGAGGTGCCCAGAAGTGAGATGAGGTGAGGTGAGGTGAGGAAGTGAGTTGATGTGTCGTGAGGAGGTGAGGTGAGGGAGAGAGGCGACGAATTAAGGTGAGGTCAGTGAAGTGACTTTTGGTGTGGAGGTCAGGTGAGGTGAGGAATTGAGGTGAGAATTGTGAGTGTGCAGTGGGTGAGGTAAGGAATTGAGGTGAGGTGACAGAAGTGATGTCATTGAGGTAAGTGGGGTTGAGTGAGGATTGAGGTGATGTGAGGTATGAGATGAAGTGAGGTGAGGTGATTTGACATGAGGGGATAAGTTGAAGCGAGGTGAGATGAGGTGAGATGATGTTAGGTGAGTTGAAGAAATGAGGTGAGGTGAGGTGACATAAAGTGTGGAGTTGAGGTGAGGTGAGGAGTTGAGTTGAGGTAATGTGAGGAATTGAGGTGAGGTGAGGTGTAGTGAGTGAGGTGAGGTGAGGTGACGTCTGATGATTCGAGGTTAGTTGAAGGGAATTGAGGTGAGTGAGTTGACATGAGGAAGTGAGGACATGGGTTGAATTGAATGAGTTGGGTGAAGTGAGTGAGATTAGATTAGTAGGTGAGCTGTGAGGATCTGAAGAGGTGAGGTGAGGTGAGGAATTGAGGTGAGGTGAGGTGTAGTGGTTGAGGTGAGGTGAGCTTAGGAAGTGTGGTGAATTGAGATGAAGTGAGGTGAGATGAGGTGAGGTGAAGTGAGAATAGGAGGTCAGGTGAGGTGAGGCTATGAGTTGAGTTTAGGTGTGGTTAGTGAGGTGAAGTGAGTAAAGTGAGATGAGTGGACATGTTTAGGACTTGAGGTGGGGTGAGTTGATGTGAAGTGAGTAAAGGGAGATGAGGTGAGCTGGGAAGATGAGGTGTGGTTACGTGAGTGAGGAAGTGAGGTGAGGAATTGAGGTGAGGTGAGGTGACAGGTGAGGAATTGAAGGGAGGTGAGGTGGTGTGGTGAGGAATTCACGTGAGGTGAGGTGAGGTGAGGAAGTGAGTTGCGGAATTGTGGTGAGGTTAGTGAGGTAACGTGTTCTGGAGGTGAGGTGAGTTGGGTGAGGCAAAGTGAAGTGAGTGATTTGAGGAGGAGGGGAGTTGACGTGAGGAGGTGAGCAGGTGAAGTGAGGAATTGAATGAGGTGAGTGAGTTGAGTTTAGAGGAGGTGAAACGAAGTGTGGAGGTGAGTTGAGGAGTTGAGGTTAGCTGAGGAACTGAGGTTGAGTGAGGTGAGTTGAGTTGAGGATGTGAAGTGAGGACTGAGGTGAGGAGAATGAGGTGACAGGTGTGGAGGTGAGGTGAGGTGAGGAGGTGAGGTGAGTGTGTTGAGGTGAGGAATTGTGAGGTGTGGTGAGTGAGGTGAGGTGGAGTGAGGTGATGTGAGTGAGGTGAGGAATTGTGAGTTGAATGAGGAGACATGTTTTGTGGAGTATAGATGAGGTGAGGTGGTTACTTGAGGAATTTAAGTGAGGCGTGGTGACATTAGGTGAAGTGAGGATTTGAGGTCAGGTGAGGTGAGTAGGTGAGGTGAGGAAGTGTGGTGAGGTGATATAGATGTGAGGTGAGTGACGTTAAATGAAGTGAGTGATTTGAGGAGGAGGTGAGTTGACTTGAAGTGAGCAGGTGAGGTGAGGAATTGAATGAGTTGAGAGGAATAAGTGAGGTTAGGTGAGGTGGTGAGCTGAAGTGAGGAGATGAGGTGTGGTGAGTTGAGGAATTGAAGCGAGGTTCGCTGTGATGAGGTAAACTTAGTTGAGGAAGTGAGGTGAGGTGGGGTGAGGAGATTAGGTTGGGAATTAAGGTGTGGTGAGGTGAGGTGAAGTGTGGAAGTTGAGTTGAGGTGAGGAGGTGAGGTGGTGTGAGATGAAGACTGACGTGAGTTGAGGTGAGGGAGGTGAATTGGCTGAGTTGAGGTGATGTGATGTGAGGAGATGAGGGGAATTGAAGTGGGGTGCGGAAGTGAGGTGAAGTGAAGCAGGTGACATGTGGTGTGGAGGTGAGTTGAGGTGGTGAGGTGAGGAATTTAAGTGAGGTGAGGTTACGTGAGGTGTGCTGAGGTGAGGTGAGGTGAGGTGAGGATTGAGATGATGTGAGGTGAAATGAAATGAGTGTTTGTAGGAGGATGTGAAGTGACAGGTTAGCATGGGAGGTGAGGATTAGAGGTGATGTGAATGAGGTTAAGTGAGGTGAGCTGAGCTGAGTGGATGAGTAGGTGAGGTGGGAAATTGAGATGAGGTGGCAGAGGGACCTCAATTGTGGAGGTGGGACGAGTTGAGGATTGATGTTATGTGAGGTGAAGTAAATAAGCTGAGGGGAGAGGACATGAGATTAGGAGGTGAGGTGAGGTGTGGTGAAGTGATATATATAAGGTGAGGTGAGGTGATTAAATGAAGTGACGTGTGTTGAGGAACTGAGTTGAGATGAACGAGGTGAGGTGAAGCGAAGAGTTGAGATGATGAATTGAGGTGAGGAATTGAGGTGAGAAGAGTGAGGTGACATGAGCGGTGGAGGAGAGATGAGGTGTGGAGTTGAGGTGAGGAACTGAGGAATTGAGGAGAGGAGAGGTGAGGGTGGATGAGGTGAGGTTAGCTGAAATGAGAGAAATTGAGGTGAGGTGAGGTGAGTGAAATTAAATGAAGTGAGTGAGGTGAGGACGTGAGGTGACCTGAGTACGTGAGGAGGTGTGATGAGGTGAGGATTTGATGTGAGATGGGGTGTGGTGAAGTGAGTGAGGTTAGGTCAGGTGAGGAGGTGAAGTGAAATGACTGAGTTGAGAAGTGATTTGATATGAGGAGGTGAGTAATTGACGTGAGGTGAGGAGGTGAGGTGAGGTGAGGAAGTGAAGTGAGGAATTTAGGTGAGGTGAGTGAGGTGAGGTGAAGGGTGTGAGGTGACGTGGGATGTGAGTTGAGGAAGTGAGGTGAGGTGAGGATTGAGGTAAGTCGAGGTGAGTGATGTGACGTGAGGTGAGGAGTTGAGGTGACATGAGGAGGTGAGGTAAGGAGAGGAATTGAGGTGATGTGATGTGAAGTGAGTGAGGGGAGATTAGGTGAGCTGGGAAGATGAGGTGTGGTGAGGTGAGTGAGGAAGTGAGGCGAGGAATTGAGGTGAGGTGAGGTGACAGGTGTGGAATTGAGGGGAGGTGAGGTGGTGAGGTGAAGAATTCAATTGAGGTGAGGTGAAGTGAAGGAGTGAGTTGAGGAAATGTGGTGAGGTGAGTGAAGTGACGTGTTCTGGACGTGAGGTGAGGTGTGTGAGGCAAAGTGAATTGAGTGATTTGAGGAGGAGTGGAGTTGACATGAGGAGGTGAGCACGTGAAGTGAGGAATTGAATGAGGTGAGGGAGGTGACGTTAGAGAGGTGAGATGAGGTGAGTTGAGGTGAGGAATAGAGGTGATGTGAGTGAGGTTATTTGAAGTGCGCAGAAGTGAGGTGAGGTGAGGTGAGGAAGTGAGTTGATGTGAGGTGAGTAGGTGAGGTAATGGAGAGAGGCGAGGAATTAAGGTGGGGTCAGTGAAGTGACATTTGGTGTGTAAGTCAGTTGAGGTGAGGAAGTTAGGAGGTGAGAATTGTGACTGTGCGGTGGGTGAGGTGAGGTAAGGAGGTGAGGAATTGAGGTGAGGTCACAGAGGTGATGTCATTGCGGGAAATGGGGTTGAGTGAGGATTGAGGTGATGTGAGGTATGAGGTGAAGTGAGGTGAGGTGAGTGGACATGAGGGGATAAGTTGAAGCGAGGTGAGATGAGGTGAGATGATGATGTTAGGTGAGCTGAAGAAATGTGAGTTGAGGTGACATAAGGTGTGGAGTTGAGGTGAGGTGAGGAGTTGAGGTGAGATAATGTGAGGAATTGAGGTGAGGTGAGGTGAGGTGACGTCTGATGATTCGAGGTTAGTTGAAGGGAAGTGAGGTGAGTGAGGTGTCATGAGGAAGTGAGCACATGTGTTGAATTGAATGAGTTGCGTGAAGTGAGTGAGTTTAGATGAGTAGGTGAGCTGTGAGGATATGAAGAGGTGAGGTGATGTGAGGACTTGAGGTGAAGTGTGCTGTAGTGGGTGAAGGGAGGTGAGCTTAGGAAGTGTGGTGAATTGAGTTGAAGTGAGTTGAGATGAAGTGAGGTGAGGTGAGAAGAGGATGTGAGGTGAGTGAGGATATAAGTTGAGGTTAGGTGAGGTGAGTGAGGTGAAGGGACAAAATTGAGGTGAGTGGACATGTGTTTAGGAGTTGAGGTGAGGTGAGTTGAATTGAGTGAGGTCAGGTGAGAAGTGGTGGGGGGAGTTGAATTGAGGTGAGGTGAGTGAGGTTACATGAGGTTTGGAGGTGAGTTGAGGAGGAGATGAGATGACATGTGAGGAATTGAGGTGAGGTGAGGTGAGTGAGTTGAATTGAAATGAGTGATTTGAGGAGGAATTGATGTGAGGAGGAGGTGAGCAGCTAAGGTGAGGAATTGAATGATGTGAGTGAGGTGAGGTTAGGTGAGGAAGTGAGCAGAGGATAGGTGAGGAAGTGATTTGAGTTGATTGATAAGTGAAGTGAGTGAACTGATGTGAGGTGAGGTGAAGACTTGAGGTGAGGTGATGTGAGGAGGAGATGTGAGGAAGTGATGTTAGGAATTGAGGTGAGTTGAGTGAGGTGATTGAGGTGTGGTGAGGTGAGGTGAGGAATTAGGTGAGGTGAAATGAATGAGGTGAGGTGAGTTAAGGATTTGAATTGAGGAATAGAGCTGAGTGATGTAAAGTGGAGTGATTGAGGTGAGATGAAGGGAGGTGAGTTTAGGTGAAATGGAAAATGAGGTGAGGTGAGTTTAGGACATAGGTGAGATGACTGAGGTGAGGTGAGGAAGTGAGTTGAGGAATTGTGGTGAGGTGAGTGAGGTGACGTGTTCTGTAGGTGAGGTGAGGTGGGTGAGGAAAAGTGATGTGAGTGATTTGTGGAGGAGGTGATTTGACGTGAGGAGGTGAGCAGGTGAAGTGAGGAATTGGATGAGGTGAGTGAGGTGAGGTTAGAGGAGGTGACATGAGGTGAGGTGAGGTGAGGAATTGAGGTGATGTGAGTGAGGTGAGGTGAAGTGTGTGAGGTGACGTGGGAGGTGAGTTGAGGAAGTGAGGTGAGGTGAGGATTGAGGTAAGCCAAGGTGAGTGATGTAAATTGAGGTGAGGATTTGAGGTGAAAGGAGGTGAGGTAAGGAGAGGAATTGAGGTGAGGTGATGTGAAGTGAGTAAAGGGAAATGAGGTGAGCTGGGAAGATGAGGTGTGGTGAGGTGAGTGAGGAAGTGATGTGAGGATTTGAGGTGAGGTGAGGTGACAGGTGTGGAATTGAGGGGAGCTGAGTTGGTGAGGTGAAGGATTCAAGTGAGGTGAGGTGAGGGGAGGAAGTGAGTTGAGGAATTGTAGTGAGGTGAGTGAGGTAAGGTGTTCTGGAAGTGAGGTGAGGTTGGTGAGGCAAAGTGATGTGAGTGATTTGAAGAGGAGGGGAGTTGACGTGAAGAGGTGAGCAGGTGATGTGTGGAATTGAATGAGGTGAGTGAGGTGAGGTTAGAGGAGGTGAGATGAGGTGAGCTGAAGTGATGAACTGAGGTGATGTGAGTGAGGTTATTTGAGGGGCGCAGGAGTGAGATGAGGTGAGGTGAGGTGAGGAAGTGAGTTGAAGTGAGGTGAGGAGTTGAGGTGAGGGAGAGAGGCAAGGAATTAATGTGAGGTCACTGAAGTGACATTTGGTGTCTAGGTCAGGTGAGGTGATGAATTGAGTAGGTGAGAATTGTGAGTGAGGTGGGTGAGGTGAGGAATTGAGGTGAGGTCACAGATGTGATGTCATTGTGGGAAGTTGGGTTGAGTGAGGATGGAGGTGATGTTAGGTATGAGTTGAAGTGAGTTGAGTTGAGTTGACATGAGGGTATAAGTTGAAGCGAGGTGAGATGAGGTGAGAGAATGATGTTAGGTGAGGTGACATAAGGTGTGGTGTTGAAGTGAGGTGAGGAGTTGAGGTGAGGTAATGTGAGGAATTGAGGTGAAGTGAGGTGAAGTGTGTGAGGTGACTTGAGGTGACGTCTGATGATTTGAGGTTAGTTGAAGGGAATTGAGCTGAGTGAGATGACATGAGGAAGTGAGCACATGTGTTGAATTGATTGAGTTGGGTGAAGTGAGTGAGATTAGATGAGTAGGTGAGCTGTGAGGAGATGAAGTGTTGAGGTGAGGTGAGGAATTGAGGTGAGGGGAACTGTAGTTGGTGAAGTGAGGTGAGCTTAGGAAGTGAGGTGAATTGAGTTGAAGTGAGGTGAGATGAGGTGAAGTGAGGTGAGAAGAGGAGGTGATGTGAGGTGAGGATATGATTTGAGGTTAGGTGAGTTGAGTGAGGTGAAGTGAGTAAAGTGAGGTGAGTGGACTTGAGTTAAGGAGTTGAGGTGAGGTGAGTTGAAGGGAATGAGGTGAGGTGAGAAGAAGTGAGGTGAGTTGAGGTATTGAGGTGAGTTGATGGAGATTAGGTGGGTTGAGGAAGTGAGGTGAGTGAGGTTACACGAGGTTTGGAGGTGAGTTGAGGAGTTGAGATGACATGTTGTGAGGAATTGTTGGGAGGTGAGGTGAGTGAGTGAGTTGAGTTGTGGAGGTGAGGTTAGGTGAGGATTGAGGTGAGGTGAGGTGAGTGAGGTGAAGTGACCTGAGTGATTTTAGGAGGAATTGTGACGAGGAGTGTGCAGCTAAGGTGAGGAATTGAATGATACGAGTGAGATGAGATTAGGTGAGGAGGTGAGCGGAGGTTAGTTGAGGAAGTGATTTGTGTTGAGTGAGGATAGTTGATGTGAATTAACTGATGAGAGGTGAAGTGAAGACTTGAGGTGCAATGTGAGGAGTAGGGGTGAGGAATTGATGTAAGGAATTGAGGTGAGTTGAGTGAGGTGATTGAGGTGAGGTGAGGTGAGGTGAAGAATTAGGTGAGGTGAGGTGAATGAGATGAGGTGAGTTAAGGATTTGAGGTGAGGCATTGAGGTGAGTGAGGTAAAGTGGAGTGATTGAGGTGAGATGAAGGGAGGTGAGGTGAGGTGAGTTGGAAAATGAGGAGAGGTGAGTTAAGGACATGAGGTGAGGTGACTGACGTGAGGTGAGGATGTGAGGTGAGCATTTGAGTTGAGGTGAGTGAGATGACATGAGGTGTGGAGGTGAGGTGTGAAGAGTTGAGGTCAGGTGAGATGTGGAATTGAGGCGAGGGGCGGTGTGATGAGGTGAACTTAGTTGAGGAATTAAGGTGAGTTGTGTTGGGGTGAGGAGTATAGGTGAGGAATTAAGGTGTGGTGAGGTGAGGTGAAGTGTGGGAAGTGAGTTGAAGGTGAGGAGGTGAAGTGGTGTGAGGTGAAGACTGACGTGAGTTGAGGTGAGTGAGGTGAAGTGGCTGAGTTGAGGTGAGGTGATGTGTGGAGTTGAGGAGATGGGGTGAGCAATTGAGGTGAGGTGTGGGGATTGAGGTGAGGTGAGGTAGGAAGAGAAGTAGGAATTGAGGTGAGGTTGAATTAATGAGGTCTGATGTGGTGAGTAGGTGATGTGGTGAGATGAGGTATTGAGGCTTGGTTTGGTGAGTGAGGTGAGATGAGGTGCATTGTGAAGAAGTGAGGTGAGGTAAGTGAGGTGAGGTGAAGTGAGTGATTTGAGGTGATTTGAGAAGATTTGGTGAGGTTAATAGAGAAATAGACGTGATGAGGAGGAGGTGAGTTGAGGAATTGAGGAGAGGTGAAGTGAGTGTGGTGGGTTGAAGTGAGCGAAGTGAGGTGATGTGAGGAGGTGAATTGAGGTGAGGATTTGAGGTGCGTGAGGTGATGTGTGAAGTGAGGTGAGAAGGTGAGGTGAGGTGAGTTGAAGTAAAATGAGGAAAGTTGAGGTGACGTTATGTGAGGAATTGAGGTGAGGTGAAGTGAGGTGAGGTAACGTGAGATGAGGTGAGGGTATTTGAAGTGAGGTGAGGTGAGTGAGTTGAGGTGTGGTGAAGAGGTGAAGTGAGGTGAGGTGGTGAAGTGGTGTGAGGTGAAGACTGACGTGAGTTGAGGTGAGTGAGGTGAAGTGGCTGAGTTGAGGTGAGGTGATGTGAGGAGTTGAGGAGATTGGGTGAGCAACTGAGCTGAGTTGTGGGGAGTGAGGTGAGGTGAGGTAGTTGGAGAAATAGGAAGTGAGGTGAGGTTGAGTAAATGAGGTCTCGTGTGGGGAGGAGGTGATGTGGTGAGATGAGGAATTGAGGCTTGGTTAGGTGAGTGAGGTGAGATGAGGTGCATTGTGGTGATGAAGTGAGGTGAGTTAAGTGAGGTGAGTTGAAGTGTGTGAGGTGTGAGTTTTGGAGGTCCCGTGAGGTGAGATGTGGAGGTGAGGTGAGGAATTGAGATCACTGGTGAGGTGACGTGAGGTAAGGAGTTGAGGTGAGGAATTGAAATGAGTTGAGTTGATTGAGGTGAGCTGACATGTAAGTAGCTGAAGTGAGGTGGGGAGGTGAGGTGAGGATTGAGGTGATGTGATGTGAGCTGAATTGAAGTGAGTGGGGTGAGGTGATGTGAGGAGGTGGGTTGACGTGAGATGAGTTTGGGTAAGGTGTGGTGAGGTATTTAGGTGAGGTGCGGTAAAGTGTGTGAGGTGAGGTGAGGTGAGAAGATTTGGTGAGGTTAATAGAGAAAGTGACGAGATGAGGAGGAGGTGAGGTGAGGAATTGAGGAAAGGTGAGGTGAGTGAGGTGGGTTGAAGCGAAGTGAGGTGATGTGAGGAGGTGAATTGAGGTGAGGATTTGAGGTGCGTGAGGTGAGGTGAGAAGTGAGGTGAGAGGGTGAGGTGAGATGAGTTGAATTAAAATGAGGTGAGTTGAGGTGACTTTAGGTGAGGAATTGAGGTGAGGTGAAGTGAGGTGAGGTGATGTGAGATGAGGTCAGGTTAGTTGAATTGAGGTGATGTGAGTGATTTGAGGTGTGGTGAAGAGGTGAAGTGAGGTGAGGAATTGAGGTGAGGTGACGTGGGGTTAGGTGAGGTGAGTGGACCTGAGGAGATGAGGAGTGGTGAGGTGAGGAATTGTGAGGTGTGATGATTGAGGTGAGGAATTGTGAGGTGCGGTGATTGAGGTGAGGGAGGTGAGGTGAGGAGGTGAGGTGTGCTGAGAAGTGGAAGTGAAGTGATTTGAAGAAGGGAGGTGAGGTGAGTGAGGTGTGGTGAAAGGAGGTGATGTGAGGAAGAGGGTGACGAAGGGAGTTGAGGTGAGTGAGATGACATGACGTGTGGAGGTGAGGTGAGGAGTTGAGATTAGGTGAGGAACTGAGGGTGATTGAGGTGTGTTGTGTTGAGGATGTGAAGAGAGAATATGAGGTGAGGAGAATGAGGTGACAGGTGTGGAGTGAGGTGAGATGAGGAGGTGAGGTGAGTGTGGTGAGGTAAGGAATTGATGTGTGTGTGGGGAGGTGAGGGGTGAGGTGAAGTGGTGAGGTGAGGAATTGTGAGGTGTGGTGAGTGAGGTCTGGTGTGGGGAGGAGGTGATGTGGTGAGATGAGGAATTGAGGCTTGTTTAGGTGAGTGAGGTGAGATGAGGGGCATTGTGGTGAAGAAGTGAGGTGAGGTAAGTTAGGTGAGGTGAAGTGAGTGAGGTGTGAGTTTTGGAGGTCCCGTGATAGGTGAGGTGATTGAGGTGAGGAATTGTGAGTTGAATGAGGTGACATGTTTTGTGGAGGTTATATGAGGTGAGGTGCTTAGTTGAGGAATTTAAGTGAGGTGAGGTGACATGAGGTGAGGTGAGGAATTGAGGTGAGTAGAGGTGAGTAGGTGAGGTGAGGAAGTTTGGTGAGGTGATTTAGATGTGAGGTGAGTGACGTGAAATGAATGAGTGATTTGAGGAGGCGGTGAGGTGACTTGAAGTGAGCAGGTGAGGTGAGGAATTGAATGACTTGAGTGGAATAAGTGAGGTTAGGTGAGGTGGTGAGCTGAAGTGAGGAGATGAGGTGTGGTGAGGTGCGGAATTGAGGCGAGGTTCTTTTAGATGAAGTAAACTTAGTTGAGGAAGTGAGTTGAGGTGGGGTGAGGAGTTTAGGTGAGGAATTAAGGTGTGGTGAGGTGAGGTGAAGTGTGGGAGGTGAGTTGAGTTGAGGAGGTGAGATGGTGTGAGGTGAAGAGTGACGTGATTTGAGGTGAGTGAGGTGAAGTGGCTAGGTTGAAGTGAGGTGATGTGAGGAGGAGAGGAGAGGAATTGAAGTGAGGTGAGGAAGTGATGTGAGGTGAATGAGGTGACATGTGGTGTGGAGGTGAGGTGAGGTGTTCAGGTGAGGAATTTAAGTGAGTTGAGGTTACATGAGGTGAGTTGAAGTGAGGTGAGTTGAGGTGAGGAGGTGAGATGAGGAAGTGAGGTGAGGTGAGGATTGAGATGATGTGACGTGAAATGGAGTGATTTGAGGAGGATGTGAGGTGATATCAGGTTAACATGTGAGGTGAGGTTTTGAGGTGATGTGAGTGAGGTTAAGTGAGGTGAGCTGAGCTGAGGTGATGAGGAGGTGAGTTGAGGAATTGAAGTGAGGTGAGATGACTGTGTTGAAGTGAGTGACGTGATGTGAGGTGTGTGAGAATTTGAGGTGAGGTGAGGTGAGGAAGGGGGTTGATGTGAGGTGAGGGAGTGAGGTGAGGCATTGAGGTGACGTGAGTGCAGTGACGTTTGGTGTGAAGGTGAGGTGAGATGAAGTGTGGTGAGGTGAGGAACTGAGGTGAGGTGGGTGATTTGTGGAATTGAGGTGGGAGTTGAGGTGGGGAGATGAGGTGAGGTGGTGAGGTGAGGAATTGAAGTGAGGTGATATGAGTGAGGTGAGGTGAAGTGATTGACTTGAGGTGAGGAAGTGTGATGAGGAATTGAGGTATGGTGAGTGAGCTGACATGAGGTGTGGAGTTGAGGCGAGGTGATGTGGTGAAGTGAGGAATTAGATGATGTGAGGTGAGTGAGGTGAAGTGAGTTAAAGGTGAGTTGAGGAATTGACGTGAGTGAGGTAAGGAGTGAGGTGAGTTGAAGTGAGGAGGTCGGGTGAGGTGAGAAAATGGGGTGAGTTGAGGTGAGGTGAGAATTGAGGGGAGGGGAGGTTAGTGAAATTAAATGAAGTGAGTGAAGTGAGGACGTGATGTGACCAGAGGATGTGAGGAGGCGGGGTGAGGTGAGGAATTGAGGTGAGGTGGGTTGAGGTGAAATGAGTGAGGTTAGGTAAGGTGAAGAGTTGAAGTAAAGTGACTGAGTTGAGAAGTGAGTTGAAATGAGGAGGTGAGGAATTGAGGTGAGGTGAGGTGACAGGTGTGGAATTGAGGGGAGGTGAGGTGGTGAGGTGAGGAATTCATGTGAGGTGAAGTGAGGTGAGGAAGTGAGTTGAGGAATTGTGGTGAGGTGAGTGAGGTGACGTGTTCTGGAGTTGCGGTGAGGTGGGTGAGGCAAAGTGAAGTGAGTGATTTTAGGATGAGGGGAGTTGACGTGAGGAGGTGAGCAGGTGAAGTGAGGAATTGAATGAGGTGAGTGAGGTGAGGTGAGAGGAGGTGAGATGAGGTGATGGGAGGTGAGGAATTGAGGTGATGTGAGTGAGGTTATTTGAGGTGCGCAGAAGTGAGGTGAGGTGAAGTGAGGGAGTGAGTTGATGTGAGGTGAGGAGGTGAGGTGAGGGAGAGAGGCGAGGATTAAGGTGAGGTCACTGAAGTGACATTTGGTGTGGAGGTCAGCCCAGGTGAGGAAGTGAGGAAGTGAGAATTGTGAGTGTTCTGTGGTTGAGTTGAGGAAAGACGGTGTGGAATTGAGGTGAGTTCACAGAGGTGATGTCATTGGGGGACGTGGGGATGAGTGAGGATTCAGGTGATGTGAGGTATGAGGTGAAGTGAGGGGAAGTGAGTTGACATGAGGGGATAAGTTGAAGCGAGGTGAGATGAGGTGAGATGATGACGTTAGGTGAGTTGAAGAAATGAGGTGATGTTAGGTGACATAAGGTGTCGATTTGAGGTGAGGTGTTGAGGTGAGGTAATGTGAGGAACTGAGGTGAGGTGAAGTGAGTGAGGTGAGGTGAGGTGACGTCTGATGATTCAAGGTTAGTTGAAGGGAAGTGAGGTGATTGAGGTGACATGAGGAAGTGAGCACATGGATTGAATTGAATGAGTTGGGTGAAGTGAGATTAGATGAGTAGGTGAGCTGTGAGGAGATGAAGAGTTGAGGTGAGGTGAGCTTTATTTGTTGAGGTGATGAGAGCTTAGGAAGTGTGTTGAATTGAGTTGAAGTGAGGTGAGATGAGGTCAGGTGAGGTAAGAAGAGGAGGTGAGGTGAGGTGAGGATATGAGTTGAGGTTAAGTGAGGTGAGTGAGGTGAATTGAGTAAAGTGAGGTGAGTGGACTTGAGTTTAGGAGTTGAGGTGGGGTGAGTTGAAGTGTGTGATGTGAGGTGAGAAAGGTGAGGTGAGTTGAGGAATTGAGGTGAGGTGAGTGAGGATAGGTGGGTTGAGGAGGTGAGGTGAGTGAGGTTACATGAGGTTTGGAGGTGAGTTGAGGAGGATATGAGATGACATGTGGTGAGGAATTGAGGTGAGCTGAGGTGAAGTGGGTGAAGTGAGGTGAGGATGTGAGCTGAGGTGAAGATTGAAGTGAGGTGAGGTGAGTGAGGTGAAGTGAGCTGAGTGATTTGAGGAGGAATTGATATGACGAGGAGGTGAGCAGCTAAGGTGAGGAATTGAATGATGTGAGTGAGGTGAGATTGTGTGAGGAGGTGAGTGGAGGTGGGGTGAGGAAGTGATTTGTGTTTAGTAAGGATAGGTGAAGTGAGTGAAATGATGTGAGGTGAGGTGAAGACTTGAGGTGAGGTGATGTGAGGAGGAGAGGTGAGGAAGTGATGTAAGGAATTGAGGTGAGTTGAGTGAGGTGAATGAGGTGAGGTGAGTTGAGGTGGGGAATTACTTGAGGTTAGGTGTGGACGTCGGTTGAGGTGAGAGAAATTGGGTTAGTTGAGGTGAGGTGAGGAAGGGAGTTGAGGTGGGTTGACGTGAAATGACTGAGGTTAGGTAAGGTGAGGAGGTGAAGTGAAGTGACTGAGTTGAGAAGTAAGTTGAAATGAGGAGGTGAGGAATTGAGGTGTGGTGAGTAATGTGATGTGAGGTGAGGAGGTGAGGTGATGGGATGAAGTGAAGTGAGGAATTGAGGGGATTTGAGTGAGGTGAGGTGAAGTGTGTGAAGTGACGTGGGAGGTGAGTTGAGGAAGTGAGGTGAGGTGAGGATTGTGGTAAGGCGAGATGAGTGATGTGAAGTGTGGTGAGGAGTTGAGGTTACAGGAAGTGGGGTAAGGAGAGGAATTGAGTTGAGGTGATGTGAAGTGAGTAATGGGAGATGAGGTGAGCTTGGAAGACGAGGGGTGGTGAGGTGAGTGAGGAAGTGAGGTGAAGATTTGAGGTGATGTGAGGTGACATGTGTGGAGTTGAGGGGAGGTGAGGTGGTGAGGTGAGGAATTCAAGTGAGGTTAATTGAGGTGAGGATGTGAGTTGAGGAATTGTGGTGAGGTGACTGAGGTGACGTGTTCTGGAGGTAGATGAGGTGGGTGAGGCAAAGTGAAGTGAGTGATTTGAGGAGGGGTGTTGACGTGAGGAGTTGAGCAGTTGAAGTGAGGAATTGAATGAGGTGAGTTAGGTGAGGTTAGAGGAGATGAGATGAGGTGAGGTGAGGTGAGGAATTGAGGTGATGTGAGTGAGGTTATTTGAGGTGGGCAGAAGTGTGATGAGGAGAGGTGAGGTGAGGAAGTGAGTTGATATGAGGGGAAGAATTTAGGTGACGTAGAGAGGCGAGGAATTAAGGTGAGTTCAGTGAAGTGACATTTGGTGTGGAAGTCGGGTGAGGTGAGGAATTCAGGAGGTGAGAATTGTGAGTGTGCAGTGGGTGAGATGAGGTAAGGAGGTGAGGAATTGAGGTGAGGTCACAGAGGAGATGTCATTGGGGGAAGTGGGGTTTAGTGAAGATTGAGGTGATGTGAGGTATGAGGTGAAGTGATGTGAGGTGAGTTGACATGAGATGATATGTTGAAGCGAGGTGAGATGATGTAAGATGATGATGTTAGGTGAGTTGAAGAAATGAGGTGAGGTGAGGTGACATAAGGTGTGGAGTTGAGGTGAGGTGAGGAGTTGAGGTGAGGTAATGTGAGGAATTGAGGTGAGGTTAGATGAAGGGAAGTGAGGTGACTAAGGTGACATGAGGAACAGTGCACATGGGTTGAATTGAATGAGTTGGGTGAAGTGAGTGAGATTAGATGAGTAGTTGAGCTGTGAGGAGATGAAGAGGTGAGGTGAGGTGAGGAATTGAGGTGAGGTGAGTTGTATTGGGTGAGGTGAGGTGAGCTTAGGAAGTGTGGTTTATAGAGTTGAAGTGAGGTGAGATGAGGTGAGGTAAGGTGAGAAGAGATGTTGAGGTGAGGTGAGGATATGAGTTGAGGTTAAGTGAGGTGAGTGAGCTGAGGTGAAAGGAGGTCATGTGCGGAAGTGGGTGAGGAACGGATGTGATGTGGGTGAGGTGACATGAGTTGTGGAGGTGAGGTGAGGAGTTGAGGTTACGTGAGGAACTGAGGGTGAGTGAGGTGAGTTGGGTTGGGGATGTGAAGTGAGGATTTGAAGTGAGGAGAATGAGGTGAAAGGTGTGGAGGTGAGGTGAGGAGTTGAGGTGAGTGTGGTGAGGTGATGAATTGAGGTGTGTGTTGAGGTGAGGTGTGAGGTGAAGTGGTGAGGTGAGGAAATGTGATTTGAGGTGATTGAGGTGAGTTGGAGAGGTGAGGTGAGTGGGGTGAGGAATTGAGAGTTGAATGAGGTGACATGTTTTGTGGATGTTAGGGGAGGTGAGGTGGTTAGTTGAGGAATTTAAGTGAGGTGTGGTGACATGAGGTGAGGTGAGGAATTGAAGTGAAGTGAGGTTTGTAGGTGAGGTGACGAATTGTGGTGAGGTGATTTAGATGTGAGGTGAGTGACATGAAATGAAGTGAGTGATTTGAGGAGGAGGTGAGGTGACTTGAAGTGAGCAGGTGAGGTGAGGAATTGAATGAGTTGAGTATAATAAGTGAGGTTAGGTGGTGGTGAGCTGACGTGAGGAGATGAGGTGTGGTAAGGTGAGGAATTGAGGCGAGGTTCGGTGTGATGTGGTAAACTTATTTGAGGAAGTGAGTTGAGGTGGGGTGAGGAGTTTAGGTGAGGAATTAAATTGTGGTGAGGTGGGGAGAAGTGTGGGAGGTGAGTTGAGGTGAGGAGGTGAGGTGGTGTGAGGTGAAGACTGACGTGATTTGAGGTGAGTGAGGTGAAGTGGCTGAGTTGAGGTGAGGTGATGTGTGGAGGTGAGGAGAGGAATTTAAATGAGGTGAGGTTAGTGAGGTGAGGAAGTGAGGTGAGGTGCATGAGTTGGCATGTGGTGTGGAGGTGAGGTGAGGTGTTGAGGTGAGGAATTTAAGTGAGGTTAGGTTACATGAGGTGTGTTGAAGTGAGGTGGGGTTAGGTGAAGACGTGGATGTGGAAGTGAGGTGAGGTGAGGATTGAGATGATGTGAGGTGAAATGAAGTGAGTGTTCTGAGGAGGATGTGTGGGGTCATGAGGTTAGCATGTGAGGTGAGGATTTGAGGTGATGTGAGTGAGGTTAAGTGAGGTGAGATGAGCTGAGTGGATGAGGAGTTGAGGTGAGGAATTGAGGTGAGCTGAGATGACTGAGTTGAAGTGAGTGACGTGATGTGAGGTGAGGTGAGAAATGAGGTGAGGTCAGGTGAGGAAGTGAGTTGATGTGAGGTGAGGGAGTGAGGTGAATAATTGAGGTGACGTGAGTTAAGTGACGTTAGTTGTGAAGGTGAGGTGAGGTGAAGTGTGGTGAGGTGAGGAACTGAGGTGAGGTGAGGTGTGTGAGGTGTGGAATTGAGGTGGGAGTTGAGGTGAGGAGATGTGGTGAGGTGGTGAGGTGAGGAATTGTAGTGAGGTGATATGAGTGAGGGGAGCTGAAGTGAGTGACTTGAGGTGAGGAAGTGAGATGAGGAAATGAGGTATGGTGGGTGAGCTGAAATGAGGTGTGGAGGTGAGGCGAGGTGAGGTGGTGAATTGAGGAATTAGATGATGTGAGGTGAGTGAGGTGAAGTGAGTTAAAGGTGAGGTGAGGAATTGAGGTGAGTGAGGTAAGGAGTGAGGTGAGGTGAAGTGAGGAGGTCGGGTGAGTTGAGATGGGGTGAGTTGATGTGAGGTGAGAATTGAGGGGTGGGGAGTCGAGTGAAATTAAATGAAGTGAGTGAGTTTAAGACGTGAAGTGACCTGAGGACGTGAGGAGGTGGGGTGAGGTGAGGAATTGAGGTGAGTTGGGGTGAGGTGAAATGAGTGAGGTTAGGTAAGTTGAGGAGGTGAAGTGAAGTGACTGAGTTGAGAAGTGAGTTGAAATGTGGAGGTGAGGAATTGAGGTGAGGTGAGTAATGTGATGTGAGGTGAGGAGGTGAGGTGAGGTGAGGAAGTGAAGTGAGGAATTGAGGTGAGGTGAGTGAGGTGAGGTGAAGTGTGTGAGGTTACGTGGGAGGTGAGGTGAGGAAGTGAGGTGATGTGAGGATTGAGATAATGTGAGGTGAGTGATGTAAATTGAGGTGAGGAGCAATGGTGACAGGAGGTGAGGTAAGGGGAGGAATTGAGGTGAGGTTATGTGAAGTGAGTAAAGGGAGATGAGGTGAGCTGGGAAGATGAGGTGTGGTGAGGTGTGTGAGGAAGTGAGGTGAGGAATTGAGGTGAGCTGAGGTGACAGGTGTGGAATTGATGGGAGGTGAGGTGGTGAGGTGAGGAATTCAAGTGAGGTGAGGTGAGTTGAGGAAGTGAGTTGCGGAATTGTGGTGAGGTGAGTGAGGTAAAGTGTTCTGGAGGTGAGGTTGGTTGGGTGAGGCAAAGTGAAGTGAGTGATTTGAGGAGGAGGTGAGTTGACGTGAGGAGGTGATCCGGTGAAGTGAGGAATTGAATGAGGTGAGTTAGGTGAGGTTAGTGGAGGTGAGATGAGGTGAGGTGAGGTGATGAATTGAGGTGAGGTGAGTGAGGTTATTTGAGGTGCGCAGAAGTCAGATGAGGTGAGGTGAGTGAGGAAGTGAGTTGATGTGAGGTGAGGAGTTGAGGTGATGGAGAGGGGCGAGGAATTAAGGTGAAGTCACTGATGTGACATTTGGTGTTTATGTCAGGTGACGTGAAGATGTGAGTAGGTGAGAATTGTGAGTGTGCAGTGGGTGAGGTGAGGAATTGAGGTGAGGTCACAGAGGTGATGTCATTTGGGGAAGTGGGGTTGAGTGAGGATTGAGGTGATGTTAGGTATGAGGTGAAGTGAGGTGAGGTGAGTTGACATGAGGGTATAAGTTGAAGCGAGGTGACATGAGGTGAGATGATGTAATGTGAGTTGAAGAAATGTGAGGTGTGGTGACATAAGGTGTGGAGTTGAGGTGAGGTGAGGATTTGAGGTGAGGTAATGTGAGTAATTGAGGTGAGGTGAGGTTAAGTGAGTCAGGTGAGGTGAGGTGACGTCGATTCGAGGTTAGTTGAAGGGAAGTGAGGTGAGTGACGTGACATGAGGAGTGGAGGTGAGGTGAGGAGTTGAGGTTAGGTGAGGAACTGAGGGTGAGTGAGGTGAGTTGATTTGAGCATGTGAAGTGAGGATTTGAGGAGAGGAGAATGAGGTGACAGGTGTGGAGTTGAAGTAAGTTGAGGAGGTGAGGTGTGTGTGGTGAGGTGAGGAATTGAGGGGTGTGTGGTGAGGTGAGGATTGAGGTGAAGTGTTTAGGTGAGGAATTGTGAGGTGCGGTGAGTGAGGTGAGGTGGAGTGTGGTGAGGTGAGTGAGGTGAGGAATTGCGAGTTGAATGAGGTGACGTGTTTTGTGGAGGTAAGTTGAGTTGAGGTGGTTAGTTGAGGAATTATGTGTGTTGTGGTGACATGAGGTGAGGTGAGGAATTGAAGTGAGGTGAGGTGAGTAGGTGAGGTGAGGATGTGTGGTGAGGTGATTTAGATGTGAGGTGAGTGACGTGAAATGAAGTGAGTGATTTGAGAAAGAGGTGAGGTGACTTGAAGTGAGCATGTGAGGTGAGGAATTGAATGAGTTCTGTGGAATAAGTGAGGTTAGGGGAGGTGTTGAGCTGAAGTGAGGAAATGAGGTGTGGTGTGGTGAGGAATTGAGGCGAGGTTCAGTGAGATGAGGTAAACATAGTTGAGGAAGTGAGGTGAGGTGGGGTGAGGAGTTTAGCTGAGGAATTAAGTTATGTTGAGGTGGGGAGAAGTGTGGGAGGTGAGTTGAGGTGAGGAGGTGAGGTGGCGTGAGGTGAAGACTGACGTGAGTTGAGGTGAGTGAGGTGAAGTGGCTGAGTTGAGGTGAGGTGATGTGAGGAGTTGAGGAGAGGAATTGAAGTGAAGTGAGGTGAGTGAGGTGAGGAAGTGAGGTGAGGTGCATGAGGTGACATGTGGTGTGGAGGTGAGGTGAGGTGTTGAGGTGAGGAATTTAAGTGAGGTGAGGTTACATGAGGTGTGCTGAATTGAGGTGGGGTGAGGTGAGGAGGTGATATGTGGAAGTGAGGTGAGGTGAGGATTGAGATGATGTGAGGTGAAATGAAGTGAGTGTTCTGAGGAAGATGTGAGGGGACATGAGGTTAGCATGTGAGGTTAGGATTTGAGGTGATGTGAGTGAGATTAAGTGAGGTGAGATGAGCTGAGGGGATGAGGTGGTGAGGTGAGGAATTGAGGTGAGGTGAGATAACAGAGTTGAAGTGAGTTACGGGATGTGAGGTGAGGTGAGAAGATGAGGTGAGGTGAGGTGAGGAAGTGAGTTGATGTGAGGTGAGGGAGTGAGGTGAGGAATTGAGGTGACGTAAGTGAAGTGACGTTAGGTGTGAAGGTGCGGTGAGGTGAATTGTGGTGAGGTGAGGAACTGAGTTGAGGTGAGGTGGGTGAGTTTTGGAATTGGGGTGGGAAGTGAGGTGAGGAGATGAGGTGAGGTGAGGAATTGAAGTGAGGTGAGATGAAGTGAGTGACTTGAGGTGAGGAAGTGAGATGAGGAATTGAGATACGGTGAGTGAGCTGAAATGAGGTGTGGAGGTGAGGCGAGGGGAGGTGGTGAATTGAGTAATTAGATGATGTGAGGTGAGTGAGGTGAAGTGAGTTAAAAGTGAGGTGAGGAATTGAGGTGAGTGAGGTAAGGAGTGAGGTGATGTGAGGAGGTCGGTTGAGTTGAGGAGATGGGGTGAGATTAGGTGAGGTGAGAATTGAGGGGAGGGGAGGTGAGTGAAATTAAATGAAGTGAGTGAGGTGAGGACGTGAGGTGACCTGAGGATGTGAGGAGGTGTGGTGAGGTGAGGAATTGAGGTGAGGTGGGGTGAGGTGAAATGAGTGAGGTTAGGTAAGTTGAGCTGAAGTGAAGTGACTGAGTTGAGAAGTGAGTTGAAGTGAGGAGGTGAGGAATTGAGGTGAGGTGAGTAATGTGATGTGAGGTGAGGAGGTGAGGTGAGGTTAGGAAGTGAATTGAGGAATTGAGGTGAGGTGAGTGAGGTGAGGTGAAGTGTGTGAGGTGACGTGGGAGGTGAGGTGTGGAAGTGAGGTGAGGTTAGGATTGACAAAAGGCGAGGTGAGTGATGTAAATTGAGGTGAGGAGTTGAGGTGACAGGAGGTGAGGTAAGGAGAGGAATGGAGGTGAGTGATGTGAAGTGAATAAAGGGAGAGGAGGTGAGCTGGGAAGATGAGGTGTGGTGAGGTGAGTGAGGAAGTGAGTTGAGGAATTGAGGTGAGGTGAGGTGACAGCTGTGGAATAAGGGGAGGTGAGTTGGTGAGGTGAGGAATTCAAGTGAGGTGAGGTGAGGTGAGCAAGTGAGTTGCGGAATTGTGGTGAGATGAGTGAGGTAAAGTGTTCTGGTGAGGCAAAGTGAAGTGAGTGATTTGAGGAGGAGTGGAATTGACGTGAGAGTTGAGCAGGTGAAATGAGGAATTAAATTAGGTGAGTGAGGTGAGGTTAGAGGAGGTGAGATGAGGGGAGTTGAGGTGATGAATTGAGGTGATGTGAGTGAGGTTATTTGAGGCGCCCAGAAGTGAGATGACGTGAGGGGAGTTGAGGAAGTGAGTTGATGTGAGGTGAGGAGTTGAGGTGAGGGAGAGAGGCGAGGAATTAAGGTGAAGTCACTGATGTGACATTTGGTGTGGAGGTCAGGTGATGTGAGGATGTGAGGAGGTGAGAAATGTGAGTGTGCGGTGGGTGAGGTGAGGAATTGAGGTGAGGTCACAGAGGTGATGTCATTGGGGGAAGTGGGGTTGAGTGAGGATTGAGGTGATGTTAGGTATGAGGTGAAGTGAGGTGCGGTGAGTTGACATGAGGGGATAAGTTGAAGCGAGGTGAGATGAGGTGAGATGATGATTTTAGTTGAGTTGAAGAAATGTGAGTTGATGTGACATAAGGTGTGGAGTTGAGGTGAGGTGAGGAGTTGAGGTGAGGTAATGTGAGGAATTGAGGTGAGGTGAGCTGAAGTGAGTGAGGTGAGGTGAGGTGACGTCCGATGATTCGAGGTTAGTTGAAGTGAAGTGAGGTGAGTGAGGTGACATGAGGAAGTGAGGACAAGTGTAGAATTGAATGAGTTGGGGGAAGTGATTGGGATTAGATGAGTAGGTGAGATGTGAGGAGATGAAGAGGTGAGGTGAGGTGAGGAATTGAGGTGAGGTGAGCTGTATTGGGTGAGGTGAGGTGAGCTTAGGAAGTGTGGTGAATTGAGTTGAAGTGAGGTGAGATGATGTGAGGTGAAGTGAGAATAGGAGGTGAGGTGAGGAAATGAGTTGAGGTTAGGTTAGGTGAGTGAGGGGAAGTGTGTAAAGTGAGGTGATTGGACTTCAGTTTAGGGGTTGAGGTGACGTGATTTGAAGTGAGTGAGGTGAGGTGAGAAGGGGTGAGGTGAGATGAGGAATTGAGGTGAGGTGAGTGAGGTTAGGTGTTTTGAGGAGGTGAGGTGAGTGAGGTTACATGAGGTTTGGAAGTGAGGTGTGAAGAGGTGAGGTGAGGAGAGATGAGGAATTGAGACGAGGTGCAGGGTGATGAGGTGAACTTATTTGAGGAAGTGAGGTGAGGTGAGTTGGGGTGAGGAGTTTAGGTGAGGAACTAAGTTGTGGTGAGGTGAGGTGAAGTGTGGGAGGTTAGTTGAGTTGAGGAGGTGAAGTGGTGTGAGCTGAAGAGTGGTGTGAGTTGAGGTGAGTGAGGTGAAGTGGCTGAGTTGAGATGAGGTGATGTGAGGAGTTGAGGAGATGGGGTGTGTAATTGAGGTGAGGTGTGGGGAGTGAGGTGAGGTGAGGTAGGTGGAGAAGTAGGAATAGAGGTTAGGTTGAGTTAATGAGGTCTGGTGTGGTGAGGAGGTGATGTGGTGTGATGAGGAATTGAGGCTTTTTTATGTGAGTGAGGTGAGATGAGGTGCATTGTGGTGAAGTGAGGTGAGGTAAGTGAGGTGAGGTGAAGTGAGTGAGGTGTGAGTTTTGGAGGTCACGTGAGGTGAGATGGGGAGGTGAGGTGCGGAATTGAGATCACTGGTGAGGTGATGTGAGGTAAGGAGTTGAGGTGAGGAATTGACATGAGGTGAGTTGATTGAGGTGAGCTGACAGGTAAGTACCTGAGGTGAGGTGAGGAGGTGATGTGAGGATTGAGGTGATGTGATGTGAAGTGAATTGAAGTGAGTGGGGTGAGGTGAGGTGAGGAGGTGGGTTGATGTGAGATGAGTTTGGGTAAGGTGTGTTGACGTATTTATGTGAGGTGAGGTAAAGTGTGTGAGGTGACGTGAGGTGAGAAGTTTTGGTGAGGTTAATAAATTGAAGAGATGAGGAGGAGATGAGGTGAGGAATTGAGGAAAGGTGGAGTGAGGTGTGTTGAAGCGAGCGAAGTGAGGTGATGTGAGGAGGTGAATTGAGGTGAGGATTTGAGGTGCATGAGGTGAGGTGTGAAGTGAGACTAGAAGGTGAGGTTAGGTGAGTTGAAGTAAAATGAGGTGAGTTGACGTGTCATTAGGTGAGGAATTGAGTTGAGGTGAAGTGAGGTGAGGTGACGTGATATGAGGTGAAGTTTGTTGAAGTGAGGTGAGGTGAATGAGTTGAGGTGTGGTGAAGAGGTGAAGTGATATGGGGAGGTGAATTCGTGTGAGGTGAAGACTGAAGTGATTTGAGGTGAGCGAGCTGAAGTGGCTGAGTTGAGGTGAGGTGATGTGAGGAGGTGAGGAGATGGGGTAGCAATTGAGGTGAGGTGTCTGGAGTGAGGTGAGGTGAGTTAGGAGGAGAAGTAGGAATTGAGGTGAGGTTCAGTTAATGAGGTCTGGTGTGGTGAGGCGGTGATGTGGTGAGATGAGGAATTGAGGCTTGGTTAGCTGAGTGTGGTGAGATGAGGTGCATTGTGGTGAAGAATTGAGGTGAGTTAAGCGAGGTGAGGTGAAGTGAGTGAGGTGTGAGTTTTGGAGGTCAAGTGAAGTGAGATGGGGAGGTGAGGTGAGGAACTGTGTTCACTGTGGAGGTGGCGTGAGGTAAGGAGTTGAGGTGAGGAATTTACATTTGGTGAGTTGATTGAGGTTAGCTGAATGGTAAGTAGCTGAGGTGAGGTGAGGAGGTGAGGTGAGGATTGAGGTGATGTGTTGTGAGTTGAATTGAAGTGAGTGGGGTGAGGTGAGGTGAGGAGGTTGGTTGATATGAGATGAGATTCGGTAAGGTGTGGTGAGGTATTTAGGTGAGGTGAGGTAAAGTGAGTGAGGTGAGGTGAGGTGAGAAGATTTGGTGAGGTTAATAGAGAAAGTGACAAGACAAGGAGGAGGTGAGGTGAGGAATTGAGGTAAGGTGAGGTGAGTGAGGTGGCATGGAGCAAGCGAAATGAGGTGATGTGAGGAGGTGAATTGAGGTGAGGATTTGAGTTGCGTGAGGTGAAGTATGAAGTGAAGTGAGAAGGTGAAGTGAGGTGAGTTGAAGAAAAATGAGGTGAGTTGAGGTGACGTTAGGTGAGGAATTGAGGTGAGGTGAGGTGAAGTGAGGTGAGGTGACGTGAGATGAGGTGAGGTTAGTTGATGTGATGTGAGGTGGGTGAGTTGAGGTGTGTTGAAGAGGTGAATTGATGTGAGTAATTGAGGTGAGGTGACGTGGGGTGAGGTGAGGTGAGTGGACCTGACGAGACGAGGAGTGGTGAGGTGAAGAATTCTGAGGTGTGCTGATTGAGGTGAGGAATTGTGAGGTGCGGTGATTGAGGTGAGTGAGGTGAGGTGTGCTGAGAAGTGGAAGTGAGGTGACTTGAAGAAGGGAGGTGAGGTGAGTGAGGTGAGGTGAAAATAGGTGATGTGAGGAAGTGGGTGAGGAAGGGAGGTGAGGTGAGTGAGGTGACATTAGGTGTGGAGGTGAGGTGAGGAGTTGAGGTTAGGTGAGGAACTGAGGGTGAGTGAGGTGAGAGGAGTAGAGGATGTGAAATTAGGATTTGAATTGAGGAGAATGAGGTGACAGGTGTGGAGTTGAGGTGAGGTGAGGAGGTGAGGTGAGTGTGGTGAGGACAGGAATTGAGGTGTGTGTGGTGAGGTGAGGGGTGAGGTGAAGTGGTGAGGTGAGGAATTGTGAGGTGTGGTGAGTGAGGTGAGGTGGAGTGAGGTGAGGTGAGTGAGGTGAGGAAGTGTGAGTTGAATGAGGTGACATGTTTTGTGGCGGTTACGTGAGGTGAGGTGGTTAGTTGAGAAATTTATGTGAGGTGTGGTGACATGAGGTGAGGTGAGGAATTGAAGTGAGGTGAGGTGAGTAGGTGAGCTGAGGAGGTGTGGTGAGGTGATTTAGAGGTGAGGTGAGTGACGTGAAATGAAGTGAGTGATTTGAGGTGGAGGTGAGTGACGTGAAATGAAGTGAGTGATTTGAGGTGGAGGTGAGGTGACTTGAAGTGAGCAGGTGAGGTGAGGAATTCAATGAGTTGAGTGGAATATGTGAGTTTAGTTGAGGTGGTGAGCTGAAGTGAGGAGATGAGGTGTGGTGAGGTGAGGAATTGAGGCGAGGTTCGGTGTGATGATGTAAACTTAGTTGAGGAAGTGAGGTGAGGTGGGGTGAGGAGTTTAGGTGAGGAATTAAGTTGTGGTGTGGTTAGGTGAAGTGTTGGGTGTGAGTTGAGGTGAGGAGGTGAGGTGGAGAGAGATGAAGACTGATGTGAGTTGAGGTGAGTGAGGTGAAGTGGCTGAGTTGAGGTGAGGTGATGTGAGGAGTTGAGGAGAGGAATTTAAGTGAGGTGAGTGAAGTGAGGAAGTGAGGTGAGGTGAGGTGAAGTGAGTGACTTGAGGTGAGGAAGTGAGATGAGGAATTGAGGTATGGTGAGTGAGTTGACATGAGGTGTGGAGGTGAGGCGAGGTGATGTGGTGAAATGACGAATTAGATGATGTGAGGGGAGTGAGGTGAAGTGAGTTAAAGTTGAGGTGAGGAATTGATGTGAGTGAGGTAAGGAGTGAGGTGAGGTTAAGTGAGGAGTTCTGGTGAGCTGAGGAGATGGGGTGAGTTGAGGTGAGGTGAGGAATTGAGGTGAGGTGGGGTGATGTGAAATGAGTGAGGTTAGGTAAGTTGAGGAGCTGAATTGAAGTGACTGAGTTGAGATGTTAGTTGAACTGAGGAGGTGAGTAATTGTGGTGATGTGAGTAATGTGATGTGAGGTGAGGAGGAGAGGTGAGGTGAGGAAGAGAAGTGAGGAAATGAGGTGAGGTGAGTGAGGTGAGTTGAAGTGTGTGAGGTGACCTGGGAGGTGAGGTGAGGTACTGAGGTTAGGTGAGGTTTGAGGTATGGCGAGGCTAGTGATGTGAAGTGAGGTGAGGATTTGAGGGGAGAGGAGGTGAGGTAAGGAGAGGAATTGAGGTGAGGAGATGTGAAGTGAGTAAGGGAAGATGAGGTGAGCTGGGAAGATGAGGTGTGGTGAGGTGAGTGAAGAAGTGAGGTGAGGAATTGCGATGAGGTGTGGTGACAGATGTGGAATTGAGGGGAGGTGAGGTGGTGAGGTGAGGAATTCAAGTGAGGTGAGGTGAGGTGAGGAAGTGAATTGAGGAATTGTGGTGAGGTGAGTGAGGTGACGTGTTCTGGAGGTGAGGTGAGGTGGGTGAGGCAAAGTGAAGTGCGTGATTTGAGGAGGAGGGGAGTTGATGTGAGGAGGTGAGCAGGTGAAGAGAGTAATTGAATGAGCTGAGTGACGTGAGGTTAGAGGAGGTGAGATGAGGTGAGGTGAGATGAGGAATTGGGGTGATGTGAGTGAGGTTATTTGAGGTGTGCAGAAGTGAGATGGGGTGAGGTGAGGAAGTGGGTTGATGTGAGGTGAGGACGTGATGTGAGGGAGAGAGGCGAGGAATTAAGTTGAGGTCAGTGAAGTGACATTTGGTGTGGAGGTTAGGTGAGGTTAGAAAGTGAGGAGGTGAGAATTGTGAGTTTGCAGTGGGTGAGGTGTGGTAAGGATGTGAGGAGTTGAGGTGTGGTCACAGAGGTGATGTCATTGGGGGAATTGGGGTTGAGTGATTGATGTGATGTGAGATATGAGGTGAAGTGAGGTGAGGTCAGTTGACATGAGGGGATAAGTTGAAGCGAGTTGAGATGAGGTGAGATGATGTTAGGTGAGTTGAAAAAATGAGGTGAGTGGAGGTGACATAAGTTCTGGAGTTGAGGTGAGGTGAGGAGTTGAGGTGAGGTAATGTGAGGAATTGAGTTGAGGTGAGGTGAAGTGATTGAGGTGAGGTGAGTTGACATCCGATGTTTCGAGGTTAGTTGAAGGGAAGTGAGGTAAGTGAGGTATCATGAGGAAGTGAGCACATGGGTTAAATTGAATGAGTTGGGTGAAGTGAGTGAGATTAGATGAGTAGGTGAGCTGTGAGGAGATGAGTTGAGGTGATTTGAGGAATTGAGGTGAGGTGAGGTGTAGTGGGTGACGTGAGGTGAGCTTAGAATGTGTGGTGAATTGAGTTGAATTTAAATGTGATGAGGTGAGGTGAGGTGAGAAGAGGAGATGAGGTGAGGTGAGGATATGAGTTGAGGTTAGTTGAGGTGAGTGATGTGAAGTGAGTAAAATGAGGTGAGTGGATATGAGTTTAGGAATTGTGCTGGGGTGAGTTGAAGTGAGTGAGGTGAGGTGAGAAGAGATGAGGAGATTTGAGGAATTGAGGTGAGGTGAGAGAGGTTAGTTGGGGTGAGGAAGTGAGGTGAGTGAGGTTATATGAGGTTTGGAGGTGAGTTGAGGTGGAGTTGAGATGACATGTGGTGAGGAATTGAGGTGAGTTGAGGTGAAGTGAGTGAGGTGAGGTGAGGAGTTGAGGTGAAGTGAGGATTGAGGTGAGGTGAGGTGAGTGAGGTGAAGTGCCCTGAGTGATTTGAGGAGAAATTGATGTGACGAGGAGGTGAGCAGCTACGGTGAGGAATTGAATGATGTGAGTGAGGTGAGGTTAGGTGAGCAGGTGAGCGGAGGAGAGGTGAGGAAGTGATTTGAGTTGAGTAAGAATAGGTGAAGTGAGTGAACTGATGTGAGGTGAGGTGATGTGAGGAACAAAGGTGAGAAAGTGATGTAAGGAATTGAGGTGAGTTCAGTGAGGTGATTGGGGTGAGGTGAGGTGAGGTGGGGAATTAGGTGAAGTAGGGTGAATGAGGTGTGGTGAGTTAAGGATTTGAGGTGAGGAATTGAGGTAAGTTGTGTAAAGTGGAGTGATTGAGGTGAGATGAAGGGAGGTGAGGTGAGGTGAGGTGGAAAAGGAGGTGAGGTGAGTTTAGGACATGCGGTGATGTGACTGAGGTGAGGTGAGGAAGTGAGGTGAGGATTTGAGTGGAGTTGAGTGAGATGACATGAGGTGTGGAGGTGAGGTGTGAAGAGTTGAGGTGAGGGGAGATGAGGAATTGAGGCAAGGTGCGGTGTGATGAGGTGAACTTAGTTGAGGAAGGGAGGTGAGGTGAGTTGGGTTGAGGAGTTTAGTTGAGGAATTAAGTTGTGGTGAGGTGAGGTGAAGTGTGGGAGGTGAGTTGTGGTGAGGAGGTGAAGTGGTGTGAGGTGAAGACTGACATGACTTGAGGTGGGTGAAGTGAAGTGGCTGAGTTGAGTTTAGGTAATGTGGTGAGGTGAGGAGATGGGGTGAGCAATTGAGGTGAGGTGAGGGGAGTGAGGTGAGGTGAGGTAGGAGGAGAAGTAGGAATTGAGGTGAGGTTGAGTTAATGAGGTCTGGTGTGGTGAGGAGTTGATGTGGTGAGATGAGGAATTGAGGCTTCGTTAGGTGAGTGAGGTGAGATGAGGTGCATTGTGGTGAAGAAGTGAGGTGAGGTAAGTGAGGTGAGGTGAAGTGAGTGAGGTGTGAGTTTTGGAGGTCGCGTGAGGTGAGATGAGGAGGTGAGGTGAGGAATTGAGATCACTGGTGAGGTGATGTGAGGTAAGGAGTTTAGGTGAGGAATTGATATGAGGTGAGTGGATTGAGGTGAGCTGACAGGTAAGTAGCTGAGGTGAGGTGAGGAGGTGAGGTGAGGATTGAGGTGATGTGATGTGAGGTGAATTGAAGTGAGAGGGGTGAGGTGAGGTGAGGAGGTGTGTTGTAGTGAGATGAGTTGGGGTAAGGTGTTGTGAGGTATTTAGGTGAGGTGAAGTGAGAAGACTTAGTGAGGTTAATAGAGAAAGTGACGTGATGAGGAGGATGTGAGGTGAGGAACTGAGGTAAGGTGAGGTGAGTGAGCTGGGTTGAAGCGAGCGAAGTGAGGTGATTTGAGGAGGTGAATTGAGGTGAAGATTTTAGGTGCGTGAGGTGAGGTGTGAAGTGAGGTGTGGTGATGTGAGATGAGGTGAGGTTAGATGAAGTGAGGTGAGGTGAGTGTGTTGAGGTGTTGTGAAGAGGTGAGGTGAGTTGAGGAATTGTGAGGTGCTGTGATTCAGGTGAGGAATTGTGAGTTGTGGTGATTAAGGTGAGTGAGGTGAAGTGAGGAGTTGAGGTTTGCTGAGAAGTGGAAGTGAGGTGAGTTGAAGAAGGTAGGTGAGGTGTGTGAGGTGAAGTGAAAGGAGGTGATGTGAGAAAGTGCGTGAGGAAGGGAGGTGAGGTGAGAGAGGTGACATGAGGTGTGAATGTGAGGTGAGTTGAGGTTAGGTGAGGAACTGAAGGTGAGTGAGGTGAGTTGAGTTGAGGATGTGAAGTGAGGATTTGAGGTGAGGAGAATGAGGTGACAGCTGTGGAATTGTGGGGTGGTGAAGTGGTGAGGTGAGGAATTCAAGTGAGGTGAGGTGAGGTGAGGAAGTGAGTTGAAAAATTGTGGTGAGGTGAGTGAGGTTACGTGTTCTGGAGGTGAGGTGAGGTGGGCGTGCTAAGTGATATTAGTGATTTGAGTGGAGGTGTTGACGTGAGGAGATGAGCAGGTGAAGTGAGGAATTGAATGAGGTGAGTGAGGTGAGGTTAGAGGAGGTGTGATTAGGTGAGGTGAGGTGAGGAATTGAGGTGATGTGAGTGAGGTTATTTGAGGTGCACAGAAGTGAGGAGAGGTGAGTTGAGGAAGTGAGTTGATGTGAGGTGAGGAGGTGAGGTGAGGGAGAGAGGCGAGGAATTAAGGTGATGTCAGTGAAGTGACATTTTATGTGGATTTCAGGTGAGGTTAGGAATTAAGGAGGTGAGAATTGTGAGTGTGCAGTGGTGAGGTGTGGTAAGGATGTGAGGAATTGACGTGAGTTCACAGAGGTGATGTCATTGGGGGAAGTGCTGTTGAGTGAGGATTGAGGTGATGTGAGGTATGAGGTGAAGTGAGGTGAGGTGAGTTGACATGAGGGGATACGTTGAAGTGAGGTGAGATGAGGTGAGATGATGATGTTTGTTAAGTTGAAGAAATGAGGTGAGGTGAGGTGACATAAGTAGTGGAGTTGAGGTGAGGTGAGGAGTTGAGGTGAGGTAATGTGAGGAATTGAGGTGAGGTGAGGTGAAGTGAGTGAGGTGAGGTGACGGGATGTCCTATGATTTGAGGTTAGTTGAAGGGAAGTGAGGTGAGTGAGGTGACATGAGGAAGTGAGCACATGTGTTGAATTAAATGAGTTGGGTGAAATGAGTGAGATTATTTGAGTAGGTGAGCTGTGAGGAGATGAAGAGGTGAGTTGAGGTGAGGAATTGAGGTTAGGTGAGGTGTAGTGGGTGAGGGGAGGTGAGCTTAAAAATTCTGGTGAATTGAGTTGAAGTGAAGTGAGATGAGGTGAGGTGAGGTGAGAGGAGGAAGTGAGGTGAGGTGAGGATATGAGTTGAGGTTAGCTGAGGTGAGTGATGTGAAGTGAGTAAAGTGAGGTGAATGGACATGAGTTTAGGAGTTGTGGTGGGGTGAGTTGAAGTGCGTGAGGTGAGGTGAGAAGAGGTGTGGTGAGTTGAGGAATTGACGTGAGGTGAGTGAGGTTAGGTGGGGTGAGGAGGTGAGGTGAGTGAGGTTACATGAGGTTTGGAAGTGAGTTGAGGAGGAGTTGAGATGACGTGTGGTGAGGAATTAATGTGAGGTCAGGTGAGGTGAAGTGAGTGAGGTGAGGTGAGGAGGTGAGCTGAGGAGAGGATTGAGGTGATGTGAGGTGAGTGAGGTGAAGTGACCTGAGTGATTTGAGGAGGAATTGATGTGACGAGGAGGTGAGCAGCTAAGTTGAGGAATTGAATGATGTGAATGAGGTGAGGTTAGGTGAGGAGGTGAGCAGAGGAGATGTGAGGAAGTGATTTGAGTTGAGTAAGGATAGGTGAAGTGAGTGAACTGATGTGAGGTGAGGTGAAGACTTGAGGTGAGGTGATGTGAGGAACAGAGTTGAGGAAGTGATGTAAGGGATTGAGGTGAGTTGAGTGAGGTGATTGAGGTGAGGTGAGGAGAGGTGGGGAATTAGGTGAGGTGAGGTGAATGAGGTGAGGTGAGTCAAGGATTTGAGGTGAGGAATTGAGATGAGGTGAAGGAGGTGAACTCATTTGTGGAAGTGGGATGAGATCAGGATTGAGGTTATGTGAGGTGAAGAAACTGAGTGGACATGAGATTAGGAGGTGAGTTCAGGCGTGGTGAAGTGATTTAGGAAAGGTGAGGTGAGGTGAGGAAATGAAGCGACGTGGGTTGAGGAAGGGATTTGAGATGAATGAGGTGAGGTGAGGTGAAGATGTGAGGTGAGGAAGTGAGGTGAGGAATTGAGGTGAGGTGGGGTGAGGTGAAGTGAGTGATGTTAGGTAGGGTGAGGAGGTGAAATGAAATGACTTAGATGAAAAGTGAGTTGATATGAGGAGGTGAGGAGTTGAGGTGAGGTGAGTAATGTGATGTGAGGTGAGGTGAGGTGAGGTGAGGTGAGGTGAGGAAGTGAAGTGAGGTATTGCGGTGAGGTGAGTGAGGTGAGGTGAAGTGTGTGAGGTGACGTGGGAGGTGAGGTGAGGAAGTGAGGTGAGGTGAGGATTGAGATAAGGCGAGGTGAGTGATGTGAAGTGAGGTGAGAAGTTGAGGTGACATGAGGAGTTTTGGTAAGGAGAGGAATTGAGGTGAGGTGATGTGAAGTGAGTGAGGGGAGATGAGGTGGCTGGGAACATGAGGTGTGGTGAGGTGAGTGAGGAAGTGAGGTGAGGAATTGAGGTGAGGTGAGGTGACAGGTGAGGATTTGAGGGGAGGTGAGGTGGTGAGGTGAGGATTTCAAGTGACCTGAGGTGAGGTGAGGAAGTGAGTTGAGGAATTGTGATGAGGTGAGTGAGTTGACGTGTTCTGGAGGTGAGGTGAGGTGGGTGAGGCAAAGTGATGTTAGTGATTTGAGGAGGGGTGTTGACGTGAGGAGATGAGCAGGTGAAGTGAGGAACTGAATGAGGTGAGTGAGGTGAGGTTAGAGGAGGTGAGGTGAGGAAGTGAGGTGAGGTGAGGATTGAGATAAGGCGAGGTGAGTGATGTGAAGTGAGGTGAGAAGTTGAGGTGACATGAGGAGTTTTGGTAAGGAGAGGAATTGAGGTGAGGTGATGTGAAGTGAGTGAGGGGAGATGAGGTGGCTGGGAACATGAGGTGTGGTGAGGTGAGTGAGGAAGTGAGGTGAGGAATTGAGGTGAGGTGAGGTGACAGGTGAGGATTTGAGGGGAGGTGAGGTGGTGAGGTGAGGATTTCAAGTGACCTGAGGTGAGGTGAGGAAGTGAGTTGAGGAATTGTGATGAGGTGAGTGAGTTGACGTGTTCTGGAGGTGAGGTGAGGTGGGTGAGGCAAAGTGATGTTAGTGATTTGAGGAGGGGTGTTGACGTGAGGAGATGAGCAGGTGAAGTGAGGAACTGAATGAGGTGAGTGAGGTGAGGTTAGAGGAGGTGAGATGAGGTGAGGGGAGGTGAGGAATTGAGGTGATGTGAGTGAGGTTATTTGAGGTACGCAGAAGTGAGATGAGGTGAGGTGAGGTGAGGAAGTGAGTTGATGTGAGGTGAGGAGGTGAGGTGAGGGAGAGAAGCGAGGAATTAAGGTGAGGTCAGTGAAGTGACATTTGGTTTGGAGGTCAGGTGAGGTGAGGATGTGAGGAGGTGAGAATTGTGAGTGTGCGGTGGGTGAGGTGAGGAATTGAGGTGAGGTCAAATAAGGGATGTCATTGGGGGAAGTTGGGTTGAGTGAGGATTGAGGTGATGTGAGGTATGAGGTGAAGTGAGGTGAGATGAATTGACATGAGGGGATAAGTTGAAGCGAGGTGAGATGAGGTGAGATGATGATGTTAGGTGAGTTGAAGAAATGAGGTGAGGTGAGGTGACATAAGGTGTGGAGTTGAGGTGAGGTGAGGAGTTGAGGTGAGGTAATGTGAGGAATTGAGGTGAGGTGAGGTGAAGTGAGTGAGGTGAGGTGAGGTGACGTCCGGTGATTTGAGGTTAGTTGAAGGGAAGTGATTGAGTGAGGTGACATGACGAATTGAGCACATGGGTTGAATTGAATGAGTTGGGTGAAGTGAGTGAGATTAGATGAGTAGGTGAGCTGTGAGGAGATGAAGAGGTGAGGTGAGGTGAGGAATTGAGGTGAGGTGAGGTGTAGTGGGTGAGGTGAGGTGAGCTTAGGAAGTGTGATGAATTGAGTTGAAGTGAGGTGAGATGAGGTGAGGGGAGGTGAGAAGAGGTGAGGTGAAGTGAGGATATGACTTGAGGTTAGGTGAGGTGAGTGAGGTGAAGTGATTAAAGTGAGGTGAGTGGACATGCTTAGGACTTGAGGTGAGGTGAGTTGAAGTGAGTGAGGTGAGGTGAGAAGAAATGAGGGGATGTGATAAGAGGTGAGGTGTGTTGAGGAATTGAGGTGAGGTGAGTTAGGTCAGGTGGGGTGAGGAGGTTAGGTGAGTGAGGTTACATGGTGTTGGAGGTGAGGTGAGTGTGGTTACATGTGGTTTTGAGTTGAGTTGAGGAGGAGTTGAGATGACATGTGGTAAAGAATTGAGGTGAGTGAGGTGAAGAGGTTAGGTGAGGAAGTGAGTGAAGTGACATTATGTGTGGAGGTGAGGAGAGTTGAGGAATTGAGGTGACGTGAGGAATTGAGTTTAGTGTTAGGTGAGGTGTGGTACGGATGTGAGTTGACGTGAGGGATTGAGATGAGGTGACGGAGGTGACCTCATTTGTGGAGGTGGGTTGAGATCTGGATTGAGGTTATGTGAGGTGAAGAAACTGAGTGGACATGAGATTAGGAGGTGAGGTGAGGTGTGGTGAAGTGATTTGGTAAGGTGAGGTGAGGTGAGGAAATGAAGTGACATGAGTTGAGGAAGTGAGTTGAAATGAATGGGGTGAGGTGAGGTGAAGAGGTGAGGTGAGGAAGAGAGGTGAGGAATTGAGGTGAGGTGTGGTGAGGTGAAGTGAGTGAGGTTAGGTAAGGTGAGGAGGTGAAGTGAAATGACTGAGATGAGAAGTGAGTTGATATGAGGAGGTGAGGATTTGAGGTGAGTGTCGCATCCAGACCAGCTGACCGCGAAGTCGAACAGGGTTCCCGATCGCTGGTTGAGGATGAATGGACACTACAATATTTGCCTGGGAAGGTCGAATCTCCAAGATGTCTTCGACATCGAGTTTATATTAGCTGCTTATTTTATACATTAACAAGAGACTAGGGTGCATATGGAAACAATCACAACTATGCACAATTACATAGAATAAAGATTAAACAGATCTAACCCAACGCACAAGATTAAACAGATATAGAACTACGCACAACCACGTAGAATAAAGATACAGCAGATATGGAAAGTATTTTTATTACAATGAGAAGTTGCTTAACAAGGCTCATGACTCGGTCAGCAGGTTTCACAGGGCACATGCTACGTGACAGGGAACCTGTATAACAACTAAGGCATCTGGCTGGAGCCCCAGGGCAGAGGGCACCTTTCCCACTCCACATTCTCTAGAACCTGAGGCTCTCCACATCTCCCCCTTCTCTATTTTATTGAAAAAGCAGGTAAGGTGACGTCGCCTGTCTTAGGCTCCCCTTTTCTCCATGTAGACTTACCCGTCATGGGGACAGTTCGCAGCATAGGTGAACTCCCTGTCTTAGGTGGACTACATGTCAAAAGAGATTACCCCGTCTTTGACTGTCCTGCCCCTTTATACCTGCAACCCCTCCTCTCGGTGGTATTTATGGAGTTTATTCATATGGATGTCTGAAGTTAAGGTAAGAAGGGCTCGAGCCCCCATCTTAAAAAGAAAAGGGAGGAAACACAACAGTAAGCATAGTAATATGAGCCCCATGCCAAGGGTTAGTAGGAGACGGGTAAAGGCCCCGATTCCCCAGGGGAAATATATATAGCCAGACCATTTACAAATTCCTTTGCAGATTTAACAGGATCAAAATGAAGCCGAGCATTGGCAAGTGCCAGTATATCTTTATGTAGTAGCAACAAATCAGTAGAATCATTATTAGCGAGCCAAATGCCTTGCAGGTGTCTTTTCATTATATCCCAGGATATGACACTTTTGTTATATTCTTTGCGAGTTACCCATATCTCTCTATACAAGGCATGACACTCTAAGCTTCCCCTTAATTTTAATCCCTGAATTTCTTCTCCTAAATACATCACCATATAATATAAAGCATTAATCTTACGCTCAATTTTGTTATCTATAATCTCTTGGGTACTAAAGGCTGTGGTGACATTATGAGTTAAAGTATTAACATAAGTAGCGGTCTGTACTTCCTGAGTCAATGCTACTGCGGCTAAAGTGGTGGAAGTAATTAGGCCAATTAGAGCAGCTATACCTGCTATAAGGCCTATCACTCTTTTTGGCCGTAGTAATAATTGCATTTCTTCTAATACTTGTAATCCCTTATCTGCATACCATGGTCCATGATGTAATACAGGAAGCATCAGAAAAGGGGAGCTGCTTAAGAATGAGAACAGATGTAGTATCAGGGACATTATACATGCAGGAGCTCAAAAAGCAATTTGCGCAGGAAACATTATAATGGGAACCAGAAAAGGTAATAGAAACAGATCCAATTATCGTGGTACAAGGCACAGGAACACAAGCTGCTACATATATAGTTGTGCGGGTATAATTAAATAAAATTATAGGTCCCATAGCCACACCAATTTTCCACCATTGTTTGTGGAGCTCCTCCAGACGTATACCAAAGTCCCATGGATAATTTTGGAAGTTGGTAGGTTTGTCCACCTGACCAGTCTAAAATATAAGTGGATGAATTCTTAATATTATACCGCTGTGGTGCATTTCCTTTACAGTGCTCCCAGGGGATCAGTGTCTCAGGATCTTCTGCAGATTTTTCACATGTGGGAAAATCTCCAGGGCCAAGTCTTTTAATAGGATTTTTATGACTTGCTGGATCTCCGAAAATGATGTCTTCGGCTGGCTTCAAAATAGCCACAAAACGACTTTTTCCTCTTACTACATAGACGGTGAGGTGCATGCAACCAACAGCTTCTGTATTCTTGGTGAGGCACATGGGCGTTCCCACCCCTTGTCTGTGTAATTAAAAGGAGTCATATGTGGAATGTCACCTGAAAAAGCCGGTGATCCTAAAGCATCAGAATCATTAACAAACACAGGAACTTCTGGAGAGTCCCAGGAAACAGGATGTAGAAATGGGGGGTCAGGTACATAAGCCCAGTATGTCTCATTCTCTAGGCTGGGTTTGGACAGTAGAAGGAGGAAAAGCAGAATCTGCATTGCGCACCAGCCGTTCAGGTAACCAACGTGGTCCATCAGCATCCTGCGGAAAAACACAAACATGTCCTCGCCCCCATATGAGTACCAGGTCTGGGCCAGACAATATTCCTGTTAGGGGGTCCTTCCATTTAACCTTAGTATATGTTGTTTGAGTAGAGGCATGCCAATATCTGTCTGCTGCATTCTTACCATTTTTATCCAAAAGCAAAAAATTTAAAATAAATTGTACATGAGATAAATAATTCTGTGGCGTTAGGGGGTATAACTCCCCCTTCTTTATTTTATGATAATATGTTTTTAATGTAGCATGGGTGCGTTCAACAATGCCCTGACCTTGGGGGTTATAAGGAATGCCAGTAATATGAGTAATATTAAATTGTGCACAAAAGGCAGCATATCTACGGCTGGTATAGCCAGAGCCATTATCAGTTTTAAATTTAGAAGGAACTCCGACGTGGGCAAACATAAATAAGCACTGCTAAATAACATGAGAGGTACTTTCACCTGTCTAAGGAGAAGCTACAATGTAACCTGAATAAGTATCAATACTAAGATGAACATACTTATATCTGCCAAATTCAGAAATATGTGTGACATCCATCTGCCAGAGTTCGTTGGGTCGTATCCCTCGAGGATTAACTCCAAAATGAGGTACTGGCAGATGTTGTATGCAAGCAGTGCACTCTTTCACTATTTGTCTAGCTGATTCTCTAGGAATATTAAATTGTAATCTAAGGCTATGTGCATTTTGGTGGTTTAATTCATGAGAATGCTTAGCTTCCTGAAGTTTAGTTAGGCCAATACATCGAGTTCGAGCATCAGCAAAAGCATTTCCCTTAACTAAAGGGCCAGGCAAATTAGAATGAGCCCTAATATGGCCAATATAACAAGGATGGTGGCGATTACGGAGTTCAGTTTGGATGGCAGTAAAGAGGCATGTTACTGATGAGTTAGCAGTTTTAATATAGGGGACAGTTTCTAGATGTTGCAATGCTTCCACTACATATCGGCTATCAGAATAAAGATTAAAAGGGCTAGCCGAAAAATCCTGAAAAACAAGAAAAGCGGCATGAAGTTCTACAATTTGTGCAGATCCTGGTGGGACTTGCCATGTTTTAGATTTATGTTCTGAGACATACACAGAAAGTCCATTACTGGGGCCGTCAGTAAATACAGTAGGGGCTCCATGAATAGGGTTTTGTAAAACAATCTTGGGAAATACGAATTCATGTTGTAAAGCCAATTGTAATAATTTATCCGGGGGATAATGATTATCTACAATGCCTGTAAAATCTAATAAAGCAATAGCAAAATTATCAGTAAAAGAATAAAGTCCCATCTTGAGTAAGTGGTAAAATAATGACATGTGGATCTAAACCAAAATACCGACGAGGTTCCAAACGGCACTCTTGTATCAGGCTGGCTAGAAGATCATGATAAGGAGTTAAACTCCGCTTGGGAGAGACTGGGAGATGTATCCATTTTAAAGGGCCTTTTTGCCACAATACAGCAGTAGGAGTGTGCTTAGTGGCGGGAACAATGGCAGAAAAAGGTTGTTGATAATCAATAAAGCATAACTGTTGAGCTTGTATAGCCTTTTCAATATTTGTAAGGCACGGTCTAGCTGCAGGTGTAAGATCCCTACGAGAAGTGGGATCGGGATCACCATTCAAAATATCAAATAAACCTTTCAATTCTCCTGTTGTAATATTTAAAGAGGGACGCAACCAATTTAAATCTCCCAGTAATTTCTGAAAATCATTCAAAGTATGTAAATGATCTTTTCTAAGCTCGATTTTTTGAGGTTTTATATGAAGGTCAAATAACCTATAACCTAAATATGCATATGGAGCAGCACATTGAACCTTTTCAGGAGCTATTACTAAGCCGGCTTTGGTAAGTTCTATCTGGAGTGATGCATAACATTTTAATAAAACATCTTCAATTATGCTGGCTAATAAAATATCATCCATATAATGTATTATATAAACATTAGGAAAGTTTTGTCTCACTTTGCTCAAAGCTGAGCTTACAAACTTTTGACACAAGGTGGGGCTATTGGCCATACCTTGGGGAAGAACCAACCAGTGATAACGTCTCATGGGTTCTTTAAAATTAACACTAGGAACACTAAATGCAAATCTTTTACAATCTTTAGGATGTAAAGGAATAGTATAAAAACAATCTTTAAGATCAAGTACTATTTTACAAGTATTCATAGGAATAGCTGAAGGAAGAGGGAGCACAGGCTGCAGAGCTCCCATAAATTCCATGGTTTCATTGACCATTCTAAGGTCTAAAAGTAAACGCCATTTTCCAGATTTTTTCTTAATTATAAAAAGAGGAGAATTCCAGGGAGACGTAGATTCCTCAATATGCCCATTCTCTAATTGTTCCTGTACTAACGAGTGGGCAGCCAATATTTTTTCAGTTGTTAAGGGCCATTGATCTACCCAGACAGGATCATCAGATTTCCAAGTTATAGGATCTGCAGTTCGTCCTGTCTGGAGTACAGGGAAGTTCAAGGCCCCTTGTGAAAATGTTTTTGTGTGGGCGTTTGATTAGTAGTTAGATGGACTCCCATTTCTTTCATAATATCTCGTCCCCACAAATTCACTGGCAACCCTGTTACTATACAGGGTTGAAATGTGCCAGCATGTCCTTCCTTATCTTGCCAACTCAATCCATCACTACTCTGAGCTGGGGCCTGAGTTTGCCCTATACCCTGCAATTCAGTTGTTGTACTCTGAGAAGGCCATGCAGAAGCCAATGTTGACCACCTATACAAGATACATCAGCTCCAGTATCTAAAAGCCCTGTAAACCATTTTCCATTGATGTTAAGCTGTAATATAGGTCGTTGTGTAGTAATTTCTTTCACCCAATAAATGTTAGAAGATCCAGATCCTCGACTTCCTCTTTCAGTTTTAGTCATAATGTTTCCTTTAGATATTCGGGGTAGCAATATAAGTTGAGCTATTCTAATTCCTGAATGAACAGTTGAAATTGTATTAGGTGATTGTACCATAATTTTAATTTCTCCTGTATAATCCTCATCTATTATTCCTGGGGATACTAGTATTACTTTCATAATAATGCTGCTTCTCCCTAAAATTAATCCTACAGTTCCTGCAGGGAGGGTTCCCCTTACCCCCGTGGGCAAAGCTTGCATGCCCATTTCTGGAGTTAATACTGTGTAGATTGTTGAGCTGAGGTCCAGCCCGGCACTGCCTGAGGTTGCTCGGAATAATTGTTGAATGGATTTCCTACCGGGCTGTCCTTCTGGGTCCCTTGCAGTGCCCCATAACATTGTTTTGGGGCCTGAGGCTGGCCCCTCATCCCGTTTCCCGGCAGGGGATTACCTTCCCTATCTGTTTTAGATTTACATTCATTTGCCCAATGCTTTCCTTTTTTACATCGAGGACAAGTACCTGGAATATCTCTTCGTCTTTTATCAGGACAATTATGAGCCCGGTGGCCAATTTTCCTGCAGGAAAAACAGGCTCTAGGGGAGAAACCTGCGTTCATCTTTGCCTGTTGGTACATTACCTCTTTTATGGATTTTCCTTGCGCTACAGCAGCTTGTACTATGCCTTGGGTATAAGCCGGGCCAATATCAGCACATAGGCGGATGTAATCGGAAAGTCCTCCCTTCTTTCTAAAAGGACGGATTACTGCTTGGCAAGCTGAATTGGCATTTTCATATGCCAGCTGGGTAACTACTGCTTGAGTAGCATCAGAATCTCCAAAGGTTTTTCCCGCGGCTTCTAGTAAGCGAGAAACAAATTCTTGAAATGGCTCATCTGGTCCTTGTCTAATTTTGGACAGATGTTCAGTCTTTTTTAAACTTTCTGGTAAACCTCTCCAGGCTTTTTTGGCTGCTGCTGCGACTTGAGCATACGCTCCTGCAGGGAAAGCAATTTGACATACTAAATCAGCATTTTGTCCTTCTACAACTAACATATCATAAGTTATAGGAATTTGTTGCTGCATATTTATCCTTGCGGTTTGTTTAGCCAATTTATAATATTCTGATTTCCGTAATAAATAATCTCCCCCAGTGAGACATGCATGGGCTAAACATTTCCAGTCCTCAGGGGGCAGTATTTCAGTGGCCATAGACTCTAAAATAGTTACAGTAAAAGGAGCCGTAGGGCCATAGCGAGAACAAGCCTCTTTTAATTATTTCAACTGTTGAAAAGGGAAAGGCTGCCATATTCTCATAAAATTTCCTTGATTATCTGGCATTTCTAACACAGGGTACATAAAGAAACCAGTTGTGTCCTCATTGTTATTTTTTGCTTCATGTAGAATAGTTTGTAAAGGTGAATATGGTTTGCTAGAAGCAACAGGACGAACAGAAGGAGAATTCAGTACAGGAGGTGCCGAGGGAAATGTAGGCGGCTCCCATTTCGGTGGGGGAGGATCTAACCCAGCCACCTGTACAGGTGTTAAAGTTCTGGTCTTACCTAATGAGTACTTACGGTCAAAAGATTTAGAGGGTTGTTTTTGGCAAATCAATCCTTGAAGTTGCTTAAATTGACCAGTTAAGGATTCTAATAAAGGATTAATATCATATCTAGGAGGTTTTTCTCCTAGAGCTATGAGAGGTTGGTCCCGATCCTTTTCATATTGGGCGGGTGCTACTTCTAACTCTGCCTGTGAGGTAGGGTCAAGACAGTCCTCATCGCTGTCACTACAGGGAGAATTATTAAGTTTTTCAGCCAAATTATTTTTTGTCGGAGATTTAACTTCCCCTTCCACTTGGGGTTCTGCCATCTTTAGTGAATTGGGCAGTTTCTGTTTTAAAACCTCTAGCTTTATCCCTTCATGCTTTAAGTCTAAACAATTTCTAATTAAAGACCAAATGCCAAAAGTCTCTACTGGCATTTTCTGAGGTCCATGTTCAGAATAAAACCTTTGTAATTGTTCCCCTATATTATTCCACATTTCTATACTCACAGTACCTTCCTCGGGAAACCAAGGACATACTGTCTTCACAAATGCTAAAAATTTTTCTAATTGTTCCTTACCAACTTTAGCCCCTCGGGCGGCAAGCATGCGTTTTAAACCATGAACATATAGTTCCCTACTCTGCTTGCCCCATGATAAACTCCCTACTGATTCAACGCTTACCACTGCAGCCTTCGTTTCAGGCCGGGCCCTTACATCCAGCGGTGTCCTTCACCGTGTCCCGTGTCTCAGGTCCCTGTTCGGGCGCCAGAAATGTCGCGTCCAGTCCAGCTGACCGCGAAGTCGAACAGGGTTCCCGAGCAGGGGGTGAGGATGAATGAACCCAACAATAGGTGCCTGGGAGGGTCGAAGCTCCAAGCTGTCTTCGACTCCGAGTTTATTTTAACTGCTTAATTTATACATTAACAAGAGACGAGGGTGCATATGGAAAGAATCACAACTATGCACAATTACATAGAATAAAGATTAAACAGATCTAACACGACGCACAAGATTAAACAGATATAGAACTATGCACAACAACGTGGAATAAAGATACAACAGATATAGAAAGTATTTTTATAACAATGAGAATTTGCTTAACAAGGCTCATGAATTGGTCAGCAGGTTTCACAGGGCGCATGCTACGTGACAGAGAACCTGTATAACAACTAAGGCATCTGGCTCGAGCCGCAGGGCACAGGGCACATTTCCCACTCCACATACTCTAGAAGCTGAGGCTCTCCACAGATGAGGTGAGTAATGTGATGTGAGGTGAGGAGGTGACGTGATGTGAGGAACTGAAGTGAGGAATTGAGGTGAGGTGAGTGAGGTGAGGTGAAGTGTGTGAGGTGATGTGGGAGGTGAGGCGAGGTGAGGATTGAGGTAAGGCGAGGTGAGTGATGTGAAGTGAGATGAGGAGTTGAGGTGACATGAGGAGTTGAGGTAAGTAGAGGAATTGAGGTGAGGTGATGTGAAGTGAGTGAGGGGAGATGAGGTGAGCTGGGAAGGTGAGGTGTGGTGAGGTGAGTGAGGAAGTGAGGTGAGGAATTGAGGTGAGGTGAGGTGACAGGTGTTGAAATGAGGGGAGGTGAGGTGGTGAGGTTAGGAATTCAAGTGAGTTGATGTGAAGTGAGGAAGTGAGTTGAGGAATTGTGGTGAAGTGAGTGAGGTGACGTGTTCTGGAGGTGAGGTGAAGTGGGTGAGGCAAAGTGATGTTAGTGATTTGAGGAGGGGTGTTGACGTGAGGAGGTGAGCAGGTGAAGTGAATTGAATGAGGTGAGTGAGGTGAGGTTAGAGGAGGTGAGATGAGGTGAGGTGAGGTGAGGAATTGAGGTGATGTGAGTGAGGTTATTTGTGGTGCGCAGAAGTGAGATGAGGTGAGGTGAGGAAGTGAGTTGGTGTGAGGTGAGGAGGTGAGGTTAGGGAGAGAGGCGAGGAATTAAGGTGAGGTCAGTGAAGTGACATTTGGAGTGGAGGTCAGGTGAGGTTAGGAAGTGAGGAGGTGAGAATTGTGAGTTTGCAGTGGGTGAGGTGTGGTAAGGATGTGAGGAATTGAGGTGTTGTCACAGAGGTGATGTCATTGGGGGAAGTGGGGTTGAGTGATTGAGGTGATGTGAAGTATGAGGTGAAGAGAGGTGAGGTGATTTGACATGAGGGGATAAGTTGAAGCGGGGTGAGATGAGGTGAGTTGATGATGTTAGGTGAGTTGAAGAAATGAGGTGAGGTGAGGTGACATAAGGTGTGGAGATGAGTTGACATGAGGAGTTGAGGTGAGGTAATGTGAGGAATTGTGGTGAGGTGAGGTGAAGTGAGTGAGGTGAGGTGAGGTGACATCCGATGATTCGAGGTTAGTTGAAGGGAAGTGAGGTGAGTGAGGTGACATGAAGAAGTGAGCACATGGGTTGAATTGAATGAGTTGGGTGAAGTGAGTGAGATAAGATGAGTAGGTGAGCTGTGAGAGATGAGGAGGTGAGGTGAGGTTAGGAATTGAGGTGAGGTGAGGTGCAGTGGGTGAGGTGAGGTGAGCTTAGGAATTGTGGTGAATTGAGTTGAAGTGGAGTGAGATGAGGTGAGGTGAGGTGAGAGGAGGAAGTGAGGTGAGGTGAGGATATGAGTTGAGGTTAGCTGAGGTGAGTGATGTGAAGTGAGTAAAGTGAGGTGAATGGACATGAGTTTAGGAGTTGTGGTGGGGTGAGTTGAAGTGCGTGAGGTGAGGTGAGAAGAGGTGTGGTGAGTTGAGGAATTGACGTGAGGTGAGTGAGGTTAGGTGGGGTGAGGATGTGAGGTGAGTGAGGTTACATGAGGTTTGGAAGTGAGTTGAGGAGGAGTTGAGATGACGTGTGGTGAGGAATTAAGGTGAGGTCAGGTGAGGTGAAGTGAGTGAGGTGAGGTGAGGAGGTGAGCTGAGGAGAGGATTGAGGTGATGTGAGGTGAGTGAGGTGAAGTGACCTGAGTGATTTGAGGAGGAATTGATGTGACGAGGAGGTGAGCAGCTAAGTTGAGGAATTAAATGATGTGAATGAGGTGAGGTTAGGTGAGGAGGTGAGCAGAGGAGATGTGAGGAAGTGATTTGAGTTGAGTAAGGATAGGTGAAGTGAGTGAACTGATGTGAGGTGAGGTGAAGACTTGAGGTGAGGTGATGTGAGGAACAGAGTTGAGGAAGTGATGTAAGGGATTGAGGTGAGTTGAGTGAGGTGATTGAGGTGAGGTGAGGAGAGGTGGGCAATTAGGTGAAGTGAGGTGAATGAGGTGAGGTGAGTCAAGGATTTCAGGTGAGGAATTGAAGTGAGTGATGTAAAGTGGAGTGATTGAGGTGAGATGAATGGAGGTGAGGTTTGGTGAGGTGGAAAATGAGGTGAGGTGAGTTTAGGACATGAGCTGAGGTGACTGAGGTGAGGTGAGAAAGTGAGGTGAGAATTTGAGTGCAGGTGAGTGAGATGACATGAGGTATGGAGGTGAGGTGTGAAGAGTTGAGGTGAGGGGAGATGAGGAATTGAGGCAATGTGCGGTGTGATGACGTGAACTTAGTTGAAGAGGTGAGATGAGGTGAGTTGGGGTGAGGAGTTTCGGTGAGGTATTAAGGTGTGGTGAGGTGAGGTGAAGTGTAGGAGGTGAGTTGAGGTGAGGAGGTGAAGTGGTGTGAGATTAAGACTGACGTGAGTTGAGGTGAGTGAGGTGAAGTGGCTGAGTTGCGGTGAGGTGATATGAGAAGGTGAGGAGATGTGGTGAGCAATCGAGGTGAGGTGTGGGGAGTGAGGTGATTTGAGGTAGGAGGAGAAGTAGGAATTGAGGTGAGGTTGAGTTAATGAGGTCTGG
>JAVSCE010010764.1:0-58265 GCA_032199065.1 Smutsia gigantea | reverse complement strand
GGGAGCTGCATCCCAAGTAACTAACAGGCTGAAATCTGTCACAGGCTAAGCTCATCTTCTACTTTGCCCAGTGGAGAATTTAGTTCTCATCCATCCTGACCCCTTGTGCCACTTCCCTACCATGTTTCTTGTGGAGTGAGTGTTCTCTGGGTCCATTACATGGTCAGGTTTCCTGTAGGTGGAAATCCCTCAGCTGAGCCAACTCATGCGGGAACTTCTAGAGCTGAGCTGCTACCACAGCTGCACCTTCTCCTCCACTGCTGCTGCCAAGTGCTTTGCAGGACTCCTCAACAAGCTCCCTGCAGGTACCAGGATGAGACTGGGATCAGGAGCCTCCCTCCATCAACTACTGATGACATTTTGAAGTTCAGTCCTCATTCTCTTTAAAAAAGGAGCTGCCAGTAAAAAAATTTAATTAATTAAAAAAAAAGAGCTGCCAGTAATATAACAGGTCCTCTCAAGAGACAGCCCTTGGGAGAAGAGTCAAGACCAGAGTTGGGCAAAGCATTACAGGACATAAGGGAGTACAAGAGCGCTCTGTTTAGTACTGTCATCCTACCCCATACAGGGAGCAATTAGGGATGCTTCCTTATTCAAAGTAGACAACTGAAGGCCAGCACCCCTGCCTTATGAGAACACCAAGCTCTCATGCTGATGTTTAGAACTGAGTGGGCAAAGCCCAGAGCCAAAGTAATAGGATTCTTTTCTAATGGCTTCTCAGGGAACTCTGCATTGAAATAATTTTCATCCTTTGTTGTTAAAGGAAAAATATGTAGCCTTTGCATCAGCATTTCCTCCCTCCTTTTTAGGGCAACAGCTGGATGAATTCCTACAGCTGGCTGTGGACAAGGTGGAGACTGGACTGAGTTCTGGGCCCTACCGTAGTCAAGCCTTCGCACTGCTTCTCTGGGTAAGGAGTCAGAATGAATTCTTGTTAGACAGAGACAGTTTTTTCTGGTTAAGTAAAATTTCTCTATTTCACCTTGAACTATAAGCATGCTTCTCAGGGCTCCGGGATTTGAGTGCCATGCCCTGACCTTTCTTTTTCTCTGTTTACAGGTAACAAAGGCCCTAGTGCTCAGATATCATCCTCTCAGCTCCTGCCTTACAGACCGGGTAAGTCCATTCTGGAGACAAGAAAACGTAGGACCTAAAGTAGGAACTTCCCTGTTGATCCTCTTCCTCCTAGAAATGACTGCCATCCTCCTTGGGTATTTAAGATTCTTCTTCCCTGACGCACCTCAAAGGCTCTCTTTTCTCCAGCTCATGGGCCTCCTGAGTGACTCAGAACTAGGCCCAGCAGCTGCTGATGGCTTCTCTCTGCTCATGTCTGACTGTACTGATGTGTTGACTCGTGCTGGCCACGCTGATGTGCGGATCATGTTCCGCCAGCGGTTCTTCACAGATAATGTGCCTGCTTTGGTCCAGGGCTTCCATGCTGCTTCCCAAGGTGAGGACTGAAAGAAAGTCCCCAAATACATCGACCTCTCCTCTGCTCAGGCCACATTCCCTCAAATAATTTAAGACCTGAGTGCTACTGTAGAGCTGCAGTCTGTACCTAAAAGGCTAATCTTCCAGATAATCCCACTTTTTTCCTTTCATGGGTGTATCTTGCTTGTTCTGAGCTTGAGGGATTTTAAAACAAAAAAACTCTATGTAGGCTGATGTCCAGATTCATCAGATTAAAGTGAATTCTCAAGCTGTATGCCTGGGATCAATTTCTTCCTAAGCTTTTCCATTTTTTACAGATGTGAAGCCAAATTACCTGAAAGGTCTGTCTCATGTACTTAACAGGCTGCCTAAGCCTGTGCTCTTGCCAGAGCTGCCCACGGTAAGCCTTGCAGTCAGAGCCTCTAAGCAGGGACTAAGCCACTGGCCCTCAGCTGAGCCCAGAAAGGGGAGGAGGAAGAGCAGCAGACTCATCACATACGTAGTCATGCCTGCCTTTCCTATGGCCCCTTAGCTGCTCTCCTTGCTGCTGGAGGCCCTGTCCTGCCCTGACTGTGTGGTACAGCTCTCCACCCTCAGCTGCCTCCAGCCTCTTCTACTGGAAGCACCGCAAGTCATGAGCCTTCACGTTGACACCCTCGTCACCAAGTTTCTAAACCTCAGCTGTAGTGCTTCCATGGTGCGTTAAGCCCCAGCAAGTCTTTGGCACCTACATCTGTCCTCCAAGGGTCTCCCTTCACTTCCTTATGGTTGTGTTCCAGGCTGTCCGGATTGCTGCACTGCAGTGTATGCATGCCCTCACTCGCCTGCCCACCCCTGTGGTGAGTACCTCAGGTGTCCCTCTCTGGCCAAAACTCCTCAGAAGAGCCAGAGAAGGACCATTTTGCCTTAGTCAAGCAGGGCTGGCCACCATGCCATGTGATTGAGGAATGAACTGCAAGGTATAGACAGGCAAGGATTTACCTACCATAGGCTGTCCTGCCACACTGCATTCTCTGGAATCACTAAAGAATAGGAAGAATATTATAGAGTCAAAGAAGTGACTCTTTCAGTTGCATTGGTTGAATAAAGCTAAGATTGGCTCCTCTAACTCCATAGCTGCTGCCATACAAACCACAGGTGATCCGGGCCTTAGCCAAACCCCTGGATGACAAGAAGAGACTGGTGCGCAAGGAAGCAGTGTCAGCCAGGGGAGAATGGTGAGTTTCTAGGTCATGGGGAAAGGTGGGATTACAATGAGCCTCACCACTAATGACACCAACATTTTACAGGTTTCTGCTGGGAAGCCCTGGCAGCTGAGCCCTCAGTCCCGGCCTAGACTGTTCTAACAGACAATCTAACCTGGAATTACTAAGTACCGAGCCATCTCACCTGAGGCAGGGAGACCACCAGCCTCTGACTGCCTTTCCCATAGACACAGCACAAATGCTGGGCCTCTGTTGCATGGCTGTACAAGAAACAAAGGAAATGATTTCCAATGGATTTGTGAAGTAACTGAGTATGAGACTACTTGTGTTTGAAGAAAAATCTTGGTCCTGGGTTCTTCCATTTATATGTCAGAGGAGATAATGCTGCTGAGGGGTGAATGAGATGAGTGTGGCCCTGAGGACCAGGGATGGTGGATGTCTGTATCTGCTGGAGAATAAAGATTTCTTTTGGTAATGGGGCTGTCAGAGATATGTCCCCCTCCCGCTTATGCCTCAGTAACACATAACCAGAAGTGTGAAGTCACTGCATAAGCTGGAGGAACAGTAATGACAGGAATTAGCCAAGAATTCTTCAGTACATCCAACCCCTCCCAAGTGGAGCCCAGGGAGCATGACCAGAGCTCCTGCTCTTTAGGCTGGACCCTGACTCCCCCACCCCTGCCCCCACCCCAGCTCTGCAGTAATGGCAAAGAGAGAGAAGCTACTTATCTTTAAAAATCAAATACCTTTATTTTTGCTCCTTCAGAGCATGTGAGAAATGGCAGTGACCTCAGCAGTAGGCCTGGTATCTTTGCCCTGTTGAGAAGCCAGGATCTCAGCTCTATCATTCAGGTGTTTTCTCAGACAGCAAGTGGAAGAGGTGGTGGCCAGCCCCAGTGCTGTAACCTGGGGGAGGTTGGGGTCAGCACCCGGCAAGGTGGCTAGCTGCCTAATCTCCAGTCTGGGGCTGGAGCTTCTGTTTGCCTGAGTAAAGGGACATCAGTCTTAGGCTTTTTCCACATCATCCTTGTTCCTACAGTGGCCAGGAGATTGGTTCTAGAGTTGTCCCTGCATGGCACCCTAAGGCAGGCCCACGGGCTCTTTTTGCTCAAGGATTCCAAGAAGCTACCTTTGGAGGCCCTCGAGACAGCGCAGGAAGCAGAACGATGCTCAAGTTGTGGCTGGCACAGTCCAGCTCACACGGCCATCACAGAGGCTGAGTGAGCTGTCACCCAGGGAGGGGGGTCCCAAGTCATTCCATTCCCGTGGGGCAGGTGACTAGAAGGTAACAGCACCCGAGTAAGCCAGTGCCTATAAGAGAAGATAGAACATCTCTTGAGTTCCAAGAACCATTGGTCCTCCTTCCTGATCCTCACTCCTCAGCAATGATACATCAAGGTATCCTGAGCTACCCTGGCATTAATCTCAAAGGTAACAAAAGTTCAAATTTTGTCCAATAAATGTGCCCTCTGGTGCCTTGGGTTTCAAGCTAAACTTCTCAGGGGCCACTGTAAGCAGTGACAGGCAGGAATGTAATCAGGCTGGGAAATGGAGAAGGGCAGGTTCAGGACTACCTAATTATTACTGCCTCAGTAGCTGCAATTTGAAAAATGATGTACCTTTGTCTCTTGAGCTGAAAGAGCTAGCTTCATTTTTTGTCTTAGAGCCTCTGTCACAAATAGTACTTCAATCCCACAAATTACTGGCTTGAACTCCAGACATTGCCGTACAAATGGGAGGTGATTGGTGGCTACCATATCCTACCTAGAGGTTCCTTCTTAAGAACAAGTCTCTCACGATTCTGTTATCATCTGTAATCCTCATCTGCTGCTCAAACTACACAGTCTTAGTCTTAAGCCCCTTTAGCTCAAATGAGCAATGATCTCTATTCCTAGAGTCTAGACCTGCACTGTCCAATATGGTAGCCACTAGCCATGTGGGCCTATTTAAATTAGTGAAAAATTAAAAATTCAACTCATCAGCCACATATCAAGTGCTCAGTAGCTACATGTGGCTCATGGCTGATGTCTTGGACACCACAGGTATACTGAACAAGTTTTTTCATTGCTGAGTTCTATTGACTAGCACTGGTCTAGAAATTTTACTTTACCTTCCTCTGTCCACACCCAGGAACACCTTCCAGTTATCCAAGCAGCCGTAGTTATAATGATTCTTAAAAACCTAGAGTCAAAAAAAAACATGTTTCTACAAACCACTTACACTTAATTCCCTTCTTATACCTGAGCCTAAATTGGCTAAACTGAAGCTCAGCTAGGCAAGTTCTGGCCTTTTCTGATGCCTGCCCTGGCTGGCCCTGACGATGGCCTCTGTTTTCAGGACAGCAGGTTCAGTTACCCAGCCTCCATCCCAAGCCCTCAGCACTACTCACTCTGCCCTTGGCCTGCAGCCGACGTCTCTCCTTCCTGTTGATGTGCCTTTCGATACTAGTCTCACCTCGACTGATGAGAACAGCATGCCATATGGTTAGGGCACCCAGGGCAAGTGCTACGGAGCTAAGAAAAGAGGGGCAAAGATTGGTGGGTAGCTTAGATGGGGTTGGAGGCTACAAGTAGGTCTGAAATTGAGCTGAGCAATAATGATTGGTTAGGGAGCCCTCTGCCTAAGTCTTCCTTATCTCCCAGCCTATACCTTCGTGAACTTTTACTTCTCTAAATAGGCTAAGAATAAATTACGTGGAAAGAAGGGTGGGAAAAAAAGTCTATGTGACAAGTTAAAATGTTGTTTTTCTTAAAATACCATGGTTGGGAGACTGCAGAAGGTAGCAAAAGCACCAGGGAAAAGAGTGGGATGGCACAAAATTCAGATTCCAGATCTGCCGTTCCTAGCTGTGTATCATGGAGCAAATCATTCACCCCTCTAATCTTCAGCTTTCCACATCTATAAAAGGCTGCTGCCTGACTTTTAGGTAGTTTAACTTACCTTGGCACGTAATGCTCAATTCTATTATCCTTAATGTTCCCTGCCCCAAAAGGCTGAAGAAAATTAAGTGCTAACTCTTCACCAACCTAAATTAGACTGAGTATGGCAGCAACCTACAGGGATGGGTCCCTGCCTGCACGCAGGCACCTAAAAGGGTTTTTCTGAAGCTCTTCAGACTGTCAAAAATGAGAGATACCTGCACAGGAACCAGAGGTAGACGAGACTCTTGTGAGTTACCCTTTCTCGAAAGGAGAAGGTGAGTGGTGGGGTCTGCTGATAAGTCTAGAAAAAGAAAACAGCAAAGTCTCACTCGTTCGTTCTGCGGGTCACCAGAGGCCCCAGTACCTTCAGGCAGGGAAGTGATCCAAGCCCAGGATGAGAAAAGAAGGGGTTAAACCACAGAGGAGTCAGGGCAGCAGCCAGATGGGTAGACCAAGCCTGGCAGCAGCATCATGGACAAACACTGGGCAGGGCAGGTCTGGACAAGATGGCAAAGCACAGGAGGACCCAAGCCTGGGCCTTTAGATTCGACAACACAGATGGGGCTCCAGGGGAAGCCACTCCACTCCCCAGCTAGAACCCCCTTACCGTATGACTGCAGTCCCCAAGAGAGGCGGCCAGACCCACACCCAGGATAGAATGACGGGAGGAGGGAGAACTGTGAGCCCCACTAAGAACCAAAAGGGCAGCAGAGGTACAATCATGAGCCCCAGATCTGCTCAGGATAAGGAGTCCTAGAAGGCCAATGGAGAAGGGATGACCCTGCCACAGGTGCAGACAGCCCAAGAGTGAAAGATGATCAGACTGGCTCAGCCTGGCCTCTGTCCCCTGGAACCCCATTACACAGACTAACATAGACCCCTTGCTGCTCAGGCCACCAACAAGGCAGAGTCCTTGCTCAGCCCAAGGAAGGTGATAGGATAGAGAGCCAAAAACTATCACATACCAGGGACTTCTAGCTTGCCCCCCTGCCACTGTCTGCCCAGTAGACAGCCTCCCAGAACACCCCTGATCTAGTCTCAAGTGGCCCTCAACCAACCTCTACAACTTAGCAGTTGCCTAGGCAGCTCTCTACCCCATGGCCTGAGCAGCAGGAGGCAATGGGGTGGGGACAGCCCACCTGGTTGGCAACCGCCTGCAGTTTGTTCTTGTCGAGCTGTTTCATTTTCTAATGGGATGGAAAACAGTGCTGGTTATACTCTCAGGACTCTAGGGTAGGGGTGCTACCAGCCCCACTCCTCAGGGACAGATTCCACACCCCAAAACTCTCCTGAGCTGCCCTGCTCCTACACTCTCACCTCGATGGCAGCGTAAGCCTCCTGGAAGAGGTCCCAACTTCCATAGCTGCAGTAGACACAGCCCAGAGTCATGAAAAAGCAGAAAGAGAAGAAGTACCGATGGTTATAGTGGCCCACACAGTTATTTAGCCAGGCTGGTGGGGGAAGGATTAAGGACATCAAACACAACTTCAGGGGGGTGTCCAGGCCTCTGGTTCATCCTTGCTTCATGATGACATCATCCAAGCGAAGGGCTTCTTGTCACCAAGAACTATTTCTCCAAAGGCAGAAAATATGGGGCTATTTCCAGAGGTTGAGGTGAAAGTGTTCAAAGCTTTTCAGAGCCCTCACAAGCCCCAACAAGAAATCATGAAAACTGAAATCCTTCAGGAAAATCAACCTGCCAAAACCCTCACAGGTTGAGACATCTATGTGGTACCAGCAGAAGGGGACCAGTGGTTCTACACATCCAGTGGACAACTACTAAAGCTCAAACATCTCTTTCCATCCAACAAATGTTAGCATCAAAGTCTATAAAACGAGGGGTTAGACTAGATGCCTTATACTACAAGATCCATCTGAGAGAGCCTGTCTGCTTTCCCCAGGAGAGAGATGGTCAGCCCCCTCAACTCCTCATGAGGCCAGCGTTCCTGCAGGGTGATGCTGGAAGCCTTGGGTTTGTGGCCTTTAACCCTGTGTGGTTCTCTGGAGATAAGGGAGGCCTCAGGCATAAGTGATGGTAAAAGGATACGGCAGTGATGATCCATCTTCAACACACACCTGTGAGGGAGGGACACATGCTCTGTTACCATGGCCAAGGCTCTTGAGATATCAGTGCCAATCCTTTCCTACAAGGACCAGCATCCTGCTGAGGTGGAAAGGGCACAGACTTTGAAGACATGATATGGGACAAGGTAACTCATCTCTGAACCTCAGCTTCCAAAAGCGATAATAATGCCTAACAGACCATCCTAAGGACCTGGTGTCACAATATAGCCTGGTACGTGACTGGTGCTTCAGAAATGTGTCAAACTCCAGGTCTAGGTTTTGCCCTAGGGCTACAGCCAGAGGGCCACGGCAGGGTTCACAGAGATAAAGCCAAGCCCTACCTATTGCAGATGCTGCAGTGGTGTGTTCGGGCTGGCTTGGGGTAAATGCACTTCTTACAGATGGAGACGGTTGTGATATCATTCCTGCCCTGTGCAAAGGGAGAAAAGCATCATGACAGCTGTGGCAACACCAATTTTGCACCTCAAAAGATGCCTCCCAGTGCTTTGGACTAGCCCCCAAAGCCTGCAGCTCACTCCCTCCATGTGCCCCTGCACGGACCCACCTGGGGTGGGTATCCAGGTGGAGTGGTAATGGCCTGGTAGTAATGGTAGACGATGAGGATCAGATTCCAGTGACTATAGAAGAAATGCCAGCAGAGTCGTGGCACTGAGTAGGTTCGGAGGATGAGGGGCAAAACACACAGGTAGGCAATGGCCACGATGGAGCTGGTCAGCACGATCACCAGCACCACAAACACCTGGCAACACAGGGAGGTCAGGCAGATGCAGTGAGAGAGCTTGCCGGACACGCAGAGTAGATAGAGCAATTTCCCTGGGACGGGGCTAGTGTGGGTCCCTCAGACACATGTCTCTGCTACCCCCAAACATCCCTTTTCCTGGTCCCTGGGCATCACTCACCACCCCACACCAGCGGATCACGTTGTCCACCAGCCAGTAGATAGGCTCAAAGGCAGCATCAACAGCGGTGTCACTGCCCCCAAAGGAGTTGTAGAGCAGGGAACGCAGGCAGACCTTGCCATAGCGCCACCGCTGTACCAGGCCCCGGAGCAGAGGTGGGCAGCGGCGCCTGTAGCCCAGGAGCAGAAGCAGGCGCAGGCAGAGGTGGGCAGGGCCCAGCAGCAGGCTCCGCTGGCCCCGCATGGCTCCTAGGAGAGCACACCATTATGAGGGGCCAGTCTAGGTCCTGCCCCTCCCTCCCTCCCTCCCTACCCACCAGTGGGGAGGCCCAGAGCACCAGCTTAGAGGTAAAGACCTAAGACAGGCCTAGCTGGGCCAGTCACCTGGCTGTGGGAAGTAGAAATGTCACTTCGCTTCTCTAAGGAATGTGTGGTGCCAGGGTCCCAACCAGATTACAAGGAGTAGTGTTTGGAGGTTCTGAGTCTGAAGAAATCCTACTTAACATTACACCAAGTGGGTGCACAGCAAATCCAAAATGATACACACCTAGAGTAAAGGGCCACAATAAAAGTAAGAGAGAGAGGTAGGTGGCTCCAAGCCAAAGAAGGGTCTTTGAAGCAGTCTGTGTAGACAGACCACTGGCTGGCCAATGAGCACAAAGCCGCCCCGTGTCTGTGGGCATGACCACTGTAACAGAGGTTTCCGGGGGTCTCTTGCCTGCTCTGGCGATGGACATACCTCCTAACAAGTGCTCTTCACTATACAACGGCCAGTAGGGGAGTAAATGCACAACATATGGATCTGGACCTAGATCTTCCCTGGTGCTGAGTCTTAGCAAAAGATACTCACCCTTCCTACTCCCTCTGGGCTGATGTTACAGGCCACCAGACACAACCTGATAGCATGGAGTCTCTGTCTCCTGTGAGGACATCTCAGCTACCTCTTGCATGACATAAGGTGCTTTGTTTCTAATTCCAGTTCCAGGATACAGAAGCCAAACCAACCTCAGACATACAGAGCAGAATATCACCACAGGCAAGAGACACCGGTAGTGGAAGGGGGCCTTCATGCTAGTGGTTCATGAGACCATAGGGCCTGCCCTATCAGTGATGAGTCTCCTCTGTGCTATTCTAGTTAAGACACTCAAGAGCCTTTCTTGTGGCTCCTGCCCTTGGCCCCCAACTTCCCAACCAGCCTTCCAGGCTCTTTGGCCCTTTACACAGCTCCTCTGAAAGTGCTTTTATTTCCTCTGTGTGGTTTCTACCTTATCCCACAGCCATGGGAGGTCAGCCACCCAGGCAATGCCCAGAATAGAAGACACAGATTCCTTTGATGATAAAGTCACATCAATTCTGTAGATTTAAGTCTTTACCAGAAAAGAAATTACCTAATTTTCTCCTATAGCTACTTTGTCTTGAGTAACTCCACTGACTTATTTAACAGGCAGCTCAAAACCCAGCAGAAACTGGAGGAGGCTGCTCCACTGTAGGGATGGTTTCAGTTCAGTAACTGGAGCAAGATACTCTCCTTGCACCCTGGCTCATCACCATGAAGCCTTTCAAAGAAAACACTTAATTATCTCTTTCCACAGCCCTGTAACAATCTAAGGCAAAAAGAAATCCAGCATACAAATGCCAGCAGAGAAAGAAGAAAGACAATTTAGTAGAGGCCTACTCTGCACCAGGATAAAGAAATTAAGAGCTAAGAGAACAAAGGGGCAATGTAGAAAAGAGAAAAAGGAAAAGCTCAAACTTCTTAACTTCTCTGAGCTAGACTCCTATTGTCTAGAATCATGATTTGACTCAAAGTATGAATTTTCAAAATAGCATACAACCACAGTCAAATATAAGAGTGAGACACATTTTACCTTAGAACAAATCCAAGACAAGATAGTTCATACCACTGTTCATTCCTTACTATGGCTAATGGAGAGTTTTCTATTTGCTAAAATACTTTTAACAGCAATGGCTTGCAAAAGAGATGCATTCCTCATCTATAATGAACAAGAACTATATGCGATCTCTCCTGTCTACAAAAATATCTTTCTTCTCAGATTCTCCATTTTTCATATTTTCAACACCTTCGGAACTCCTAGGCTCTATAGGAAATGCCTGCTTCAAGGACTAGACTTACCAATTCTCATCTGCCCCATAACTTGAGTACTTAGTGTTCAATTCTGCCCTTATTGTAATTCTGTGATCTTGGACAAGTCAGTGAACCCTGCTGGGACTCAATTTCCTTGTGTTCCCATTCAATGACAGGGTAGCATTAAATGCTAAAGTCCTTGCCAGCTCTAACTCTCGTGATTTCTCGGTACAAATGAAATGTTTATAAAGTGCTTAGCACAATATTTGGCTCATGGAAGTACTCAATAAATACTTGTTGAATGAATGATCTGGAGGTTTGCAGTACTGGAGAGGCTGGCCAGATGTCTATCTGTCCTACAAATAACAGCAAGGGCACTCCTGCCAATGTGTTAACACTAAAAGTGCTATCATTATGATCAATACAGAAATAGAAACAACTGTTAGAATCATAACAGAACCCAAGAGCTAGAAAGTATTTTAGAAAAGAAGTCCAACCAGAAATCAACCCACACATGTAAACAGAAAGCTTGTAGATCAGATATACAAATGAGATTTCAGGGCTACAGATGAGATTTGAGGGAACAAAGGTCTCAACCCAATCCTAACCCACTCACCACCACCACCACCTCCCTGTGCCCTCATTTTAGCTAGTGGGGTTTGGGGGCTATGGCGATGCCACAGACGAGATATGTACTCCATAGGGCCACAACTGAATAGGCAAAGTCTTCATCTCAGGAAACTGAAGTAAAGCAAAACTCAAAAAATTGGGGGATGGGGGTCGGGTGATCAGAGCGAACAGGAGATGAAACAGCAAAGCACAGCTCCATTATCACCCCAAGCACTAGCCCTGAATTCCTCAGCAGTAGATATAGTCCCTGGTACCATGTGCCATCAGATAAGAGGGGATTGCAGGCCACAGCACTGCCCTCTTCCCCAGGCTCTAAGCCACGGTTTCCCCAGGGGAAACCGGATGGGGGTCAGGGGGGGCATTTGCACAGGAAGGGGCATATTCCAAAGCCACCACAAGGCAGAGGAAACAGATCAAAGTCGTGACAAATATCTGGACAACGATGCTGCTCTCGGGATATCTGCAGTCTCAAGCAAAAGATGTCAGTCATCCGTAAGAGCATCATTTTATTCGTGTGCAGACTCCCCTTCCGGACTAACGTGCTGGGAAGAGAAAAAGTTAAGGATGGGCCCACACGACTTGATCCGACTGCAAGTCAGTAGCTGCAGCTAAAGAGCTGGGGAAAGGTTTTATTTCTCAATGAGGATGGCGTGGTCAAAGTGCGATGGGCTGGGAGCCAAAAAACTTGGGCTCGGGCTTGGGCTCTACTTTGAACTATCTTCTAGACACTGGACAAGTTAAATCCTATCTCTGGATCTGAGTTTCCAAATGTGTGAAATGGGCGAACTGGGTTGGTGGACCGCCTTCCAGCCCTAGGCGTTACGGCTGCCGGTAACAGAGTGTGCTCCGCGGATCTGTGGAGGGTTCCGCCGCACAAGGCAGGGCAAGGAGAGAGCAGGAACTCGGGCTTGCAGTTAAGGCCCCGAACAGGGCCCGAAGCTAGAAAACGGGGCAGGACTGGAGAGCAAGGGCCACGGCTTTGCTCTTACCTGCCGCCTGCCGATTCCCCAATCAGTAATTCAAACCCCACAGCTTCTGCTGCCGCTCACTGCCACCCCCTCCAGCTCGGCACCCAGAGCCGGATCGCCTCAGCCTGACCAACCATGGCCCGCCGCCCGCAGCGCCAGGTTGCAGACCCGTCCACGCCGCCAGCCCATCCTGGACCCAGGCGCAAGCGCAACCTCAGGCGCTCGGGGGCTCCGCCCCCGGACTGTCCCGGGCAACCTGGGAAATGGAGTTTACCCCAGGAGGCGCTCCTGGAGAGCACGTGATAAAGAGCACCAATTGGCGTGCTTTTTACTCGCGCACTGTACCTGGATTTGGGCAAATGAGAAGTCGGCTTCCTTTTCCTCCGGTTTGGGACAGTGGCAGTAATGGCGCCACCCGTGAGGTACTGCGTCCCGGGTGAGTGAGCTGTGCCCACAGCCAATTCTGGATGGCACAGAGGCAGGAGGGCTGGATGGCCAACAGCTTCTGGGTATCTGTGGCTGATGCAGCGTTTTTTCCTGCAGGCGAACGCCTCTGTAACTTGGAGGAGGGCAGCCCGGGCAGCGGCACCTACACCCGGCACGGCTACATCTTTTCGTCGCTTGCTGGCTGCCTGATGAAGAGCAGCGAGAACGGCGCGGTAAAGGGGGCGGTTTCCCAACTCCTCCGTCTCTGCCTTTCTCTTAAGCTGCCTTTGTTTTTGCTGTCTTTTGGCAGGGTACTGCGGAGGTATTTTTAGTGCATCTCTAAATTGGTCTCTAAATTTTTCCCAATCGCGGTCCCCGCTGCTGGGCACTTAGCCACCACAGACCAGTTGTGTTGGTCTTGCTTTGTTCTGTTGCAAATCCTCGTGGAAGAAAGTAGGGGAAGCGCAGAGGCGAGCCCAGCCCTGCAGTGAGCCGAATCCTCTCCGGCTTCATCTCGCTTCACTACTCCTACCGCACTCCGCAGTCTAGTCATTTTGGCTCCTTTCAGTGTCGCTAATGTCGCTAAAGCTCTCTCCTGCCAACCATCCAGAACACTCCTCTCCTTCTCAGCCTATTTAATTCTTACCTTTCAGATAGCCTTTCTAGAATCACTGTCTCAGAGAGGCCTTCCTAGACCCACACTAGTCGAGTAAAGGAGTTTTCTTGTTTTTTTTTTTAAACCCCAAACACCTTTTTTTGGTCAGTTTTTAAACACAAAATTAAAAAAACTATTCCCTTCCTCCCAAGCACTTATCTCAGCATGTTAACTAAACCCTCAGTTGTATGTTCTCCAATAGACTCCTCCCTTACTAAGTTCCGTGAAAGCAGGCCTCACCACCGTGCCTTCAGCACCTAGCACAAGATAAATGTTCGATAAACGTTTGTTGAATACGTGAGTAATATTGTCCTCCCTCGCTCCAGAGGCTGATCCAGGATTAGCTCAGGATCACGTAAGCAGGTTTTGGAGGAGCAGCATAAAGACAGGTAACACAGTAGAAAGATTCAGAATCAGAACACTTAAGTACCAGCTAACTAGACCTGGATTCTGTTTTCTGTAAGAAACTTAAACTCTCTGGTTTTAGGTTCTTCCTCATCTGTAAAATGAGAGACTTTTTATTTATTTCTTCAATCAATTTTGGGCATGTCTTTAACATTCCTAAGTCTACTCATTTCATAAATATAGATATCTGTTGAGCATTTTCATGTGCCAGGTACAATACTGACCTCTGGGGATATAGTAATGAGCCAAATATACATGATCTCTGCTATCAAGGGGCACAGACACAAATTGTAAACAAATACATGGTCAAATGAATGTATGGTTATAAATGTGATGACTGCTTTGAAAGAATGTTATAGGGTACCATGAGAACATGTAACAGGCAAGCCCACACTAATCAGCAGAAGTGACATTTCAACCTGAATCTAAAGGATAAATAAGAGTTAAGTGGGTGGGGAGAGCACAGTCCTGGCAGAAAGAACAGATTGAACAGAGATCCTGAGATGAGAAAAAATTTAGTGAGTTGGTGAAACTGAAAGGCCAGGAGAGCTGAAGCACAGTGAACAAGGGAGAGATTAATAAAAGATAAGATTCAAAAACATCTGTTTAACACCAACAGCCCATGTTATGCTCAAAGAGAGAACTCCACAGTAATCAAGTATGGCCACTATCGTATAACATTTATTTGGAGATCCTAGCTGGTACAATAAAATGGGAAACAGAAACAAGCAGTATAACTTTGGAGGAAAGAGTTAAATATCCATGATTATAGACAACATGGTTGTATACTAAAGAATTTCAAGAAAATCACCAAAAAACCTACTAGAACTAATCTAAAGTGGTTAGATGATGACTTCTAGCAGCATTCTTCCTGTGCCCCCCTATTTCCTAAAATTTCTAAGCCTTTCTACTCTGGGCACAAATCTGTAGACCACCTCCCTTATTTCCTCAACTATGGACCAAGGCATTCCTATGTTACTCTAGAGCCGCAAATACCTTTACCCAGGGCTCAGCCATGATACTCATGAATTATTGTTCCCTCTGTTGTAGCTTCCTGTCATGTCTGTGGTGAGAGAAACAGAGTCCCAATTGCTGCCAGATGTGGGGGCTGTTGTAACCTGTAAGGTAAGTTGGTACTAACCTCCCTGCTTAGGACACTTGTCCAATGCTGAAATCATGGTCATTGTAGAACTGCCCTGTCTAATATGGTAGCCATTGGCTAATGGCCATTAAGTTGAAATAAATTAAAATTAACCACAATTTAAATTCCCTTCCATAGTCCCACTGGACACATTTCAAATAGTCAGTAGCTACATGTAGTTAGTGGCTGCCCTATTGGTCAGCACAGAACATTTCTATCATCACAGCACTGGACTGTGCTGGTCTAGAGATTTCTAGGATATTGATCAGGGCAGCAAAGTTCAAGCATGCATAGTTCTTTTACTGAGTTTGTCGTTTGTGAAATGGGTAGGTACCAAAGGGTAATAATAAGGAGGCCTGTTTTTGAACATCTGGAGCTGACACCTTTTTCTGAAGAAAACCAAAAGACCTTATATTCTAGCATTTCAGTTAAAGTCCGTTAGTGTTTCACAGAAGTACACATCAGTGCTGTACTGATCAGTAAATGTAATACATCAGTACTCCCTGCCCATCCCTACTCTCTGCCAGGTTAAATTAACTTTAGCTTTTAGTTTCTCTCTTTATAAGTTGTGCCAGCAGAAAATCTATGTGTTATTCTGAAAATAACTGGAGAGGCAGTGATCCGAACATTATGCAACAGCTGAAATGTAGACTTATTCAGTCCACTCTAAGGCCTGTTAGCAAGAACTGTAAAGATGTAGATTTGCCATGATGCCCTGTGTCTGTTTAGGTTAGATGTCTGTATTTTTCAAAATCTATACCATATTATTTCATTTGATTCCTGCAATAGCACTTTTAGGTGGCCAGAGTGACTCTTATTCCACTTACACATGTCACTTGTGCAGATATAAGTAAGAGTTAACTTATCTTAAATTCTGTATTTACTACTATTGCTTGGACTAAAACCTTGAAATTCCTAGTGTATTGCCGCCTCCTCGAGCTGACAACTGCTCATACTCTAATGCTGATCTTTCCTCTGTTCCACAGGTCTCTAGCATCAATTCACGCTTTGCCAAAGTGCACATCTTATATGTGGGATCCACACCACTTAAGAACTCTTTTCGAGGAACTATCCGGTAAGTAGTAGTCTTGCCTTCACATGTGTCTCAGTGTCTGGAATATGATTAGGGTAGAACAGGAAACTGGAATTTTTAGGAACAATTACTATTAGTACTCCTGCCTATTTCTCTTCTCTGTGTTCTGATTCTCTCCAGGTAGTGTCCAAAGAAAACATTATAATATGTGAGCTAGGATAAAAGGAAAAATGAGATAGGGCTTTAAAATAAAGTAAAAGAATTGTGCTATACTGGTATTTAGCAGTGCAGAATGATTCATATCAAACAGTAGATGGCATTTTAGGCAGTACCTTTTTTCTTTTTTTAACTTAATATAGATGAAATGAAGGATTGTAAGACGTTAAAAATGTTAGTGGGTGAAATGGTAGATTTATTTTTCCTGCAGGTTCTTTGAGAAAGGACAAATGATTCTTGTGAGCTAGATTATTTAACTTCTGAGAACCCTTTCTGCCGTAGGGTTCTATGTGGCTCCATAGTGCCTCTGTTAAAGCTCTCCTAAGGCAGCAAAGTTCCTTATCCTCTCCTGCCAAGTCTGATCTGCTTTTCTCTAGTCAGAGGCATTGATACTGCTTCTCCATTGTGAGCCAAGAATGAGAAAGGAGATTTTCTCCTCCTGGTGAGGACTGGGAGTGCTTCTCCATCCTGCTCCTCTGAGTGGCACCTGGGTTCCAGTTATGACTTGTTCTCTCTGCTCTTGTAGCTCTTTTGTCTACTAGGATTCTGCAGAAAAATTCTTTCTGACAAATAATTAATCTTTGTGTTAATTCTTTTTTATAGAAAGGAAGATGTCCGAGCTACTGAAAAAGACAAGGTTGTTGGTGGTTTTTTTTTCCTCCCATGGCTTGAGAATCTCAATCCTTTTAACTTAGTCCAGTGAATCTCAAAGATCCATAGGAATGTGGAGTCCAAGGAAGTTTAAGGTGTTGCCTGTCACAGAGTGTGGAATTCACCTCACTGTCTCTTCCCTCTCCATATGATTTTTGTTCACTCTGTTGACCAGAAAGGATCTAGTTTACTTTTTGCCTTTGAAGTCAGGTATTTATTCCTTGCTGTTCCCTCAGTCTTCCGCTCTGGATCTTTCCAGAGGCAACTACAGTACCTTTTGTCCAAGTCAGATTCCTAATCAGTTTACTGAATTCAAAATCTTTCATTTATATGATGGTGCTGTACAAGCAATAATAGGTGTTGACTGACTTGAGCAATGACGACTTCTGTCCTCTGGGATTAGGAAGTGAACTGGCTCTACCAGAGGGGTTAGTAATTTCATGTAGACCTGATTTAGAGCTTTCACTTAACACTCCTGTTCTTTCTTTACAGGTTGAAATTTATAAGAGTTTCCGCCCAGGAGACATTGTCCTGGCCAAAGTAGTATCCTTTATTCCCAGCAGACTGTGGTCCTTTGTCAAAACAAGAAATGAAAGTAGAGAGACAACTCAAGTGGCTATGGGAGGGAAGATTTATAATCCGTCATTTTCCTTCACCAGTGTCATGTGACTAGATCTCCCTAGGTGATGCACAATCCAACTACCTCCTGACCACTGCTGAAAATGAGCTGGGGGTGGTGGTGGCTCACAGTGAGTCAGGTGAGTTGGTCCGTGCTTCCTCACACTTACCTTTCACTGGGAGCTATAGTTGGGACTAATTCGTTGTTTTTCCTTGTTCTTGTTTTTTAATTATCTAGGAAGCAATATGAGTGTATATACTACTGAGACTAGAATGATCTTATATAAATCTTAGGAAAAGGGGAACTCACTCCTTAAGTCAGTGGCACAAACAAGGTTTTTTCTGTGTGAGGTGAGGTTCACTAGGTAGCTTAATGACACTTCAGTTCATACCCAACTGGAAAGAAAAGAGAAGGCTCTCAAGCAAGTAAGCATCTGAGGTCCTAGATCCAACACCATCTTTTCCCTTCCAGGTGTCCAGATGGTTCCCATCAGCTGGTGTGAGATGCAGTGCCCTAAAACCCACACTAAAGAATTCCGAAAAGTGGCCCGAGTACAACCTGAATTCTTGCAGACCTAAGCCGCATTTTACCACGTGGAGGAGCATAAGCTGTTTCTAACAGCGCATGTATGAAACTAAACATCAAGATCCCATTGTGTTCATCCAGACACCTGGGGTTGGCCAGCAACCACCTCATAGGAAAATCTACCAGGAACTTACTTTGTAGGTGGAATAATTTTCTTGTGAACCTTTCAGTGGATTTCATTCTCTTGAGTGTTAAATCTTTCTTTTGGAGGCAGCAGCAAACAAACCGTAAGATGTTGGAAATAGCCTATTCCTCCTGACAGTCTTATAAATTCGTATTTTTTACTGTGACAAAAACATTTTTGCTAAAAGGATTTTATGGTTTCTGTTGTCTTGAGTAGGGAAAGGAATCTTCTCAACATTTAGAGCAGAGGTTTGCCTGGTGGCACCCATTAACTGACACAGTCAGGTGCTTGCTTGCTCTGGACAAAGGCTAATCTCCAGTCTTTGTTTTTATAATATTATGTCTTAAGTACTTGTGCTTATTGAGTACTTACTATGTGCCAGGCTCTAGGTCGGGTACTTTATATTCCCTTATTTAGAGATGATGGTTTAGTGAAAACTACAGGACCTGTGATGATTCAGGTGGCATCTGAATAGTCTGAAAGTAACATAAATATTACTGATTTAGGGGAAATGTTTGAGGGACAGCAGTATCATGGGAGGTGGCTGTGGAACGATTTGTGACATGAAGTAAAAGGAATTAAAGAACTTAGATTTAAGTGAAGTGAAGCTATTCAAGGCAGAGGGAAGCTGAGCAAAGGACAGAAGAGGAATGAACATGTAAGTTTGAGGATGAGAAGAGGACAAAGGTTAAGCATGGAGTGTCACACAGGTAATGGGAGGACAGATGAACTGAAATGTCACTTCTTGAGATGTTATTCAAGGAGCTCTTACCTTCCATGGGTAGTGACAGTGGCTGGGGGTGAGCTTTGGAGTCAACCGACCTAGGTTTGTATCCTCTAGTTGCTAGCCTTGAGCAGGGTAAGTTGGGGCTTTTTTTAATTGAACATTTTATTGAGATAATTGTAGGTCCACATGCCCTTTTAAGAAATAACATAGAGAGATCCTTGTTCACTTTGCTCAGTTTCCCCCAATAGTGACATTTTGCAAGACTATATGAAAACAATCAGATGAGGACATTGATACTTAGCAAGTTATTTTTATTTAAGTCTGTTTCCTCATCTGTTTATGACCTTACAGGATTTCTGTGAGGAAGAATGCCTGAAAGTGCTTAGTAGCTGCCAATATTGTTATATATTGTTATTATTATATATATCTGATTGCCTTCTATCAGGTAGCCTCTAAATGCCAGGACTTATGCTAGGCACTTTGATCTAGTTTGTTTAATCAGTCTCCTATTGTTAAGTATTTTAAAACTACAGATTTTTCTTTTGCAGTCAGTACTGCAGAGAAAACCCTATACCATGTATCTTTGTGCAAGCCTATGATTCTTCTGTAAAACAAATCCCTAGAAGTGGGATGCTGGGTCAAAGGATAAGCACATTTTAAATTTTGGTTAGATTCTCTCTTACTGCCTTGCAGAAAGATGCTACCAGTTGATTCTCAACATTAGCCATTTTTCTTGTGTTACTTCTGAACCTCACAGTGACCCTGGAGAGTAGCAATCACTTCCACATTTTACAGATAAGCGAGCCGCTTACAAAAATTAATGAACTTGCCCTAAGTTATGCAGGTATCAGGTGGCAGACAGTATTCAAACCCAGGTTCGTCTTATCCTAGGTTCTTTCTCCTGTACCATGGTACCTCCTTTTTCCAAGTATGGAACAGAAACTTGGGTATGCAGTTAGAGGCTCTATAAATTGACATTGGCTCATTAATTACAAGTGTTCATTGGATATGATTCATTCAATAAATATATATTGAGTAACTAACTCTGCCCATTTTCTAGGAACTAAGGGGTAAGGCAGTAAACATGGTAGGACCTCTTCCTTGTAGAGCTTCCACTAGACTGGGGGAAGACAGATAAGAGGTAAACAAATACAAAAATGTTGTCATTTTAGACAGTAATGGAAAGTGTTGCAAAGAGCATTTGAAACAACTAGTCTTCTCTGATCTGCTACAAACCAAGTTAGATTTTCACCCTTAACCATCCAGTATTGCATTACAAGTTAATAAGGTGCCTGTTTCCCCACTAGCATGAGCTTTTAAAGAATTTTTTATCTTTCTATCTCCAGTAGCTGGTACTGGGATTAACACATAGCAAACAATAAACTTTACTGAATATACTCATAACCTGACTCACAGTTGTGCCCACTGATCAGTGATGGTGTTACTCGCTGATCTCAAATTGGTTCTAGAGACAGGATGGACATTCTTCTTTGCCTTGGAATAGTGGTTCTCAGCCTGGATTAGTTTAGCTTCAAAACTGCCTATAAAGCTTTAAAGGGAAAAAAAAAGGTGGCCTGGCTGCGCTCCCAGACCTCATGGGGTGAACCCAGAGCAGAGGTCCTAGGTTTTTCAAGCTGCATGGATGACTTATGTGCTACCCTAGCTAAGCAGCAAGGTCTTGGAGGTACAGTTGGCCTCCCAGTGGTAATGATAAAGGATGCCAGCTTTGTTACTTTCCTGCCCTTGAGGCAGTTCTAGTCGGGACTCTCAGCTGCAAGGAATGGAGATTGCTGCAAACTCAGGTCATGTCTGGACAGAATAACAATCCAAACTGATTCAGTTTGACTTTGGTAAAGAACACTTACCAAAATTACCAACTTTTGGTCTAAGACTCAAAAGTCTAAATAAGTAAATTAACATTTCCCCAGGCTGTTGGAGAATTAAATTACTAAAGGTTGTCCTAGGGTTATGTAGATCAAATGAAAAAACCTGAAAAGCCAGGTGCTTAAAAGGACTTACATTTTAGAATAAGGACCTTGATTTGGTTGAGCTACTGTCCATTTGGGTTCCAGTACTGTAGTGTATCTTTCAGCTAGTTTCTACATCTCTTTGGCCCATTTCCTCTTCTGTAAATGGGATACTAGCCCTTCAGAGGTTGTCAGATTAGAGATTATGTAATGTGCTTCGATGGCTGGCACAGAGGAGCTTCCTAAGTGCTCCATAGATTGAGGGCATTACTTGTTCTTATTAGAAAAGAAAGGCAGTGTGGACTTTTGCATGTTCCAATGATCTTTTCAGAGGCCTTAGAGAAAAGGTAAATGTGAGTAATACCCCTTCCCAATTATGTATGTAACGTAACGTAATTATACTCCTTTTTTCCTGCCTCAAGTCATTTATGAGGTTGTGTATAATTTTTGAAGGTGTTTGTTAACTGACAGGGTTAAAATTTTAGGGGTCAAAAAAGAAAGGTATGAGTCAAGTTTAGAAATTGCTAATACAAAGGACTGACTTTAAAAACGATCTGGTAAAGAAGGCTTTACCTTTTCTAAAGAGGGCATAATGGAGTTTCAGAGTTTGACATTCCAGTCAAGGGGTATTAAGAAACTGGCACCACTAAGCAAGAGCTGTACTAGAGGCCACAGGAATGGAGAGCTCAGGCAGGAAGACTTGCCCACCCCACGCCAGCTCGCCAGCCTCGTGAGACAGTTTTTGGAATGAGCTGTGTAAGAGTTGTGACTGGCTGCCGTCATACAAGGATTTGGGTAATGAGACATTTCAAGTTGAATGTTCAAGCTTATTTCCTGAAAAGAGATTATACACTGCACAGAAAATATTGCACATCACTCCTTTATTATACTGATCTGGAAAAAAGATTTAGTACAATTATGTTCAAAGTAAGTACTGGGCCCAAGTGGCAGGGCCAAGCAACTAGAATATGATTCAGCAATCAGACACAGTGAGACACACATTTGGATGTGATCAAGAGGCATCTTACTGCCATAAAACAGTTAAGGCAGGGGAAGGACTATAAAACACAGCAGGATGAGCTCCTACACCTTAAAGTCAAGGAGCTTATCCCACATTGGTGTGAGGAATGGCTTAGTTTATGATGACCATGTGAGAATATTTCAACCACCACTAGAAACCCCAAAGGGTTCTTGTTTTATATATATATATTACCGGGGGGGTGGTTTGTAAAAGTAAATGCAACACGTAAACATTCAGGATTGATCCCAAACTTTTGCGGTCAGGGAGAAAGCGTTTGTGATCACTGTTCAGGTTACACTCATCTTCCACTGGAGAATGATGGGAGCCCCATCCCTCCCAGTCACCCAACTACACAGCAGTACTGGACTGGCTCCTGCAACACAAACAGGCTCCCCGCTTCTCCGCACTGGCCATGCCTTAGCGTGGTTCCTCCTGCTCCCCCACTTAAGCAGGTCCTTAGTAGTAAAGCACTAGCAAAAACCAGTTACTATCCTCTCTTGAGTGAGTCTTCCCTCTGCTGCGAAGGAGGACTCAGGTCCCAGAGGTGCCATTCTGACCAGACTGTACGAAGGGAGTGGGTGCAAGCAAGAGCCAAAATGGCTAAAATGAAATTAGGAGCCACTAGTCCCCATCTGCAGCTACAACTTAAGATGCCTACAGATGTGGTCAGTGTGACACGTGCAGGGGAGAGGCACAGAGGAATGGGACAGGCAGGGAGGTCCTTGGGGAAAGCGGTCTGCTGGCTCGCCTTTACTTCTTGGCCTTGCCCTGGGCAGCCACAGCTTCCATGGCTTTGCGCACTGTCTCTTCATCCCCCAGGAACTGCATGGGCTTGATGGGCTTCAAGTTCTTGTCCAATTCATAGACGATGGGAATACCAGTAGGCAGGTTCAGCTCCATGATGGCTTCTTCAGAGAGACCTGAAAATACCCACCATGATCAGCCAACAAGATGTGAATCCACATCACTCCTCCGGGTGACAAAAGACTTCGGTGGGAATTAAAACAGGGCATCCTTTCTGATATTTGTAATAACAGTAATAATCTGTGTTACAGTAAACTGACCACCCAAGGAATGTCCCCGATACTTATTTCTCAGCCACTGAAAATCAAGAAAAGAGTATGAAAGGTATATACTGCAGATCTCTCCCAAAGCGGGACCTGGAAGCCCAGAATGAAGGTTTATACACATCTCAAAATGTCCTATATAGTCTGTCCAGCCTACCCCAAACCAAGTGCATCTGGACCTCTAGGCCCTCAGGTGAAACAATTTAAGATGCAAACTGAAATTCATGTGTGTTGAAGTTTTACCAGGTTGTGATTAAGGAGGACTTTATCAACCGTTCCAACTGCAATCCTAGTCTAGAGGTGGGCATCTCAAACTTTAATGTGATTCTTAATCACCCGGGTGGTTGAGGCAGCTTGGAATCAGGTCTGAAGTGGGATCTGAGGTTCTGCATGTATAACAAGCACCCAGGGGGTCTGGCCACCTTCACTTCTACAGATAATGCTTTGAGAAATAAGGGTAGAAGATGTGTTTCCACTAGGAGTCAAGCTAGACTGTCTAAAGCTATCACTCTGTCCGGTCCTTTCCTGAAAGTCTCCTTCATAGTAAGTAAATCCCTGATTAGTGGCAGTTCTGCTTTATCCCTCCTTGAGGGCTCTGAAAAAATGTACATACCCTCCAGATGCTTGACAATGCCCCGAAGGCTGTTGCCATGCGCTGCAATCAGTACCCGTTTCCCCTCCTTGACCTGAGGAACTATTTCTTCATTCCAGAAGGGCAGAGCTCTGGCAATAGTGTCCTTCAGGCTCTCACAGGAGGGTAGCTGATCTTCAGTGAGGTCTGCATACCTGCGATCCTAAACAATAACAAAAAATCCAAGCTCACCAATTATGAACAGTTTTATCTGTTCTGCCCATTCCTCATCCCCTAAGGGGTCAAAGTGATGGGTAAAGTTCTCTCACCAATACACAGAATGCAGCTGACTGCTTGGAGAAGGGGATAATTATTATCCTGCCCCTCTCTCCCCTATTCCTCCCACTGAGATTAACAGTTCAAAACAAACATAACATAGCAAGGGGGGATGGGGGAGAAGTAGGCTACAGGCTCTTCCCAATTCACTTTATCTTGTAATTGGTTTAGGAAGGCCCTATCTATGGCTATGGATGAGTTTTATAAAATATAGCATTGTAGATATAAAAAAGTAGGTTGAAATTCATTTTAGATAAACATTATCAACAAAATTTTTTAACAAATGAAGGTCATTCATTGGAAAGGGGGATTACAATTAACTACTTTATCATAAATTATAAACTCAATGGACTAGACAGAACACTAATAAAGGCTGGAAAAGAGTGAGGTTCAGATTCTAATCCCTGGGTCCTGGGTGGAGTGAGCCAAGCCTTGGTTTGTCCATACCTTACTGATGTTGCTGTAGAAGGGATGGTCAGGCTCCATCGGAGGTGGTGGGACATCATAAGAGCGCCTCCAGATCTTTACCTGGGCTTCACCATGCTTGGCAGCAGTTTCTGCTTTGTTGAGGCCAGTCAGGCCCCCATAGTGCCGCTCATTGAGGCGCCAAGTCCTCACAACTGGCAGCCACATTTGGTCAATGGCATCCAGCACTGTCCAGAGGGTCCGAATTGCTCTCTTCTGCACTGAGGTGAAGCAGATATCAAACTCATAGCCAGCATCTGGAAATTTTAAGTTCAAAGTGATAAGCTAATCAGGTCCACTCTGGAACCAGAATTTTTACATATAAATCTCCCAAACAGGTAGTCCAAAAGAAACCTATTTGGCTAAATATTTTATTTTGTATATCCTAGCAGAAAAAAAAACAACAGTATTCTGCCCTCAAGGAAGATAAACCTTGTTGACTTATGTTACAGTTGACAACATACCTCCCAGCAGTTCCCCAATAATTCATCTAACCCAAGACCTAACTGTTCTGCCAACCAGTTAACTTCCATCTGTGCTGCTTATCTTAATCCCCAGAATGCTGTGCAGACACATATTTTAAGAATTTGTTTCTGCTTCCATTCTTTCAAGAAAAGGATCCTGAAAACTTGGGACTATCTTAGTAAAAACAGTAATAGCTAATACTCAAGCTTATCATGTATCAGGCACTGGACTTAATACTTTGTGTTTTATTTAGACTTAATAATACTTCTATGAGGTTACAATCCCTACAACCCATTTTACCAGATGAGAAAAATAAAGACTAGAGCTAAGCAAATTATTGAAGGTCACAGCTGTTACAAGACAGAAATTAAAACCCAGGCTGTGTGACTCCAGAATCCAACTCATAACCCCCATTTCTAGGTACCTCCATAATTGCCTGACTCCTAAGGATCCTGATGTAATTTAGGTTATAATTGTCACTTCTGAAATTGTCTAGGGAAATGGGATTTTGAACTTCCAAAAATCAGGACACAGCAAGAACTCTTAGAGGATGCTACTAAACCTTCAGTTATTGCACGAAATTATATTTCCACTACAGAGGACAGAAATTACATCACAATCTCTACATCCCCAGCTCCTCTCTGCTAAAGTCAAGTGCCAGCCTATTCCTAAGTTCCCTGAGAGGAATATACCTACTTAGGTGAACTGTGAAACCAGCTTTAGGAGAAACCACTCCAGTAAAAGCAAATGCTGTACTTTTTATGATTCATTTGTAAATGCATCTCTTCCATACACAGTAGTTATTAAGGTGTGGTAATCAAGAGTTATGCTGGCTCAACCACAAGGTTCCAACAATTAATCTTACCTTACTTCGTGTTTCATGAAAGACTATTCTCCCTCCCACTCAATGGGGAGATGGCCCTTTCCTTATGTAATGGGCCAAGAAAACATTCCTGTTTTCCTACAAGAGGCTACAAGGCTCCCTGAAATTCAGGACAAACTTTCCAGGGTATTGCTTCACATTGAGGTTGCTAACAGTAATTAATGAAATATGAAGTAACTTCCTGTCAGTCATTCAATTGAGAATGCAGCCAGTGCAGCCAGTAAGAACTACACTGATAGGGGAAGGATTAATCACCAAGAAACTCAGTCACCTACAATGGAAAAGATGACAAGTCCTAGTAGACTCAGTTACCATGTCCTTCCCTAACCATCAAGGGAGAAATGGCTCCTCAGTAAAAGGCTGAGTCACTGGGAAGAGGCTATCCATAGTGCAAGCCTGCACTCCCAGAATGAAAAGCTATTGGTTGTTTCATTGCAATTATTTCTACTTGCAATGGAGTGCCTCTCATGGAATACAAACAGTAGGTCCCCCCAGGAGAAAAGCAGTTCCCCTTAGGACTCTTAATAGAGAACTCTAAAGCCTCTTCCTTTAACTTGCCTATTAAACAAAAGCATAGCCTACAACACTCCCAGGGATGAAGTGGAGCTCATCTTTTCCCAGGAGTAAGACTGCATGAGGAAACCCAGTTCTTGCTAGTCTCCTCCTGAAATGAATCAAGATTTTATAAATCCTAGTATCGCTTAAGACTGGTGAGTTGATTCTATTTATTTTAGGTCTCAATTTATTAGATTATTCATAACGGTCTTTGTCATTCAGTTTCTGCTTCTAGTCTTTCATTTTCTAATATAACCATCTGTGATGCCAATATAGATATTAATATTTTAAATAGGATTTTCTGAAAGTAATGCTGCCAACATTTACTTAAAAACTGAAATAGGGTCGTTATTTTAAAGAGAGAGAACAAATCTAACCATTTGATCACTCTTAGAGAACAGCTTTGTCTGGGGATAGTCATCAGCAAATAACCAGACCCATATAGATCTTCCTGCTAGACAGCAGGAGAGAAAATGGCCTCCTTTGCCAGCACTTTCCCTTTCCCAGGCTCTCCTAAATGGGATGAGGTCACACTAGGCCATCCCAAAGCATTCACACACCTCCAGCAAAACTGCATTTCCAAGACTTTCCAAACCTTTAGTTCATTTCAAAAGGATCTATAGTGAAGGCAAGAAGCTACAGAGGGCAACCTGGGGCCACATACCTGTTCCTCATCAACCAGGCATCGTGACCCTTCTAAAAAGCTGCTACTTTGTCTAGAGGTTAGAAGGGAACAGGGAGGACCTGCCCTAATTGCCAGTGGAAGCATCTCCTCAGTCCAGAGATTTGAGTTGCAGGCAGCAGAGAATGCTTCCTTATTAGCATTCCAAAATCACAGAGAGCTGACTGCCCCAGGGGGCAAGCCTGGAAGAGCAAGCTTATCTCACTGTCACTTCCATCTAAGCCCAGCGCCTGTCACTCAACCTAAAACTGAGGTCAAGGAACTGGATTAGGAATAATACAGGGCCTTGGACAAGTTATTTTTCTAATTCTCACTTTTCCCTACTATGAAAGAGGGCCAGGAAGGGATGGGAAGGAAAGGGATAAAATCTATCTAGTTTGTGCTGTTGTGATGAGAATCTACTCAAATCCTTCATTCATTCATTCACTCAATTACATGTTGAGTACAATTTCAACACTGGATTTGTGGAATACTGAACAGCAAAGGCCTACATAAACACGTGGATTTCTTGGTACCTTGAGGCCTGTAGGCCGCCCCACAGCCGGGGCACACACCTCACTGGGAGCTGTCTCTTGAGGTTTGGTTACAGTTGCTGAAAGACACCGGGCATTCAATTTAATAACCCATCCCCGAGTTACTTAATGCTCAAACCAGAAGGCGGGAATTTCGCAAGGTGGTGTCGTGGAGAGCGCAGTGAATTGCAGGGCAAACCGCCCTGGGTCCTCTTCTTGGCGCCGCGGCCTCTCACACTCCACTGGGTGACCTTGAGCAAGTCAATTCCCTACTCTGGACCCATTTTCTCAATTGCAAAATTAAGTTGATGGACAGGTGAAACCCAACATCTCGGCCCTCTCTGGGAAGGCGCGGGGGTCATCCGGCGCCCGAGACTCAACCGCGCCGGCCCGGGACTTACAGCCCCTTCCCATGACCCGCACCAGCCCGCTCCGCACCTCGCAGCGCCTGCCCGCCGCGCTTCGCTTCCTCGTGCCCCGCCGGGCTCAGGTCGGCGTCGTACCAGCCGCTGAAGCGGTTCTCCAGGTTCCACGCGCTCTCGCCGTGCCGTATCAGTACCAGCTTGTAGGCAGCCATGGCGTCGGCTCGGAGTACAGCGCAGACTGGAGCTTGCAGAGATTCCGGAGTCGTAGTCCGGCCCCCGGCTGCGCCTGCGCTCTCGCTCCCCCAAGCCCGGCGCTGCGCGCGGGCTGGCCCAAATCTTTCCACTCGCTTGGGGCCGCCTTCTGCTGACCGGGTGTGCGCATGCGCCCTGTGCCGGCGCGGCGGCCGCTGTGGGGAAGGGGCACGCTCGAGGACGTCAGCAGTCCGCTCGCGTCCGCCGCAGCGGTCACGGAGCGCACGTAAGCGGCTAGACCTTTGGGCAGCGCCAGACGTGCGTACTCGCCCGCGTGTTTCAGAGTTACCCCGCCGGCCTAGGATTTCTGTCATTCATAACCCATTCGTTGTAATAAAATGGTCCTTGCCATTTGAACGGGGCATAGCTGTTGCCAGGTCACTTTTCCATCCTTAAGCAATGTTTGAGTCGCACATTGAATGGATCTTCACTGTAATAATTTATTTGCTTATTATTCACTTAACCATGCCCAGCCTCATCTGTAAATGGACATAATACTTAGTTGACGCCTATCTACCTGGAAGGTGCTCAGTAAATAGATACTATTGCTAGCTCATTTCAGTGGACATTGATCTATTTTACGCCTAAGGAAACAAGCTTGACTGCTGGTTCCTAAGCCCTGCTCTTCATCTAACACAGCACTGTTTATTCCGCCTCTTCTAGTCTCTCACCGCCTCCAGTCAGTGCCTCCTGGGCCTCCAACAGTCAACCTCTAGGCTCCTTTGAAAGTTCCAGAAAGAGGAGAGTCGTTCCTCCCCTACATCCTCCCTACATCCAGTCGGCAGTTCACACATCTGCCTATCTGCACAGCTCTCTGCTGCCGTGGCACTGTCTCCTGGTTTTTCAGTCTAGTCACTTTATTGAGCACCAAACATGAGTCAGGGTCAAACATGAGATTGGTTGGTTGTATTTTCTAGCCTTCACAACAGGTGAAGTGCAAATAAGACGCGCATGTAAATAGCTAACAGTGAAATTGTGTCGGGGGCTGTATTTTGACAGGTTCCAGAAGAGTTTTTAATCTGCACCTACTATGAGCCAGGCAATGTCGTAAGTGCTTTACAAATGACAACTCATTTAATCCTCAGAATGACTCTATGAGGCAGGTGCTATCATTTCCCTACTTACTGAGAAAACTGTGGAATGAGGTCATTTGCCCAAGGTTACAGGACCCAGGACTCAAGTGTAGGCTGCTGGCTCCCAAATCCATACATGCTCTTGCCTGTGGCTCTCTAAGGCCCCCACATTTTGTGTGTGCGGGGGGGCTGCATTTTAGAGTGGGAAAGATTTGACAGGCAGAGAAAAAGGCACTTTGGGAACAACATGAACCAAAATGCATTAAGATGGTTTGTGAATATGTCATCTTCTGTTTGTGAAAGTTTAGTGTGTCAGGTGTTGTATTATCTCAGCCTTTTAGCATTCATATGATGTAGGTATTCTTATAGCTCCATTCCACAGATGAGGAAACCTAAACCCAGAGAAATAATTTGTCCAAAGTCACAGATCAGAAGTGGAAGAGAAATCAGGACTCAAACGAGGCAGTTCCATAGCCTACCGTGACCTTTAACCACAAAGCTCCACTGCCTCTCTCCTCTGCTGTGGAGAGAAGATGGACTTCAGTGACCAGAGAGGTGACTGGGATGAGGTCCAGCCCTAGAAACTGCACCCAGAGCTCACAGCATCCCATGGCTGCGAAGGGAGACCTCCCCTCAAAGTCCCCCTTGTTCAAGCTCCCAGTGGGGCCCACGTGGGGTCCTTAAATGACTCTCTCTCTGTAAACTCTCCCTCTGGTGGTTCCTTTCTCAGATCATCCCAGTCCTGATGCTCAGGCCCTCACAGAGAAAGCTTTTCCAGCCCTATCCTGGGTTTCCCAGACTATACTTTTTGTACAGGGCTGTGCCAGGGCCGTGAAGGTGGCAGCTGGAAATCAGAATTCCTGGGAAGATTTGGGACTCATTCAGCCATGTATCACACCATCACAAATTTGGGAAGAAGCCTAAAGCCAATCAAAGAGCTTCTCAGATGTCAGTAAAGGGTAAGGATAACCCAGTCTGTTTTGCCCTTCACTACTTCTATTTTAAGAAATCTTAATTGTTATCTCTACTAAACATAAGACGTACAGACATTTGTTAAGGCTGATTCCTGGGCCCTCCTAAAGAACTGGGTGGATGCAGGAGAGCATTCACACACCCTGAGAGCAAAGTAGGTGTGAGGGGCTCTGATCACAGCTGGGAGCCAGCTCCTGGGAACGGCATGAGGGACCCACGGTATGGCTCCTGACCAGGTCACTGCTCTCCCTCTGTGCCCTGCAGAGGTCAACATAGTGAAATAAGTCACCTTCCAGCATTAAGTGTGGGGGTGGAGATCTGTGCTTCAGAGGTTTCTTAGCTGTCAACTTCTGGGCCAGGGGCACTCATCAATGAGAAGCCCACATTTTTACGTGGGGCCTTCAGCCAGTCTCTAAACCCTGAGCTCTTAGGGCAGACAGCCTCCCTTCTAGGCCATGCTTTAATTCCTCAGGCCTCAGGGAAATTCCCAGGATTGTAACAGCTTTCAAACAACCAACAAATTGTTGATTATTCTGTTACAAAAATTCAGATGAGAATAATCAGTGGTCACAGCTATGTTATCCTCCACTGTCCCTTAGAACAATAAAGGCTTCTCTCAGCCTTCCCTTCCCATTTATTTTTTCCACAGAATAATTCCTTTATCAGGTATTGAACATTCTGTGAAGGACTCAATTTAGAATTCCAGTGGGGCAAACCAAGTTCTCTGCTGGGTGAAAGGAAGGCAGCTGCCAGTCAGCACGCAAGACTCCCTGTCAGGACAGCACATGTCTTTCTTGTTGAACATCTTGCAATCTCATCACCTGATGTTCTGATCTCCCCAGCTCAGCTGGTGTCTGAGGAGGAGAGCATTTCTTCCTTGGAAAGAGGGAGCCCAGATGATGGAAGCTAATGCCTCAAGACTGGGCATCTAAGAAAAGAAGCAGTGTTTCAAGGTGGGTAAGACTCACACTCCGGCCACTATAGTCACCATCTGAAGATAAACAGAGCTGGAACTGGGAAGGCTGGGCGGGTGGAGGCCTCTTAGACTGTAGTGCATTTGTGAGGGAATTCATAAAGATTATCTGTCAGGGAATCCTTGAGCCCAAACCACCACCCAGAGGAGTGCTCAGTTTCCCAGCACAGGCCTGCCTGTGTCCTTCACTCAGGGATACTGTCAAGCTGGACAGCCGCGGGCTGTGTGGCCTCTGTCTGAATGCTGTGAGCGATTTCAGAGTGACCCATGGGACCCTCAGTTCGTCAGCTGTATGAGACCCAAGGGGTACATTCTCAAGGCCTGCACAAGTACATTCTATAAGTTTGTCTGCCGGGGCGTGCCGGCAGAAGTCAAACAGTTCCTGAGTGGGGGCATCGGGCTGTATATACAAGAGGACAGGAAGGCAAACTGTCTGGTGCAGAATGCAGAATGCAAAGAAGCTTTATTCTGGCATGGCTTCTCAAGGACCTCAATCCAATCACTTAAGTATTGCCCACAGATCAATACAATGGGACATTAATTGAATACTTAAGTCACATACGCCTGGGGGCATCTGGTCCAGGTGGCTGGCCTTGAGATAAGACCTCCCTACATTCCTGAGATACTTGTTCCTGGAATGTAGGAAACTTTTCAAGGTTTCTTTCAGAGTCAGGCCCGGTTCAGGCCCTAGATGGAGACTAGGCACAAAAACACAATCAGTCCTATCCTGTACTCTTGCTCCTTCTGTCCCAACTGCTCTCCACATTTGTCAGAAATGTTTTTAGGTCAACATTTAGTAACTACTTACTGGCTGACTAAGGAAAGCTATTTATTAAAGGTGCCTTTCAACCAACAGCAGGGTGACCAGGTTTCCTGTATGTCTGTTAAATATTTTGGTTGGGGTAGAGCAGGGAAGCTGGTGGCTATTATATTTCTGACTGCAGTGCAGGAAAATGCTTGTCTCCTAGAGGTGACAATAGGAGCCAGCTCAGAATTGTCCTGCCTAAGAGACGTCAACAAGAAATAATAACTATCAGAAACGCACGAGTTCCTCAAATGGTGTAACATAGAGTTACCATACGATCCAGCAACTCCACTCCTAGATGTACACAGAAGAGAAATGAAAGCATATGTCCACATTAAAACTCATACACAAATGTTTTTAACAGCATTAGTCCATCAACTAGTGAATGGATAAACAAAACTGTGCTGTTGCCATTGGGACATTAGTCAGCCATACGTTCTCAAAAATACATCAAAAAGATCATCCATCATGATCAAGTAGGATTTATTCCAGGGATGCAAGGATGGTACACCATTCGATCAAAAATCCATCAACATCATCCACTACATCAACAAAAAGAAGGACAAAAACCACATTGTCATCTCCATGGATACTGAAAAAGCATTTAACAAAATTCAACGTCCATTCATGATAAAAACTCTCAACAAAATGGGGATAGAGGGCAAGTACCTCAACATAATAAAGGCCATATATGACAAACCCACAGCCAACATTATACTTAACAGCAAGAAGCTGAAAGCTTTTCCTTTAAGATCTAGAACAAGACAAGGATGCCCACTCTCCCCACTTCTATTCAACATAGTACTGGAGGCCCTAGCCACAGCAATCAGACAACACAAAGAAATAAAAGGCATCCATATTAAAGAAGTTAAACTGTCCCTGTTTGCAGATGACATGATATTGTACGTAAAAAACCCTAAAGAATCCACTCAAAAACTACTAGATCTAATATCTGAATTCAGCAAAGTTGCGGGATACAAAAGTAATACGCAGAAATTTGTGGCATTCCTATATACTAACAATGAACTAGCAGAAAGAGAAACCAGAAAAACAATTCCATTCACAATTGTATCAAAAAGAATAAAATACCTAGGAATAAACCTAACCAAGGAAGTGAAAGACGTATACTCTGAAAACTACAAGACACTCATGAGAGAAATTAAAGAAGATACCAATAAATAGAAACACATCCCATGCTCATGGATAGGAAGAATTAATACTGTCAAAATGGCCATTCTGCCTAAAGCAATCTATAGATTTAATGCAATTCCTATCAAAATACCAATAGCATTCTTCAATGAATTAGAGAAAATCGTTCTAAAATTCATATGGAACCACAAAGCACAAAATCTTGCTTCCCCACTTCAAGCTCTACTACAAAGCCACACTACTCCAGACAATTTGGTACTGGCACAAGAACAGACCCATAGACCAATGGAACAGACTAGAGAGCCCTGATATTAACCCAACCATATATGGTCAATTAATATATGATAAAGGAGCCATAGACATACAATGGGGAAATGACAGCCTCTTCAACAACTGTTGTTGGCAAAACTGGACAGCTACACGTAAAGAATAAAACTGGATTATTATTTAACCCCGTACACAAAAGTAAACTCGAAATGGATCAAAGATCTGAATGTAAGACATGAAACCATAAAACTCTTAGAAGACAACATAGGCAAAACTCTCCTGAATATAAGCATGAGCAACTTCTTCCTGAACGCATCTCCTCAGGCAAGGGAAACAAAAGCAAAAATGAACACATGGGACTACATCAAACTAAAAAGTTTCTGTACAGCAAAGGACACCATCAACAGAACAAAAAGGCACTCTACTTACAGTATGGGAGAATATATTTGTAAATGACATATCCGACAAGGTGTTAACATCCAAAATATATAAAGAACTCACAGGCCTCAATACCCAAAAAGCAAATAACCCGATTAAAAAATGGGGAGAGGATATGAAAAGACAATTCTCCAAAGAAGAAATTCAGATGGTCAACAAACACATGAAAAGATGCTGCACATCACTGATCATCAGGGAAATGCAAATTAAAACCACAATGAGGTATCATTTCACACCAGTGAGGATGGCCAATATCGAAAAGACTAAGAACAACAAATGCTGGCGAGGATGCGGAAAAAGGGGTACCCTCCTACACTGCTGGTGAGAATGTTAGTTAGTTTAAGCATTGTGGAAGGCAATATGGAGGTTCCTCAAAAAACTAAAAATAGAAATACCATTTGACCCGGGAATCACACTCCTTGGAATTTACCCAAAGAATACAACTTCTCAGATTCAAAAAGACATATGCACCCCTATGTTTATTGCAGTGCTATTTACAATAGCCAAGAAATGGAAGCAACCTAAGTGTCCATCAGTAGATGAATGGATAAAGAAGAGGTGGTACATATACACAATGGAATACTATTCAGCCATAAGAAAGAAACAAATCCTACCATTTGCAACAACATGGATGGAGCTGGAGGATATTAGGCTCAGTGAAATAAGCCAGGCAGAGAAAGACAAGTGCCAAATGATTTCCCTCATTTGTGGAGTATAACAATGAAGCGAAATTGAAGGAACAAAATACCAGCAGACTCACAGACTCCAAGAAGGAACTAGTGGTTACCAAAGGAGAGGGGTGTGGGAGGGTGGGTGCATAGGGAGGGAGAAGGGGATTGAGGGGTATTATGTTTAGAACACATGGTGTGGGGGGTCACGGGGAAGACAGTGTAGCACAGAGAAGGCAAACAGTAAATCTATGACACCTTACTACACTGATGGACAGTGACTGCATTGGGGTATGGGTGGGGACTTGATAATATAGGTAAATGTAGTAACCACATTGTTTTTTCATGTGAAACCTATGTAAGAGTATATATCAATAATACCTTAATAAGAAATTTAAAAAAAGTCACTAGGTTTTTAATAAATAAGTTAGGAGTCTGTAAAAAAAAAAAAAGAATGATGGTCTGATACCTGCTACAACATGGATGAACCTTGAAAACACCATGCTAAGTGAAATAAGCCAGACACAAAAGGTGACATATTGTAGATTCCATTTATATGAACTGTCCAGAATAGGTAAATCTATAGAGACTGAAAGTCGTTTAGTGGTTGCCTAGTAGTGGGCTATTGAAGGATAAAAAATAAGGGGTGTGGAGTTTCTCTCTGAAGTTATGAAATGTTCTAAAATTGACTATGGTGAAGGGTGTGCATATCTTTGAATAGACTAAAAATGATTAAATTGTATGCTTTAAATGGCGAAGTGGAAGATATGTGAGTTATATCTCAATAACACTGGGTTCTTTTAAGTTTTAAAAATTATTTTTACAATGCCAGCCTGAGCTTAGCCACCAAGAGCCGTTGCTCAGTGGCAGGGAAGTGGGTGTGGGTGGGGAGCTGCACAGACTCTAAAATGGCTGCTGCTGCAGAGAAACAGCAGTCTGCTTTCAATCCTAGTCCTACTGCAGCTGAGTCTCCCCAGGCAGCTCCCGGACTGGTCCTCAGGGGTGTGGTTGGGCAAGTAACATGGCTCCTGCTGGACCAGCAGGCAACAGGAAGGAGTGAGGGAGGAGAGGCCTCAGTGGAGGTGGGACAGAAACGGGCCGTGAGGTGCAGCCTCAGGCCGTCCCCTGGTGCCTCACATCTCCTTCCAAGACAAGTGACTGAGTACTCCGGGCACTGAGGTCCCACTCCACATTTCATATGTGACCCCGCACCAGGACCTTGCCCTGCTATGCGACTCATTTCCCTAATCCCTGTACTGGGAACACCCCAGCCCCAGGATCCTGGAGGGAGGGAGATGACAGAAATGACCTTGTTGCCGCAGTGTGGACCAGATAGGTGCCCCCGCAAACCCCCAGCCTCTAAATTCCTCTGGAGATTTATCCCCTTGAGCAAATGCCCCTGGCAGAGTCAATGGTTTGAGCTAGCCGCAGTCAATTGAGGGAAAAAAGTTCTCATGCCCTAAAGATGGTCCTGTTGCCATGGCAACAAGTAACTTCCACGAAGGGTGTAAAACCATTTAACCAATGACCACTCATGTCCATTTCAGTGAACAGTGAGAATCCGCCTCAGTGACCACACTTCCGAAAGCCTTCGGGTCAGCAGCAGCCGCACTCTGGTTTGCCACCCAGGTCCTGACCTCTCTCTTCTAAGGGTGCCCGTCGCTGACCTTCACACCTCCCAGCACCTTCCAGATCACCTCCACGCTCTGCTCCAAGAGATTGCACCACCCTACAGTCATTGCTCTGTCCTCCTTCAGATACTGGCAGGCGCTCTCTTCCTTCAGCACTCATATTCTGGAATATCCCCTTCCTGGGAGAAACTTACCCTCACTCCTAAGGCTATTGCTAGTCTCAGGGCCAACCCTTCCGCTAGACAAGGCCCCAGTGAGGACTGAACGGCAGATCCCTCAGCCGGGAAACTGAGCAGTCCACAGCCGGTGTAACCGCACACAGCCACCCCGCCTCTCCCTTAGCACTGGTCAGCTGGCAGGTGCTGCTCGTTCCATCTCCTGCAGACGTGCTCCAGTCTGTCGCCACCAACTTGCCACAGCCGCAGCGTCACGCCTCGTCATTTCTTGCCTGTACTGGCAACCCTGACTCCAGTCTTGGCCACTCCTAGAGCAAACACGTCATGCTCCTGCTGGCCCCTGTGCCTCTGCGGCTGCTGTGCCCTGGGCCCGGCCTGTACCTCCACCCTCACCTTCCTAGTCAACTCCAGCTTACCTGTAGGAGTCAGCCCCAGTGTCACTGCAACGGACTGAATGTCTGTGTCCCCCCCAAATTCATACACTGAAATCCTAACTCCCAGTGTGATGGTGTTATGAGGCGGGGCCTATGAGAGGTGATTAGGGCGTGAGGGTAGAGCCCCATGAATGGGCTTAGTGCCCTAATAAAAGAGACTCCTCAGAACTCCGTTGCCCCTTCTGCCATATGAGGACACAGTGAGAAGACAGTGGTCTCAGAATCTGGAAGTGACCCTCAGTGCCTTAATCTTGGGCTTCCCAGCCTTCAGAATTGTGAAAGATAAATTCCTTTTATTTATAAGCCACTCAGTTTATTATATTCTATTATGGCAGCCCAAAGAGATCAAGACCACCCTTACCTGAAAGTTGTCCCTGACTCTCCTCCTAGGCCTGTCCCTGCCAGGCCTGGGGTTCCCATAGCTCCTCGGCATATCTGGATGACTACACTGACCATCACCACTGGGTTCCTTTGCTGTCACCCCCACCAGCCTGTGAGTGCTGGACATGAGAACTAGGCTACTTTCATTTCTTAGTGACTAGATGGTTGTGAAGAACAGGACTTGGGAGTAAAGTAAGTTACAATTCCAACTTCACCACTTAATGCTGTTGGGAATTTAAGCAAGTGAAAACCTTTGGTTTCCCTATCTGCATAATGTGATAATAATAGCACCTCCTGTGCAGTGTGGTTGAGAGGACTCAGCAGGATTGTGCCTGTGAGTTGCTTGGCATGGTGCCCAGCTCTGTACGGGCTAATAAATGGTAGTTGTTATCATCATATGTCAGAGTCCCTGACACACAGACATTCAATTAAATGTTATTTTCCTCTCCTCCTCTCTGCCACAATGCCCCATATGCTCAGCAGCAATATGTATTGGTTGAGTAAACGAAGGACCAATACTTCTAAGTACAAGCCCTGTAAGTTATTTTCCCAGATGGCAACCTTCAAAAACTCTCTGATAAAATCCAGATGTGCTAGCCTGGCCATCAAGGCCCTTCAGGATATGCTCCCCATCTACTTCACCCGTTCCACTTTAAAAAAGTCACTTCCTCATTAAAGACAGCCCTCTGATAGCCCCCCAATGTGGGGGCATCTTCTTGGACCCCCAAAGCTTTACCCAAACTTCTCTTGTGCCTCTAGTTGAGCTCTGCTTGTGTCATGTATTCATTTAGCAAACAGATGTAAGGCACACCTACTATGTGCCAGATACTGTGGCAGGCTCTGAAGACACAAGGGTGGACCAGGGATGGTCCCTGTCCTCAGGAGTTCATAGGAGGCAGGCAGGGAAACAAAATGCAGTTCTATGAATTGAGCATCAGTGAACATTAACATTACTAAGGGTCCTAGAAAGAATTAGATGCAACATTTTCAATTTATAAATGAGAAGACTGAAGGGTTTGGGCATGTCTAAGCATGATTAACCTGCAAGTTTCTCTTAAGAGCAGAGTGGGTCATTAAGCATCTTTACATATCTTCATATGCTTACTTAGCACAATGCCTTACACATAATAGGTGCTCAATATATAACTTTTGGGTATGTAACTGAATTAAATTTATCAGAACCAGTCCTCCTAACACCTAGCTGAGATCCAAAGGCTGCTCATTGCCTATCCAATATCAATTCTTCCCTTTTCCCTTAAAAATAGAATTCCCAGTTGGGGGGAGAAGGGAGGGCTGCAGTGTTCCCAATTAGAAGACTATATTTCTCAGCCCCCTCTGTAGCCAAGTTTGGCCAAATTACTAAGTTCTGGCCAATCAAATGTAAGTAGAACTGCCTTAAAGGGACTGACTTGGCTGGGAGGTGCACCTTTTTTGGCTCTTCCTCCCTTCCTTCTCACAGAGTCTGGGAATTTTGATTTTGAGTGTGATGGCTGGAGCTCCTGCAGCCCATATTTGGAGCATGAGGTGACAGTGAGGATGGAAGTTGCACATTATGGAGAATGGAGCAGAACAGGAGAGGGAGCTCAGGACCCTGAAGACTCTGTGAAGCCACTATGCCAGCCTGGACTGCCCACCTTTCTCCTGATTTCCTGAATGTGAAAGAATTAACCCTGTGTGTTTAAGCCACTGTAGTGAGAGCTCTGTTACAGCAGCTGAATATAATTCCTTACTGGTACAGAGGCCCTGACAGGGAGAGGTTTGAAGTAGTAAGTAGTGAAAGATTTAATTTTGGAGTAAGAATGAATTTGGGGGGGATCAAGACACGAAGTTAGAATGGTGATTATGCTGTCTTTCTTTACCCAGACTCCCTTCTGCCACTCACGGACACCTACTGTCTGAGAGAAAAAAGGGTGGGCTCCACCCTGGGGAGAGTTTCCCCTTTAAGCAAGAGCACATCTGCCATGTCCTGATTCTAGTCATCTGCACTCAGAGGAAAACATGTGTCCTCTTTAATACACCAGGCCATCTGCTTGTCCCCCCAGACTAACTCTAGGAAGCAAGCTCTTGTTCCTGAAAGCTCTTCTTTGGCCAAATGGAATGTTAATGCCCCAGAAGCTGAGGGACACTCAGCTCTCTGCCACAGTGATGTGCAGGTTTGGTGCTAAGCATTCTTATTATTTTAGCCTCAGAACAGCAGCCTCATTTTCAGATGAGGAAACTGTGGCTGATAAAGTTCAGTCACTCAGTCACATGCCCCCAGTCACACCTAGGATGTGGCTCCAAATGTGGGCTTGCCTAAGTCCAAAGCCTGGGGTTTAACATGGCTCCAGCAGTTAGGAAAACCCTCTGGAGCGGCAACTTGACCACCTTGGCCATGATGGGCTGCCTAGCCAAAGCCCTTCTCCCTCCCCCAGAACTTGAGCTCTAAGTTAAACACCCAAACCATCACTTCCTCTCTGAGGCAAGAGGATAAGCCCCCTGACTTCCCCTTCCTCCAGGCCAGTGTTTTAACAGATTACAGCCCTGCTAATCTAAAAATGGCCTTCCTGCTTGCCTTGGGCTCAGAGCTCTGGGTGCAGCAGCCCTGCCCCCACTACATGAGCCTTGCAGATGGAGGTTTTATGGGCAGTGGCTACACCGGCGGTTCCTAGGCTAAGAGTTGGATCTCCTGGCTTCTGCTTATTGACTGACTGACTGACCTTGGGGTGTCACTGAACCCCATGGAACCATGTTTCCCTGTCTGTGAAATGAGAATCTTGCTCTGTCCTCCTCACTTAGATAACAGGTAGGAAGGTGTTTGGGAACTCAAGAAGAGTTTTTTAGACAGTAATAATTAGCTCATATTTATTGCCTCCTCCCTATGTGTCAGATGTATACTAAGTATTTTACATGTATTCTTTAGTTGTCCTAAGTTCTGTGGGTAGTCATTCTTATCTCCATTTTATAGTGAGGAAAGTTGAGGCTTAGAGAATAAGGTGACTTGCTTAAGGTCACATAGCCAAGGGGCAGTATTTGGATTCTAACCCCTAGGGGCTAACCACAGAACCCATTCTACAAATTTGAGTGGTCCTTGTTAGCCATCTGTAGTATGGCTGATCTTGGAGATGGCTAATTCCTCTGGGTGGGAGACATTGCTGGAATTCAGGACTGGGGAGGTAGATCCTTCACCAAAAAGGTGAGCCCTGGGGTACAATGTGGAAGAGTGTGCTCAGGCCATCTGGATGCCTCTTGTCCCCTCCCCTGGCACCACATGCCTTCTGGAGAAGGTATAAGCAGATGCCTCAGGATGGAGGGCCAGCAGGTAGCCCATGGGCCCTCCCATGCCCATTCCAGACTGGTGATTCATCCAGGGGCTGTATCCAGTTATGATACAGACTCAGTTTGGAGACCAGCAGTTTCTGCTGCCTAGGCACAGGATAGGAAACCTGCCACTATTCTGAGCCTTTTCATCTTCCCATCTAATTTGCAAAATCCCAACCTGCTCAGAGCTTCAGATGCCTTAGTGTAGGGTTTTAACTTTAATTGGTTGTTGGCAGAGCTCCCTCTGGTGGCAAAGGTGCAGCACAGCCCCCTCACGTGGTCGCACAGATGTTCTTAAAGTTGTACGTATTTTGACATACACACACACTTTCATATTGATTCCTCAGAGGAACCCAGAGGCTACTGGTATTATCATCGCTTTACAGAATGTGAAGGGGAGACTCAGAGAAGTTAAAATCCTTGCTCAGTGTCATGCGGTAAAGTAAGTCTGGACTAGAACCCTACACTTTCTCTGTCATCTCTCAGTAACTGTTGCCACATCTGGCTGTGAGCACCAGCTTGCTTACAGCAGTTTCCAAACTTGGTTTCCTCTTCCTCTCCAGGCCAGCAGTTCCCCCTTTTCAGCTTTCCCTCCCAGGTCTCGGACTGTGTCCCAGGAACGGCCCCGGCTGAAAGCTGCTGTTGTTGACTGCTGCCATGGAGGTGCGGGGCCCAGAGTCAGCGCTAAGCTACTTTCTCTGCAATGACTCTTCCGTTAACAGTCTTTGTACTCTCTCTGTTCTGCGTGCAAGGACCACTTTTTATTTTTAGTAAACCAATGAAGTATAATATATATACAGAAAAGTGCACAAATTTTAAGTGCACAGCTCAGTGAATTATCACACAATGAATACATCCATGCTGTTGGGGTGTTTCTCCATATATATACAACATTAGTATATTACAGCAGTATAACAGTATTATAACTCCTCTCAGGTTCCCAGATCCAATCCCACGTGTGAGGGGGGTGGCAGTTAGGCGAGGTCTTCCCACATACACAACACCAAGCAATTCTCAAACATCAAAAAGGGTGTCCAAGAACTCAACTCAATTTTGATGCTATCTGCCTGGAGACAGCACCAGATACCCTAGGGTAAGAGTTGAATCTCCTGGCTTCTGCTTATTGACTGACTGTTTGACCTTGGGGTGTCACTGAACCCCATGGAACCGTTTCCTTGTCTGTGAAATGAGAATCTTGCTCTGTGCTCCTCACTTAGATAACAGGTAGGAAGACAGCACCAGGTTAAGGCCTCCATCCTTCAAGATTGCCCTCCACCCCCAACCCCAGAGACTGGTTGTAAGCCCCAGGCTTCTGTGCTTCTGACCTACTAGCTACAGGTTGAAGATTCCTAGGACCTTCCCCTTAGGTTTGATTTATTTGCTAGAGCGGTTCACAGAACTCAGGAAAATGTTCACCTTTACCAGCTTAATAAAGAATACCGTAAAGGACACAAGTTAACAGCCAGATGAAGAGATAGATAGGACAAGGTCTCAAATAAAGGAGCATCTGTCCTTGCTGGGCTGGAGCCTGGCTCGGTGGCACATGGAGGCATTCTGATTCCCCAAGTGTGGAAGTTCTCCGACACAGAAGCAGGATGCAAGACAGCAGTAAGCTCCGCTCAGGGCTTTTGTGAGGGCTTCATTGCATAGTCATGATTGACTAAATTATTGGCCTTTGGCTTATTCAACCTCCAGCCCCTGCCCTTGGGTGGGGTCCAAAAGTCTTCATTAACATGACAGGACACCCATTTCACCTTTAACACTCCACAGTGCCTTCAGGAACTGTGATTGAAGACTAAATAACCTGGGAAATATGTATTTCTTATTGAGGGAGGGCAGGGACATGGGACAAGCATCATGATTAATTTTTCCTGCCTATGATTAAAAATGCCAAGATATAAAGAATATAGTAAAAATGAGAGAGTCCATCTGAAGGCTAAGATTCCATTTTAAAAACCAGGGAGTTAAGATTCCTAACATATTCTTTGGTAATCAGACAATAACCCACCCTACCTTAAGGCAGGGGAAGCAGTCCTAACTGATACCTTCTCAGCGCTTAAGGGAAACCACTATTTTAGAGAACAAGATCAGTAAATTCTTTGTGTAAATTTATCTTACAGGATTATCTAGAAGGCTGACTATAGATGATGATGTCTGTCATGAAGAGACCACCTATCAAGTCTGTGCCCCGGCCCCACCCCGCTGCCTTTTGCCCCATTCTAGAAAGCCTTAAAAATCCTAAGTCTTTAAGTGCACTTCCTCTCTGAAATTGCTCACACTCCCCTTTCTTCGAGTGTATACTTTTTTGCTTTAAAGACTTCTCTCTGCTTAAATTATTGCATTTTGTCTCTACACTCTTTCAGTAGTAAGGTCTTTATTACTTTGCTATTTCATTCTAGTTTCTAGACTTAAGCACAAGTCTTCCTCTCTCTGTTCTACTTCAGACAAGTAGGGAGGGGCTACTGAGATCTTGGATCTGGCTTGCAAGTACCCAGACGAGACTGCAGTTGTATAATCATGTTCTATAGTAGCCTGCCTAAAAACTCCTTTCTTTGCCTTTAAGTTCTCAGAACATAATCTCACTCCGTCCAGTGCTCTGCAGCTCCCCCAAATTCTAGAGTAGTAGAGACTTCGTTCCCACGCCTTGCAGATCCAAGTGGACACTGGACATCGTGGCTTTAGGAGTGAGCAAGGGATTTTTCCCATGCCGGGCAGGAGTTCAAGAAGCTTCTCTTTCATCTCTCTGCTCTTCCTTGCTCTCTGCTGCCTGCAAGGCAGCAGCCATTCCCTGCTACTCTCGCTTTAATTCCTTCCTTCCTTACACTCCTCTGACCTGCTCCAAGAATTCTCTCTCATTCAGAGTCAAGAACCCTCCGCCATCCAGGTTGAAGCTTCTCCTAGTGCACAGAGGGAGACCTCCCCAGATGCAGCTGCCCACAACATTATGACTCACTATATTGTACGTGTGAACTCCCGTTGGCGTTATCAGCCAAAACCCACCAGGATCAAGCATCTGGCAAAATCAGATTTATTGATTCAAAATGAGGAAGGGAATTCTGGAGGAATCTTGCTATGCTGAGCTGCAAGAGAGGGGAGGGAGGCATCTTCTGCAAGCTTTGAGATCTGGCTAAAGGATTTTGGGGAGGATCGCAGGGGAGTGGAAATCTGCTCTGAATTGGTTGCAGGCTCCGTTGTGGAATTAGGAGAAGAGGGGATTGAGTGCTGTCATAAGGCAAGGACGGCTTAGCAATTGGGTATCCCGCTTACTAAATTAAAATAGTTGTGTTTAGAGCATCACTGGCTGCTTTTTTTCTCTTTTCAGGCCAAACTGATTTCCACTCTTTAAGATCTGGCCGGGTTGACTCTCAAATGAATTTGTTTCTATGCTTTACTTTTGATACAAGATTTTCAAAAATAATATAAGTGTACGTTTGCTTTTCAACCTCCAAAGGAATCTAATTTTATAAGGCTCCCTCCTGTGGCCAAGAATCGTGGGCCTGGAGTAGGAGTCCTGGGGACTCCCTAGCAACAGCCCTTCCTCCCTAGCAACGGATCTCCTCTGGAGCGCGAGCCTGGAAGAAAGCTAAGACCGGACGTTGACTATTTCGCCGTAGTAACGGACTCGAATCCGGAAGTTACGCAGGAGGAAGAGGAAGTAAAGTCGGCTTCAGGCGCATGTGGGTCATGCGCGTGTTTCTAGGTCCCGGGAAGCTGGTCCTTTAAGCTCGGTACCGGCCCAGTCAACATGGGTCGCTCGGGGAAGTTGCCCTCTGGTGTCTCAGCAAAGTTGAAGCGCTGGAAGAAAGGTCATAGCAGCGACAGCAACCCCGCCATCTGCCGCCACCGCCAGGCCGCCCGCAGCCGCTTCTTCAGCCGGCCCTCAGGTAGTAGGATCGAGACCCGGGCGCGGCCGGCGGCGGCGGGTTCTGGGAAGTTCGGGCCCCAGGCGTTGGGTCTTTCACTTCGTAGACCTTCTTGTCTGCAGCCTGCTGTAAAAGCCCACCCTCCCCATTTAACACGCGGAAATCGAGACCACCGTAGGGCAGTGACTTGTCTAGGGTAGCACGGGTATGATTTGGGACTCTTAGCTAGAATTAATTAAGGCAGGCTCTTTGCAAAGCGCTTTCATTTCTGTTTATTTCCCAAGTCTCTGAGTGCAGTCCCCAGCCGACATCCACCGACGCTATGCCGTCGGAACAGGGAAGCAGAAACTTTTTTCTGGGTTTTCTGAGTTCTAGAAGTAGAGGGCTGAAGAGGCAGGCCATGTGCAGAATTCAGGCTCTTGGGGTTGGGGGCCAGGACTCGGCTGGTTTGTTTCATACCGGTGGTTCTTGTTCTCTCGGCCAAAAGGAGTTTCAGGTTAAAGAGGGGGCTTTACCTTGTACCTCCGGTTTTCAGGTAAGAGCGACCTGACAGTTGATGCGGTGAAGTTGCATAATGAGCTGCAGTCGGGATCCCTGCGCCTGGGCGGGAGCGAAGCCCCTGAGACTGCCATGGAAGAAGAGGTGGTGCCAGCACTCACGGAGAAGTCCTCGGCCACCTTCCTGAGCGGCCTCTCCGACTGCACAAACGTCACTTTCAGCAAAGTGCAGCGTTTCTGGGAGTCCAACTCGGCTGCCCACAAAGAGGTAGGGGGGTCAAGAGGGCCTGGGATAGTGGGGAGGGGCCAGATCACACTTTTTATTTTTTCAGCGCTGGCTGACTGCAGTGGGGTAACATCAGCTAGTATTTCTGGATGATGTGTCATCTGTCCCATCTTTTGTAATACTAGCGCATCCCCTACTTAATACCTCTCCGAGGGCAGGTTCCACTTTCTGCTTTTTATAAAATCTCTCCTGCTCATGTGTAAAGCCCTCCAGGGTAGAAATATTTTCCGAACATTTATCTTGTCAGCTATACCTAACACAGAACTTTTTTTTTTCTCCTCATAATAGTTCACAGTAACTTTATTTGTAAGAGCAAAAAAATGGAAACAACCCAGATGTCCTTGAATGAGTGACTAAACAAACTATGATGTATCCATAGAATATTCAGTGATAAAAAGTAATAAGCTCTTGATACATGCAAAAGCTTAGATGAATCTCCAGGGAATTTATGCCAAGTGAAAAAAGCATTTATATAACATTTATGTGATAATGATGTTAAACAAATATTGATGGTGAAACTCTAGGTGATTTGAATGTTCTGTACTGTTATAATTTTTATAATGTCATTTTTATAAACAGAAGCTCAAGTTATTACCTATTTTTTTTATTAAGGTATCATTGATATACAATCTTATGAAGGTTTCACATGAGCAACATTGTGGTTACTACATTCACCCATATTATAGAGTCCCCCACACACCCCACCACAGTCACTGTCCATCAGTGTAGTAAGATGTCACAGAGTCATTACTTGTCTTCTCTGTGCTACACTGTCTTCCCTGTGACCCCCCACGCTATGTGTGCCAATCATAATACCCCTGAATCCCCTTCTCCCTCCCTCCTCACCTGCCCTTCCCCACCCCTCCCCTTTGGTAACCACTAGTCCCTTCTTAGAGTCTGTGAGTCTGCTGCTGTTTTGTTCCTTCAGTTTTGCTTTGTTGTTATACTCCACAAATGAGTGAAATCACTTACTACTTGTCTTTCTCCACCTGGCTTATTTCACTGAGCATAATATCCTCTAGCTCCATCATGTTAACACAGAACTTCTTACATAGAGTATTTTCAAGGAATATTTGTTGGTAAATTAATGTGAAATAAATAGAAAATATTAGAAATAATTCTAACAAGAACTAAGTTTCATTTCCTTTTAGTAGTATTTTTAAATGATATGCATTTATATTTCAATGTTTAAATGAAAAATGTCAAAATTATAAATGGTACTTAAGTGATGTGAATAGAATAAACCTTGAAAACTGTTTTCTCAACTTAACTCCTTCATGGTAGTTACTGATAATGGGACATGGTATCTCCCCATAGCATTATATATGTCATTTTAAATTATCTAGTAGCCACACTAAAAAAGGTAAAAAGCAAGTGTTAATAATGTATTTTATTTAACCCATATATCCGAAACATTATCATTTCAACATATAAATCAATATTAAAAATGAGATGTTTTATATTAGTTTTAGCATATTGCATCTTCAAAATCTAGGTGCATTTTATCCTTACATCTCCATTTGGATGCTAAATCTTCATTAGACGTACTTAATTTGTATTTTGAGTTCATAAAACTTAGTTGCAGCAGTAGATTCATATACCCAATTGTTCAAAATCTGTTTTCCAATAATGGGATCAGGTGTTTGTTTTTAAATTTAACTAAAACTTAAAAATTAAAGATTAAGTTCCTCAGTCACACTGGCTATGTTTCAAGTGCCCAATAGCCTGTAATTAACATTACTGTTCTAGACTTTTATTTTGTATTTTTCACCCATGATTTGTTCAGGTTTACTGATTATATTTCATTTACACTGTTCTGCAACTTTTTTTTCCCCACTGAACAGTATTTCTAAGTTAATACTGAGTTGGTCCTCATTCTTTTCAATAGTTAAGTAGCATTTGAATCTATAATTTATTCCTTAATAATAGTACTTTATTAATCCCTTGTTGATGGCTGCTTGGTTGTTCCAGTTTGTTGCTTTGGTGAACACATCTGTACATAAATGTTTGCAATTTTGTGCAGGTATTTCAGTAAGACATTGAGTCGTAGAGGTGGGGTTTTGGCAAACATATCTGAGTCTTCCTGTTTGCTAGGCCTTGTGGTGTATACCCTGGCTCTGAACGCAGCTCAGCTTGTCTATCTCTAGGCCTTGCCAGGAGATTAATTTGTGAAGGAGCAAGGAAAAGAGGTTACCCTGGGGTGAGGTTAGATCTAAAATAGATGTCACAGGTGCCTTCTCCCTCATGCACAGATCTGTGCTGTTCTGGCTGCTGTTACCGAGGTGATTCGCTCCCAAGGAGGGAAGGAGACAGAGACTGAGTACTTTGCTGCACTGGTGAGTGGGTATGACTTGGGGGTGGGTACTCAGAGCAGCAGGTTATTCCACCTGTAGAGGGAAGGGGGTGCCCCTGACGTGTGGCAATTGGGTAGGACAACCTTGAACAGATGACTACTTCAGTCATTCTCAGGTAGGCTTAGTAAGGCTGGTGGCATTTGTTACATTGTTCTTATAAAAACCCACTATTCTGGTTCCCCCTCCCCAGCCTTTGATCCATGGAACTACCTGAGTTAGGCCCAGGGGATCCTCTAGAAAAATGGTTTTCAAAGTATGGTCTGGGGTTCCCAAGATCCTAGGTCAAACTTATTTCCATAATAATACTAGCACATCATTTACCTTTTTCACTCTTGTGGCCTCATGAGCACACCATGGAGTTTTCCAAAAATAACGTGATATCTGATGACATTATTTTGACAGTTAATGGACCTGTGCTTGCATATTTTTATATTTGAAAAACTTCTCACTTTTAATTTTTATGGCACACATTTATGGTAAATACCTGTAGATATAACCTATGTAAACAAAACCTCTCTGGGGAATCCTCAAACAATTTTAAGGGTGTAAGAGTTTGAGAAGCACTTCTTTAGAACAGGGGTTGGCAGACTACAGCCCATGGGCATAACTGACCCAAGGCCTGTAACAGCCTGAAAGCTAAGGATGGCCTTTACATTTTTAAAGGATAATATGTAGCATAGGAGAATATGCAACAGAGACCATACGTGGCCTGCAAAGCCTAACATATTTATTATTTGACCCTTTCCAGAAAAAGTTTTCAAACCTCTGATCTAGAATAATGAAGTAAATTAGATGGCAACATACTGTATTTATCATGTGCCAGGCACTGTTCTAAGTGTTTCATATATATTAATTCAGTTAAACTTCACAACCATTTATCTCTATTTTATAAATGAGGAAACTGAATCATAGAAAGGTTAAGTTGCTAGTCCAAAGTCACACAGTGGCAGAGCTGGGATTTGAACCTCTGACAGCAGGGTTCTTGGTCATGACTACTGTGCTATGCACGGTGCCCCCAGACTCCATTTGCCCATATGACACATTTCCCATCCACACCCTGTGATGTGGCCCTCAGATGACAACAATGGAAGCGGTGGAATCCCCGGAGTCTCTGGCTGCTGTTGCTTACCTGCTGAACCTTGTCCTGAAGCGGTGAGTCCTGGCTGCTCTCTGAACCCCAAGTCTCTTTGTGGAGGGGAGAAGGGAGTACAGGTGGATGGGAGCACCAGGACCTGGACTTGTTAAAAAGAACAGAAGGATACTTACATCAGGTGGCATTCTTCATTATCAGGCTCCCAGGGTGGCTTGGGATGTTATGGGACAGGGTGAGTGCCAGTGCCTGGGAGGGAGCAGGCCTTGTGCAGTGAGTGGGTAGGAGGGTGGGGAGGAATGTAGGCGCCAGGATCCCTGGAGGCCTGCAGCCAGCTGGGAAATGGGGAGAGGGTGGATTGGGGTGAGCTTCTAAGGGCCCGTCTCTAGGTAGTACAGAGAATGGGCAGAGGAGAGTGGAGGTAGGGAGCTTGGGTCCCATGACAGGGACACTGAACTGGGTGTCACGAGGGTGAGCTTCTGTCCTAACCATTGCTCATTCACAGACTGAGTGACTGGGCCAGCACAGCCTCCCTCTGTCCAGCTCCCTCCTTCAGACCAGGGCCAGGACTGCCCCAGCTGCTCTAGGAGACCCCTCAGGTTCTGACCTTCTCTGTTCTCTCTCCACAGCGTACCCAGCCCTGTGCTCATCAAGAAGTTTTCTGATACCTCCAAAGCCTTCATGGATATCATGTCAGCCCAGGCCAGCAATGGCTCCACCTCTGCCCTCCGATGGGTTAGTGTTTGGTCTGTTTCCCTTGTGCCATCTTCCAGAGCCCATCTGATTTGGCTAAAGCTTGGATGCTCCCTGGGAGGCACTTAGACACTCTGTGGACCCTCAGACAGATCCCTCAGGATTTTCTGGAGTCAGTGAGAACCTGGGCTCTTTTTCCACCTGGCTGAAGAGGGTGGAGCTGAGAGACTCTGACTCCTGTCTCTAGGTCCTGTCCTGCCTGGCCACGCTTCTGCGGAAGCAGGACCTGGAGGCCTGGAGCTACCCTGTGACCTTGCAGGTGTACCACGGGCTGCTGAGCTTCACTGTGCATGCCAAGCCCAAGGTGAGGCTGCTGGGACCCCAAATATAGGAGGGGCCAGCCACTCCAGTAGATGGGGCTGGCTGGCCTGGCCGGGTGGGCTGGGGAGGCTGCCCTGAGTACTAGACTTGCCCCAAGCTGCTCCCTGCCCCTGAGGCCTCAGGTGCTTAGCTCTAGCTGGGGACGGCAGTTCCTCCACAGCCTACAGGCGGGAGGCCCCCTGTCAGGCCCTGCTGAGTCTCTGCTGCCTCCTTAGTCAGGGCCTCATTAGTTTAGCTACAATGGCAGGAGGGTGGGAAGGGAGACAGGGCAGCGCTTTCGAGTCTCATAGACTTCAGGTGGATTCTGGATTCACTGCTTATACTGTGACTTTGGGCAAGTTACTGAATCTTGGTTTAGCTGTAAAGGAGGAATAATAATACCAAACTTACTGCAAGCGGGTGGGGAGACTTTGATGTTCCTCATAAGCCTGGTGCAGTTCCTGGCTTATAGCAGGTGCTCAGTAAATGGTGCTTAGGAAATAGCCACTCCTGTTTCCTTCTGAAATTGAGGACGGGAGCGTAGAATAGCACTCAGGTCATAGGAGTCCCTGTGTGCTAAGTGCTTTTCTCCCAGGTGCGCTCCGGCCTCCCTGTGTATTCACGTGGTCTTCCCCTCACTTTCTTCAGGTGTCTCCTGAAATGTCACTGCACTGGAGTGACTTCCCTGAGCACCATATAAAAAGTAGCAACCCCTGCTTTATTATCTGCAAAGTTCTTTTACCTTTTGGTGCACATTTGTTTATTTTCTGCCTCCCAAGTATCATGTGAGTCGTTTGCTCTGTTTGTTGCCAAACTGGCATCACCAAGAATAGTGACTTGCTTGGTGGACACTTGGTATTGCTGGGTGACCGAGTGAATGACTGAATCCCTGCTGTAAAGATGACGTGGAAACTCAGAGATTAAGTAGTTGACTTGCTGAAGGCTGTTGGGTGAGTTAGTAGGAGAGCAGGATTGGAGCTGAGGTTTGTCTTACTCCTCAGCTCCGGAGTGTGTACACACACAGCCCTAGGCATAGCACTGACCACAGACAAGGTGCATGATTCATACTTGCTGGTTGGGGGGTTCTGCCAACCACCCAAGCAGCTGGTTGAAGGCAGACTCAGCCCTGTCCCCACTTTCCTTGCCCCTCAGATCCGGAAGGCTGCCCAGCATGGAGTGTGCTCTGTCCTCAAGGGCAGTGAATTCATGTTTAGTGAAAAGACCCCTGCCCATCATCCTGCTGCCATTTCCACTGCCAAGTTCTGCATCCAGGAGATTGAGAAGTCTGGAGGTGGGGAGCCAGGTGGAGGGCAGAGTCGGTGGGGGTAGAAGCCAGCAGGGGGAGGTCAGGGCTGCAGAGTGTGGGCTGGAGTCTCAGCTCCCTTCTGTCTGCCAGGCTCCAAGGAGGCCACTACCACACTGCATCTGCTGACACTGCTGAAGGACCTGCTGCCCTGCTTCCCAGAAGGCCTGGTGAAGAGCTGCAGTGAGACTCTCCTCAGGGTCATGACCTTGAGCCATGTGGTGAGCTCAGATCTGAGAGTCTGCAGGCGGGGACATGCCGCTGGTGGGGACACACAGCTTCAGACAGAGGCCCGCAGTGCTGGTGCTCGGGGGAACTCCCTGTCAGGACCAGAGCGGGGCCTGGGGTCTCCCTGCCCTGACCCTGCTGGTGCTACAACCAAGGACGCTGTCTCCTCCTGGTGCCAGCTAGACGGGGCCATCTGGTCCGGTGGGGAGCCTGGCCTCAGAGGTCGGGGCAGAGAGAGTGGCACCGTGAGGGCTGGTAAAGCATCGGTCCTCTCCCAGCCTGGAGCTCCACTCCACCCATGGCGGCGGTTCTTTTTTCTTCTTTTTTTCCTTTGCCCCTGCTAACAAATCAGTGTAGTGACCTCAGTGGTACATAAAAACAATCCCGTCCATTTCTACCATCCTAGCACAATTCTCTTCATCTTTATATATTCTCTTGTTGTGTTTGTTCACATACATATATTTAAATATTTATTATGTAAATAACACACTCACTGTTTAAAAGGAAAAAAGTCACTTTAAACAACTTGCTGTGTATCCTTTCAGACGTTTTCTCATTGGAAAAACAAACATACATAAAAATGTGAACATACAGCCATAATTATAGGCAATTTATAGTGTACTTTTTTAGCTCTTTATGTTAAAAACATTTTGTTCGTGTTTCTCTACTGTCTTTATTTAAATCATTTAAAACTTTTTTAGTGGCTGCCAAGACTTACTGCAAGAAGTGGCAGTCTTCTCTGTGTCCGGGTATGGGGAGCATGTCTGAAGTCAGGGGCCCAGGTCTCCCCACTAGCCCACTGGTAGGCCAGTGGGAGGCTGAGGAGCCCTGGACAACCCTGGGCCTTGTGGCTCCCTACTAAGCCTGTGTGTCCTCTCCAGTTGGTGACAGCCTGTGCCATGCAGGCCTTTCACAGCCTTTTCCACGCCAAGCCTGGCCCAGGCACCCTGTCAGCAGAGCTCAATGCCCAGATCATCACGGTGAGGCCTGGTGGGGGGGGTGAGGGGAACGGCAGTGAGGTGGGGGCCCACTGTTACTTGATTACAGAGTGAGGTGGAATGGATCATGCTGGGCTGACGCAGTGGAGGAGGCCAGTAGGTAGACTGACAGGAGGTGGGCAGCTGGGAGACTGGCCACCAAAGCCACTTCAGTGTCCATGGAAGCTGGGGCCCCTGATTCTTGACCTAGTGGTGGTTAAACTATTTCATCATAGTCTCATGGTGTTAACAGATACCTTGAGCAGTGGCTGTCAACCTTAGGGATCCTTCAGTGGATCTGGGGTAAAGGAACATAAACACCTTCCAAATTGTTTGCAAAATGTGTGTTTGTGTTCGTGTGCATTTTTCCAGAGAAGGGTTCTATGGCCTTTGTCCGGTTCACAAAGGGTCATGTGACCCAAGTTTTACTTAACTGCTTCTAGAGACTCTTCTCCCATAAAAACAGACTGGAAGAGGCTTCATGGAGTTTGGAAAGGCAGGAGCTGGGAAGACCAAGGGGGCTGTGAGTTCTGGGGCTGCATGTGCAGCCCTGTCACTGGACATGCTGGTATCTTGGGATGGAGAGAGGTCATTGTCATTAGGCTACTGTTGAATGCACTTGCTTCACCTTCCTCTTCCCTGTCCTGCTTCTAGGCCTTGTATGACTATGTTCCCAGCGAGAATGACTTACAGCCCCTGCTGGCCTGGCTTAAGGTCATGGAGAAAGCTCACATCAACCTGGTCAGGTAGGGACATGGCGGAGGATGTCCCAGGTCCTTCAGCCAGGCTACCTGTTCTGCAGTGCAGATGAGAGGGACATGAACCAGAAGCTGGAGAGAGGGTGGCAGCATTTCTGTGTCGAGCGTGCTGAAGACCAGCTCTGGTGTTGATGGAGGATGGGGCAAGATCCTGCAGTCTCTGTTAGCCAGGCCAATGCCTTTCTTGCCAAAGCATTTACCAGCCAGCTGTGTGGGGTGACAAGGTGTGCTGAGAGCACCACACCCGGGGTGGGGCCCAAGGTCCACCTTGATTCTTGTCACCCCTTGGCTGTCATCCTGTGCAGTTGGTTTCCTTCTCAGAAGACATCCCCTCTCTGTGGCTCCCCCCTCCCCTCCCGGCTGCCCCCTGGGTTAATGGTCCCCTTGGGGAGTCATACATAGTCTTACAAACCCAGTTTCTGCTTTGTGTCTCTTGTAACACTCATAGGTGAGCTTGACCACTTAATAGTAGTCGCTTGATAATTCCACTTTTCCAGAATAAGCCTGAGAAGAAAATAAGTATATCAGTTGTGACTTGCATTTTGCCTGAAGCAAGGGTCCCCAAGGCTGCCCAGGCTCTTCCACGCAACGTCTGTCCTCACCCCACGGAAGGGCTCCCCTTCGCCTGCTCTCTCTCAGGCACTGGGCTGAGTGCTTTGCTTCTTTCTGTCCCACTGATCACAGCCACCGTGTGAGGAAGGTCCTGGCCCATTCTACACACCAGAAGCTGAAGCGTCGTGAGTTAGTTGGTCAGGCAGCTGCCAAGGAGCAAAGCCAGGTCTCCAGCCTAGGTCTGCCAGACACATGTCCTTTTTTCTGCACTGTCCACCTTTTTTTTGGAGGTGCTGGAAAATGTCAAAATAACCTCATTCCCCACCTCTTAGGATTTACCGTATAGGAGGGCTGTCACAGCTGTGCCACGGTCTGTGTTCCAGGATGTTTGTTGTAGCACTATAGATAATGACAAAAAACAAAAAACCTAGAAACAGCCCAGGAGGGGAATAGTTAAATACAAATAGTGAAATACTACACAGCTGTTAGAAATTAGTAAGTTAGCTGTTAGAAATTAGATGTGTGCACAGTGATATGGAAAGACTTCTAAGATATATTGAGAAAACGTAAGTTACAAAATAGGATAGATGGTGTGATTATTTGCCTATTCTGGAGCCAAACTACTAAAGTGTGAATTCTGGACACACCCACACCCCCTCTGGGTGGCCTTGGGCAAAAATTACTTGACTTTTCTGTGCCTCAGTTCCTCATTGATAGAATGGGAATTGTAGTAGAAGTTAACCCCAGTTTAAATGAGTTAATACATGTTATATCAGTGCTTGGAATGTGATAAGTAGTACATAAATGCTAGCAAATGTTATTTTATATGTGTGTAAAAACTTACAGAACAGTTTGCGAATCTTAACCTTGCTTTTCCTCTGGGAAGTGCATCTGAGGGTCAGCCTGGGAGAAAGTTGTAGGGAAGGCATGCTCTTCATTTTGTACTCTGAAGACCTGTATGAATCTTTTGCCACACATAGCTATTACTTAAACAACAGCACTTTTAAAACATTGCCACCAGAACGGTCCTGTAGAGCCCTGCAGATCAGTGACCATTGTCAGACCTGGGCCCACGGGTTCCCAAGGGCCAAGCCCTGGCACCATAGAAGCCTTTTATATTGACAGGCTGCAGCGGGACCTGGGGATGGGCCACTTACCTCGCTTTTTTGGAACTGCGATGACCTGCCTTCTGTCCCCCCACTCGCAGGTGGTGACAGCTGCCACTCAGAGCCTCCAGGTATGCAGCACCCCCAGCCCCAGCTTTAGTGGGGGAAGCAGAGAGTGCATGAGGTTCTGCTGGTTGCCCTGTCTCCCAGAACTTGCTCCAGACCTCCGGCTGTGTCCTAGAGGTGGGGATAGGCTTCCTTGAAGCTTCAGGAAGCAGTCACCTGGGAGGGCTGAGTGGCACTGGGGGGGCCATCTTGTGCCCAGACAGCCATGGCCTCTTTTTGCAGGAGATTCTGAAGGAAGGTGTCACTCCTCACATGGCCAGCATTGGCTCCGTGACCTTCTCGGCCTCAGGCCCTGCCCAGTACATCGCCAAGATGTTCAGGTGAGACTATAGTATCTGAGATAGGAAGGAATAAAGTGTACCTTCTTGAAAGTTCCTTGTAATGACAGATGCCCCTCTCGTCACTTACTGTGCACTGCCAGAGCAGCAGCTGTCAGTTTGAGTGCTGGCCCATGTAGGTGCCATAACGTGGTGCCCATGAGCGCGGACTCTGGGACATTTCCTCCAATTCTTGATACCTCAGGGTCCTCATCAGAGTTTGCTAACAGAGATGAGGTTTAAATGAGGTAAAGTGTATAGTTCTCAAAACGGTGTCTGGCACACAATGAAGTACTCAGTAGAAACTGCTGATGGTCCTTAGGGTTCTAGGACATAGATACTGACCTTCATTTTACCGATCCATAAGCTGAGGTCACCAACTAGAAAGTGACAGCCTGACCATACAGTCCACCCTTGCCCATGTGCTGTGCTGCCTCCATGCTTAGGCGAAAAGCCACACAGATACGGGCACCGACCACCCTCGCCTCTCAGCAGGCAGTGAGGTGCCTCAGAGCACCAGGCACACAGGTGTGGTCCCAAGAAAAGGGCGAGAATCATTGGTGTCTCTCCCTGGTCTGTCAGCTCCAGGTGTGGCACTTGGGCATGGCTCTCATGAGGAAATAGGCCTGTTTCCTGTGACTAGATCTGGGATGAACAACTCAGGAATAGAGCTGCCCTACCCCTAGCTCACCTCTCTCCCCACTCTGACCCCTGTTGGCCTTTTTTGCCTAAAATCTCTAGGGGGCTACACTGGGAGGTGGAGCCCACCAAGGTGTGCACAGGCTGGAGGGGCCTCTGCTGCCCAGACCACCTGTTGTTATCCTGCCATTCCACCTCAGGTCAGACTGAAGAAGCATGGGATGGCGACATAGCACGGGCTTTGCAGGCCCAGTTTAGCCACTAGCAGGGTGACTGTGGCAGGTTATTTCATCTCTCTGAGCCTCCTTTTCCCTGTCTGAAGATGAAACAAATAGCCTACCTCATAGATTTTTCTCTAAACGCCAGGATCGCATAAATTAAACTCTTAGCACAGGGGACACTTTGTAAGTACTAGTTCTTCCTCCTTGGCCTTTCCTGCGGCCCACCTTTCCTCGCCAGCTGGTGGTCTGTGGTTCCTGGTCCAGCCATGGACTTCCTGGTTGGGGCCCTGGTGAGCATGACCATGGCCCTGACTGCCTGCTCCCTTGACAGGGCAGTGGAGGAGGGCCTGACATACAAGTTCCATGCAGCGTGGAGCTCCGTGCTGCAGCTGCTGTGTGTCTTCTTTGAGGCATGTGGGAGGCAGGCTCATCCTGTGATGAAGAAGGTGAGCTTTGGAGCTACTGGGCCAGGGAAGGAAGTGGTGCTGTTGGACTGTGGGCTCCTCAAGGGCGCATGCATTATCTCTGCACTTTACTCCCCCACCCCCAGGACTGTGTGCCCAGGAAGGTGACTGGGTCAATGTGAGAGAAGAAGAGGGGCAGGCCATCTCCCCCACACCTGCTCACTAGTCCTTGTTGGAGTTGATGGTTTTGAATAGGGAACCAGTGTGATTCTTTCACTCCTGTTTTCTTTGAATTTCTAATTCTCTTAATTTTCTGTAATGAGTGATTACAGTATTTTATTTTATTTTTTTAAATATAATTTATTTTATTATCATTAATCTACAATTACATGTGCAATATTATGGTTATTAAACTACCCCTTCATCAGGTCCCTCCCACCAACCCCATTACAGTCACTGTCCATCAGCGTAGTGAGATGCTATAGAATCACTACTTGTCTTCTCTGAGTTGTACTGCCCTCCCCGTGCCCCCTCAACATTACATCTGCTAATCGTAATGCCCCTTTTTCCCTCTTATCCCTCCCTTCCCGCCCATTTTCCCCAGTCCCTTTCCCTTTGGTAACTATTAGTCCGTTCTTGGGTTCTGTGAGTCTGCTGCTGTTTTGTTCCTTCAGTATTTTTTTCTTTGTTCTTTTTTTTTTGAAATTCAGCATTCTTAATTTATTTTTTTAATATATTTTATTATCATTAATTTACAATTACATGTGCAATATTACGATTATTAAACTACCCCTTCATCAGGTCCCCCCCACCAACCCCATTACAGTCACTGTCCATCAGCGTAGTGAGATGCTATAGAATCACTACTTGTATTCTCTGAGTTGTACTGCCCTCCCCATGCCCCCCCAACATTACATCTGGTAATCGTAATGCCCGTTTTTCCCTCTGTATCCCTCCCTTCCCGCCCATTTTCCCCAGTCCCTTTCCCTTTGGTAACTATTAGTCCGTTCTTGGGTTCTGTGGGTCTGCTGCTGTTTTGTTCCTTCAGTTTTTTTCTTTGTTCTTATACTCCACATATGAGTGAAATCATTTGATACTTGTCTTTTTCGGCTTGGCTTATTTCACTGAGCATAATACCTTCTAGCTCCATCCATGTTGTTGCAAATGGTAGGTTTGTTTTCTTCTTATGGCTGAATAATATTCCATTGTGTATATGTACCACATCTTCTTTATCCATTCATCTACTGATGGACACTTAGGTTACTTCCATTTCTTGGCTATTGTAAATAGTGCTGCAATAAACATAGGGGTGCATCTGTCCTTTTCAAATTGGGCTGCTGCATTCTTAGGGTAAATTCCTGGGAGTGGAATTCCTGGATCAAATGGTATTTCTATTTTGAGTTTTTTGAGGAACCTCCATACTGCTTTCCACAATGGTTGAACTAATTTGCAGACCCACCAGCAGTGTAGGAGGGTTCCCTTTTCTCCACATCCTTGCCAACATTTGTTGTTGTTTGTGTTTTGGATGTTGGCCATCCTCACTAGTGTGAGGTGATATCTCATTGTGGTTTTAATCTGCATTTCTCTGATGATTAGCGATGTGGAGCATCTTTTCATGTGCCTGTTGGCCATCTCAATTTCTTCTTTAGAGAACTGCCTATTCATGTTCTCTGCCCATTTCTTAATTGGATTATTTGCTTTTTGTTTGTTAAGGTGCATGAGTTCTTTATATATTTTGGATGTCAACCCTTTATCAGATACGTTTTTTATGAATATATTCTCCCATACTGTAGGATGTCTTTTTGTTCTACTGATGATGCCTTTGCTGTACAGAAGCTTTTCAGCTTCATATAGTCCAACTTGTTCATTTTTGCTTTTGTTTCCCTTGCCCTGGGAGATATGTTCATGAAGAAGTCGCTCATGTTTATGTCCAAGAGATTTTTGCCTATGTTTTCTTCTAAGAGTTTTATGGTTTCATGACTTACATTCAGGTCTTTGATCCACCTTGAGTTTACCTTTGTGTATGGGGCTAGACAGTAGTCCAGTATCATTCTCTTACGTGAAGCTGTCCAGTTTTTCCAACACCAGCTGCTGAAGAGGCTGCCATCTCCCCATTGTATATCCAAGGCTCCTTTATCAAATATAAATTGACTGTATATGTTTGGGTTAATGTTTGGATTTTCTATTCTGTTCTACTGGTCTGTGGGTCTGTTTTTGTGCCAATACCAAATTGTCTTGATTACTGTGACTTTGTAGTAGAGCTTGAAGTCAGGGAGC
>JAVSCE010010763.1:0-71340 GCA_032199065.1 Smutsia gigantea | reverse complement strand
TCATGGTTCCAAGGCCTTTGATAAATATTAAAAAACCATCTTTGCATGCCTCTCAGGTCCTATGTGACAAAAACCCCAAAAGCAATTGCATATCTCCTTTTCATTGCAGGCTTCTGGTCTTAAGGGGAAGTAGTTGTATCTGCTTGTTTTTATCTATAGACCCCATTGACAAGATGGAGTAGTGAGTTTGTGTGTTAGACAACCACACATAATACAGAATCTATATAACATATTATGCATATCAGCTCCAACTCCAGGACAGGAAAATCTGGCTTTTGTAGAAAGTATAAGTTGCCACAGAACAGGAGCTGCAACTCAAGAGCTGACAGACAATGTGGGGTCACGATGACTGTTTATTAATTTTTTTCTTTGATAGCAAATATCCATAGCTTTGACATTGCAGTGTTGTATCATAGTACTTCCAAATTACTTTACCTTCCAATTATGACAGATGCAATAATATTCGATCACGGGGCTTTATTTTTTTTTCTCTAACAAAGGAGAGAAAAATAAGCAGATTTTAAAAAATGCATGGAGTAATTAGTGACTAATTAGCTGAAATGATGATGGCCCGTTTACTTCACCAAAATAGCAGTGAGTTGTTTGAAAGAAATGCAGAGTGTAGACTGCTCAAAGCATTTCAGGTTCTGAATTTGTCCACACCTAATCAGTTTGGGGTCATACTGTATCATGATTCATCTGAAAATGGTTAAGTATTTATCCAGGTTTTCTTGGCTTATATTTTTCAGGGGTCAAACCTCAGGTCTTTATCATTTCTGGGTTGCTGGTGTAGCCAGAACAAAATCTGGGTTTTTCTCACTCAGATGTAGAAGTTGGGGACACAGCCCTGCCTGAGTACCATGTGACCCTGTGTGTGGCACATTAGCCCCAAAAGATGACCCGAGATAAATAATTTTTGACCTGTGGACAAATAATTTTGGAAAATACTGTGTCATTTGCCCCTTGAGTATTATCAGTACACATAATTCATTAAAGATTTATAGAATTGCAGGTCTGTTTTATTTTGTTTAACCCAGTGTTTCCCAATCTTAATTGACCAAGAAGACTTTTTTTTGACATCGTGCTCTCGAACAGAAGCACACAGCTAATTAATGTCTTGAGAGCCTTACCATTTTGTGGTTTATGTATACACATTTGATGTTTCCACCAGTCTCCAAAGCTACACTAATTGGCCATCCTTCTAATTTGTTATATCCTCTTCTTCCACTCTTGAACTCCTAGGTCAGAGGCCCCATCCTCCTAGAAATTCGTGCTTCAAATTGCTGGCAACACCAGCCTTTCCCTGCCTACCATCCCTTGAGTGTATTGATTTTTCCTAGCAAATGTGGTACAGCATCTTGGGTCTGAGAGTTAGGGATCAAGCTCGAGAATTGGGGTCAAAACTTTGTAGAACTTTCTTCCCACAGTTGAATTAATATACAAAGTGATGGTGACTTTTGAGAGCCAAATGGGGCCTATTCATCAATAATCTGAGATTTAAAAAAATTGTGCTTTGAATAATTGAGAATACCGTGGAGTGGTGGAACAAACATGGGCAGCAGACTGGCCTGGGTTTGGTACTGATCCTGCTCAGTGGTACCGTCAGAGCCTCCGCACATGGCCTGGTGGTCTCTGGGGCTGGGCTCCCCATGCAGTCCAAGCTCTCAGCATCTGACCCTGAAATCACACTCGGCCCTCCTGCCTGTCCCTCTTTTCTTGTCATGTGGGACTCCATTTGCTGTAGTAGAATGGAAGCCACATCTGGAACCCAAAATATAAGGGAGTTTGGGAAATGTAGATTTTCCTTCAGCTCTGCTAACTGGGCAGTTGGAGGAGGACACAAGGAAGAGGTTGGAAAGGGAACTGAGACAGACAGTCGACACAAACCTCCTCGTCCTTAATGGTCTTCCACTGGTAGTTTTATGCCAGCTTGTCCCTCCCTTCTCCAAACCTGACCTTCTTGTGGACCCAGGAAGGCTCTAAGGCTCTTCCCAGTTCTTTCTATTTTCTTCTAGAACTGACATTTATTTTTCCATGCAGAGCTGTTGCCCTGACATCATTTCCTCCATTCCTTAGAAAACTTTATTCCTTTGACACATAAAGGAAAACCTCTAGCATTAAACAAACAAAGGAAAATTATTCTATGACTCAACAAAGCAAGGATTTCAAGAAAAAAACACATCTCACTGAGGGCTTACAAGAACACACAACTCCTTTGAAACCGAAGATAGGCCTTGCTGTCTACAGCCGTGATGTGCTTTGGTGGGTAGAAAGGTGTGGCAGACACTGACCAGAATGGCTGCAGTGTTTTTGGTCATCCGTGGCTCACAGGAAGACCAGTTTCCAGCCTTGTCTGAAGGCAGGGAGGATGCATGTGACTGGGCTCTGGCAGGCAGAATGCACATGAAAATGTGCACCTCTTCCTTCAGACTGGGTGGTGCTTTAGCCCAGCTTGCTTTCCTCAGTTTTTGGCTGGCTGAATGCAAAGCCCCCAGTGGGGACCTTGGGGAGGCCCTATAAGATGGCAGGAACACAAAATGGAAGGCACTGGAACCCCTAAATAACCACAAAGGCGACTTTCCCCTGAACTCCTAATTGGACCGTAGTGCGAATGAAGAAAATCAATATTTGTCAAGCTGCTGAGATTTTTGAGTTGCTATGATATCAGCAACTGTAATTACCCAGAGTAAACAAGATTATTGTGCAACATGGGCTATCTGGACAACAGCTGGAAAGGTCTAGCATAGTGCATGTAAAAGGCAGGCACTCAACAAACATTAATTCCTCTAAGTCTGTACAAGACTTAAATCAATGACAAGAACTGGCCACCAAAAGGGAGTGCTAATCAAAAGGTATCTAATCAAACACGATCCTTTGAAGTTAGGGAGATTGGATAGGATCAGGGAGACAAAATGAACACCTGCAGGTGCCTCCACAAACACATTATCTCGCCTTGTTGTACGCATGGTCCTATGAGGTCGGTATGGTTATTACCTCCTACGGTCGAGGTTTGGAGAATTTCAGCCAAGTGTCCAAGATTCTACAGCCAGCAGTGTTAAAGCTGGGTTACAGATCTGGGCCTTTCCATTCCAAAGCCTGCGTGTGTAGTCTCCGTATTTTGTGTCACCAAGGATTCTAGCCTGGTTTGGCTTCCAACAATATGTTAATCCGAGGAGGCCAGAGATGTGTTCTTTCTCTAAGGGTTTCTTAAGTGGCTAGCACAGTGCTTGGCAGAGACGTCAAAAAAATGTTGACTTATTGATTGCTATGCGTCAACTCTTTCAGATCCAAATCCAGTACAACCTGGGTTGTCTCAGAGTGAACAGGCAACAATCCTTGTTCCTGGACGTAAGCAGACTGTTACCACTAAGTGGCCAATGTGGCGTGGCATCTCAGAGCATGGAGCACTGAACACGCTTTGAGAAGCATCCAGAAGAAAGACTCGGAGGGCTGGTTCCCGATCGCTGGAGCCTCTTAAAGCCGTGGATCTTTTTTTTCTTTTATAATTTATTTTCGTATCATTATTCTACAATTACATGTGCAATATTATGGTTATTAAACTACCCCTTCATCAGGTCTCCCCCAGCAACCCCATTATAGTCACTATCCATCAGTGTAGTGAGATGCTATAGAACCACTACTTGTCTTCTCCGAGTTGTACAGCCCTCCCCGTGCCCCCCCATCATTACATCTGCTAATCGTAATGCCCCTTTTTCCCTCTTATCCCTCCCTTCCCACCCATTTTCCCCAGTCCCTTTCCCTTTGGTAACTATTAGTCCATTCTTGGGTTCTGTGAGTCTGCTGCTGTTTTGTTCCTTCAGTATTTTTTCTTTGTTCTTATACTCCACATATGAGTGAAATAATTTGATACTTGTCTTTTTCGGCTTGGCTTATTTCACTGAGCATAATACCCTCTAGCTCCATCCATGTTGTTGCAAATGGTAGGATTTGTTTCTTCTTATGGCTGAATAATATTCCATTGTGTATATGTACCACATCTTCTTTATCCATTCATCTACTGGTGGACACTTAGGTTGCTTCCATTTCTTGGCGATTGTCAATACTGCTGCCATAAACATAGGGGTGCATATGTCTTTTTCAAACTGGGCTGCTGCCGTCTTAGGGTAAATTCCCAGGAGTGGAATTCCTGGGTCAAATGGTATTTCTATTTTGAGATTTTGAGGAACCTCCATACTTCTTTCCACAATGGTTGAACTAATTTCCATTCCCACCAGCACTGTAGGAGGGTTCCCTTTTCTCCACATGCTCGCCAACATTTGTTGTTGTTTGTGTTTTGGATGTTGGCCATCCTCACTGGTGTGAGGTGATATCTCATTGTGGTTTTAATCTGCATTTCTCTGATGATTAGCAAGGTGGAGCATCTTTTCATGTGCCTTTTGGCCATCTGAATTTCTTCTTTAGAGAAGAGTCTATTCATGACCTCTGTCCATTTCTTAATTGGATTATTTGCTTTTTGTTTGTTAAGGAGCATGAGTTCTTTATATATTTTGGATGTCAACCCTTATCAGATACATCATTTATGAATATATTCTCCCATTCTGTAGGATGTCTTTTTGTTCTACTGATGGTGTCCTTTGCTGTACAGAAGCTTTTCAGCTTGATATAGTCCCACTTGTTCATTTCTGCTTTTGTTTCCCTTGCCTGGGGAGATATGTTCATGAAGAAGTCGCTCATGTTTATGTACAAGAGATTTTTGCCTATGTTTTTTTCTAAGAGTTTTATGGTTTCATGACTTACATTCAGGTCTTTGATCCACCTTGAGTTTACCTTTGTGTATGGGGCTAGACAGTAGTCCAGTTTCATTCTCTTACATGTAGCTGTCCAGTTTTTCCAACACCAGCTGCTGAAGAGGCTGTCATCTCCCCATTGCATATCCAAGGCTCCATTGCATATCCAAGGCTCCTTTATCAAATATTAATTGACTGTATATGTTTGGGTTAATGTTTGGATTTTCTATTCTGTTCCACTGCTCTGTGGGTCTGTTTTTGTGCCAATACCAAATTGTCTTGAATACTGTGGCTTTGAAGTAGAGCTTGAAGTCAGGGAGCGTAATACCCCCTGTTTTATTCCTCCTTCTCAGGATTGCTTTGGCTATTCGGGGTCTTTTGTGGTTCCATATGAATTTTAGAATTATTTGTTCCAGTTCATTGAAGAAAGCTGTTGGTAGTTTGATAGGGATTGCATTGAATCTGTAGATTGCTTTATGTAGTATAGCCATTTTGACAATATTTATTCTTCCTAGCCAAGAGCATGGGATGCATTTCCATTTGTTAGTGTCCTCTTTAATTTCTCGTAGGAGTGTCTTGTAGTTTTCAGAGTACAGGTCTTTCACTTCCTTCGTTAGGTTTATTCCTAGGTATTTTATTCTTTTTCATGCAATTGTGAATGGAATTGTTTTTCTGATTTCTCTTTCTGTTAGTTCATTGGTGGTGTATAGGAAAGCAACAGATTTCTGTGTGTTAATTTTTTATCCTGCAACTTTGCTGAATTCAGATATTAGCTATAGTAGTTTTGGAGTGGAGGCTTTAGGGTTTTTTATGTACAGTATCATGTCACCTGCAAATAGTGACTATTTGAATTCTTCTTTACCCATCTGGATGCCTTGTATTTCTTTGTTTTGTCTGATTGCCATGGCTAGGACCTCCAGTACTATGTTGAATAACAGTGGAGAGAGTGGGCATCCCCGTCTTGTTCCCGATTTTAAATGAAAAGCTTTCAGCTTCTCACTGTTAAGTATGATGTTAGCTGTGGGTTTGTCATATATGGCCTTTATGATGTTGAGGTAATTGCCCTGTATACCCATTTTGTTGAGTTTTAATCATGAATGGGTGCTGAATTTTGTCAAATGCTTTCTCAGCATCTATGGAGATGATCATGTGGTTTTTGTTCTTCTTTTTGTTGATGTGATGGATGATGTTGATGGATTTTCGAATGTTGTACCATCCTTGCATCCCTGGGATGAATCCCACTTGATCATGGTGTATGATCCACTTGATGTATTTTTGAATTGGGTTTGCTAATATTTTGTTGAGTATTTTTGCATCTATGTACATCAGGCATATTGGTCTGTAGTTTTCTTTTTTGGTGAGGTCTTTGCCAGGTTTTGGTATCAGAGTGATGCTGGCTTCACAGAATGAGTTTGGAAGTATTCCCTCCTCTTCTATTTTTTGGAAAACTTTAAGGAGTATGGGTGTTATTTCTTCTCAATATGTCTGGTAGAATTCAGAGGTGAATCCATCTGACCGTGGGTTTTGTTCTTGGGTAGTTATTTGATTACCAATTCAATTTCATTGTTGGTTATTGGTCTGTTTAGTTTTTCTGTTTCTTGCTTGGTCAGTCTTGGAAGGTTGTATTTTCCTAAGAAGTTGTCCATTTCTTCTAGGTTTTCCAGCTTGTTAGCATATAGATTCTCATAATATTCTCTTATAATTCTTTGTATTTCTGTGGGGTCCTTCGTGATTTTTCCTTTCTCATTTCTGATTCTGTTTATGTGTGTAGATTCTCTTTTGCTCTTAATAAGTCTGGCTAGGGGTTTATCTATTTTGTTTATTTTTTCAAAGAATCAGCTCTTGGTTTCATTGATTTTTTTCTATTGTTTTATTCTTCTCAATTTTATTTATTTCTTCTCTGATCTTTATTGTGTCCCTCCTTCTGGTGACTTGGGCCTCATTTGTTCTTCTTTTTCCAATTTCAGCAGTTATGTCTTTAGACTATTCATTTGGGAATGTTCTTCCTTCTTTAAATAGGCCTGGATTGCAATGTACTTTCCTCTTAGAACTGCCTTTGCTGCTTCCCAAATAAATTGGGGCTTTGTGTTGTTGTTGTCATTAGTCTCCATATATTCTTTGATTTCTGTTTTGATTTGGTCATTAACCCATTGATTAATTAGGAGAATGTTGTTAAGTCTCCATGTATTTGTGAGCCTTTTTGTTTTCTTTGTACAATTTATTTCTAGTTTTATATCTTTGTGATCTGAGAAGTTGGTTTGTAGGATTTCAATATTTTTGACTTTACTGAGGTTCTTTTTGTGGCCTCGTATGTGGTCTATTCTGGAAAATGTTCCATGTGCACTTGAGAAGAATGTATATCCTGATGCTTTTGGGTGCAGAGTTCTGTAGATGTCTGTTAGGTCCATCTGTTCTAGTGTGTTGTTCAGTGCCTCTGTGTCTTATTCTCTGTCTGGTTGATCTGTCCTTTGGAGTGAGTGGTGTGTTGAAGTCTCCTAAAATGAATGAATTGCTGTCTATTTCCTCCTTTAATTCTGTTAGTATTTGTTTCACATATGCTGGCACTCCTGTGTTGGGTGCATATATATTTATAATGGTTATATCTTCTTGTTGGACTGACCCCTTCATCATTATGTAATGTCCTTCTTTATCTCTTGCTACTTTCTTCATTTTGAAGTCTATTTTGTCTGATACAAGTACTGCAAAACCTGCTTTTTTCTCTTTGTTGTTTGCATGAAATATCTTTTTCCATCCCTTCAATTTTAGTCTGTGTATATCTTTGGGTTTTAGGTGAGTCTCTTGTAAGCAGCATACAGATAGGTCTTGCTTTTTTATCCATTCTGTTACTCTGTGTCTTTTGATTGGTGCATTCAGTCCATTTACATTTAGGGTGATTATTGATATATATGTACTTATTGCCATTGCTGGCTTTAGATTCATGGTTACCAAAGGTTCAAGGGTTGCTTCTTTACTATCTAACAATCTAACTTAACTTTCTTGTTAAGTTATTGTAAACACCATCTGATGTTTCTTTATTTCTCTCCCTTCTTATTCTTCCTCCTCCATTCTTTATATACTAAGTGTTTTATTCTTTGCTAGTACTTGGATGGTCTTCTTTCTTTGCTATGACTTTACTTTTTCTGGTGACATCTTTTTAGCCTTAGTGGTGCTTCCCTCTAGAGCAGTCCGTTTAAGATATCCTGTAGTGGTGTTTTATGAGAGGCAAACTCTCTCAATTTTCGTTTGTCTGGAAATTGTTTAATCCCTCCATCATATTTAAATGATAATCGTGCTGGATACAATATTCTTGGTTCGAGGCCCTTCTGTTTCATAACGTTAAATATATCATGCCATTCTCTTCTGGCCTGTAAGGTTTCTGTTGAGAAGTCTGATGATAGTCTCATGGGTTTTCCTTTGTAGGTGATCTTTTTTCTCTCTCTAGCTGCCTTTAATACCCTGTCTTTATCTTTGATCTTTGCCATCTTAATTATGTGTCTTGGTGTTGTCTTCCTTGGGTCCCTTGTGTTGGGAGATCTGTGGGCTTCCATGGACTGTGAGACTATTTCCTTCCCCAGCATGGGAAAGTTTTCAGCAATTATTTCTTCAAAGACACTTTCTATCCCTTTTTCTCTCTCTTCTTCCTCTGGTACTCCTATAATACGAATATTGTTCCTTTTGGATTGGTCACACAGTTCTCTTAATATTCTTTCATTCCTAGAGATCCTTTATCTCTCTCTGCCTCAGCTTCTCTGTATTCCTGTTCTCTGGTTTCTATTCCATTAACAGTCTCTTGCATCTCATCAAGTCTGCTGTTAAGTCCATCGATCGCTTGTCTGATTTCTGCATTGTCTTTCCTCACTTCCCTCACTTCCTCCCTCTGCTCTTGCACATTTCTCTGTAGATCCATCAGCATGGTTATGACTTTTATTCTGAATTCTTTTTCAGGAAGACTGTGCATTTCCATCCCTTCCAGCTCCCTCTCTGGGGTTGTCTGGTTGATCTTAGTCTGGGCCATATTCCTCTGTCTTTTCATGGCTATAGAAGTGGTAGGGGGAAGTTGCCACGTATGTCAGCTGGGCTCTTTAAGACTTTAAAAATATTTTAAAAAAAAAAGGAGAAGAAAAAGAAAAAAGAAAGAGAAGTTAAAAGAAAAACAAAACAAAACAAAAAAACAAAAAAAAACACCCACCTGGAGTAGATTCTGTGGGGATGCTGTAGGTGGCGCTGTTGCTCCACTATTCCTCAGCTGTGGCTGCCCCGCTCTGCATGGCCCTTTATAGCTCTGGCCGGGGTGGGAATGAATGGGAGGCTGTTGATCTCTTTGAAAAGTCTGAGTGCGGCCACCCTTTCCCAGTCGCCAGCTAAGGGGTCCGAAACTCCCCAGGACTCCCAGCGTGCTGGGCTGAGTGTGCCGGGGCGATCCGGCTCCTCCGCTGGGCTCCTGTCTCTTTAAGACCACTGAAAACACAATTACTGCATTTTTCTCCATTACCATTTGTTGTGTTCTCTACTGTTTACTTTATTACATTTTATTAATTAGTTTCTTTTGTTTTTTTTCTTTCCTTCCCGGGTGCCGGCTGCAAGCACCCTGGTGCGTTCCCCGCTCAGATCCTACACCGTCTGTCTCTCCAATCTCCACTACACTGCGCGATGTGTGTCAGCGCTCCCCACGCAGATCACCCCGGCTGGTTATTTTGTGGGGTGTACTTCCACTCCCTCCCAGCTCTGAATCCTCTTCTCCCGCCGGTGCGCTGGGGTGGGTGAGTGCTTGGGTCCCACTGGAACACGGCTCCATATCTTACCCGCCTCGTGGGGTGCTGTGTTCTCTCGGGTGTAGCAGCACGCTGTGTGCTTTCCTGTGTATTCTGGTCTCTCTTTTAGGAATAGTTGTATTTGCTGTATTTTCATAGATATATATAGTTTTGGGAGGATATTTCTGCCGCCCTGCTCATGCCGCCATCTTCCTGGAAGTCCAGCCGTGGTTCTTTAGTTCAAGTTTCTGGTTTTAGAGTTTCTTATTGAAGCCAAATTTCCATCATCATACTTCTTTTGGTATTAAAATTTTTTTTTGAAAGTAAAATATATTTCATTGTAGACAAGCAAAAGGAGAAACACTCATAATGTCTTCACACAGAAATAATAATTATTCACATTTTGGTGTATGTCCTTGTTGCTTTTCTGATGTATATGTATTTAATCCAGTTATTCTTATGCTGAATAAACAACACTCTCCCTTTCCATATTATATCCCTTGCATGTTTCCATGTTATTAAATGTTCTTGAAAAATATTGCAATGATGGACTAATCATCCATCTCAAGCACTTAATGTACTTTATTTAGGCAGTCCTTTACTTGGGGAATTTAAGTAGCTAAATTAATATTAATAATGCTATGTTAATATAAATAATGCTAGGATGAAGTCATTGCATATAAATCACTATACCCTCATCTGAGTGCCTTAAAGAGACTGTCAAAAATATCTGTACCCAGAATAAGTTATAAATATTTTGAGCTCTTTACATATTAGCAAAGTTTTTAATAAGCATATGAACACACACTTCCACTAGCAGTATACAAAATATCCATCTTACCATATCCTCATCATTCATTCATTAGTATGAATTTACAGGACTTACGAAACTAGGTTATCATGGATCTTTTGTCCAGCATACACAGGTCTTAGAGGAGCCTATAATTTTCTGCCAAATTTGGTATATATGCACATTTTTCTGAAAAGTGGGCTCTGTTTAAGAATAAAATTTTTCTTGTGCATTTATTTAATTTTTCATGTCTTAGGTAGTAAAGGAGGTTGACCATTTCTTCATACATGTATCAGCTCTTTGTCATTCTATTCCTGAGAATTATCTCTTCATGTTCTTGTTCATATTCCACTGGAGTATTTATCTTTGTCTTTTTTGATTTCTGAGAGACTTTTACATATGAAGGATGTTACTCCTTAGTATGACATTTCTGTGTGACACTTATTTTCCAAGCTAGGTGGATTTTCACAAAGAGGGAGCTGAAATTATTAGGGAGTCAGTGCTTTTCAATGTTTCCTTTGTTAACCCATCTACTCTTTCTACATTTAGGAAGGTCTTTCCCAGTTAGAGTTCAGTACAATATATGTCTAAAGTTTCTTTTGTGTTTTATGGTTTGCCAAATATTTAATCCATCTAAAATTTAATATATTATTAATTCATTTATTCATTTCTCCTTCTAACAAATATTTACTGTGCCCTAATTATGTGTCAGGCACTTAATGTGAAGTGGGAATTTAATTTGATACTTTTCTGGACTCATTTTTCTCCATTACCATTTGTTGTGTTCTCTACTGTTTACTTTATTACATTTTATTAATTTATATTAAATTTAGTAAATATTAAATTATTACTACCGGTATTTTATGCCATTTATGTTTGCTTATATATTATACATTTTTATTAAATATTAAATAAAAATTTTAATTGTTACACTAAATGGATATATTTATTACTTTTAATAGTAAATAAATTTAATCATCATTAAACATACATGGTATTTTGTTACAATCTTTTTTATTTCATAAATCTTTCTCTGTTTTTTTTCTACTGATTCCACACTCTTTAGAGGACTGTAGCTTTAGGACTTATTTTAATATTTGATAGGCTGGCTTCTTCTCATTGCCGTTCCCCAAAATTCTTACCTATTTTAAATGGATTATTTTTTCCAATGAACTTCAGAATCATTTTTTTCAAGAAAATTGGTATGATGTTTAGCAGTTTTAGTACGAAAATCCTTTTGTCTTTACTTATTTGTCTTTATGTTTTATCCTCTTTACCCGTCATAGGATGAAATATATGTGTGTGCACATCCTAACAGCTCACATCAGCTTAAGATTTCTAATCATTTCCACTGGTGTTTCTAACAGATTTTTGTTGTGGCTGCTGTTTTAATTTGCATAGTCTGATGCTTTTTCACTTGTGATACACAATTTCCTGACTGTTCATTAATTCATGAGGTGTTTTAGATTGGGTCTCTTGATATCCGTTTTCTGTTCCAGATGACGCATAGCTCCTGGTCTGTTTTCCCCTGACATCTGCAAACACTCATATCAGGGTAACTGTGTTGTAGGCCAGGGAACTTCCCATCCCACCCTCAAGTTCCCACGTATTCTTGAAACAGATCCTCTGTAACCAAAGGCAAGTGTTTTCACTGAGCTCGCCCGGAAGGCTTTGAGTGATGCAAAATTAAGTAGATTTTGTTACTCAGATCAATTTGAGAGTCTTTCCCCTTAAACCAGATAACTTTTCATTTTCATAATCAGAGTTTTTACTTATTCTATTATCTACTATACTGCTCTGTGGGTTCGTAATGCTTTTCTTTTCATTTTGATGTGGTGGTTTATCCTTCTTGTGTTATCTAGTTTCGTGCTTTTAGACTTGTCCTGCTTTGCTGATTCCTTTCTTTGTTCTCTTTTGCTCTACAAATCGTGTTTAAGTCCTCCTACCCTTCCTCCTCCTCCTCCTTCTTTATGATTTGGAAGCCTTTCTCAGCAGAAGGCAAAATCACTCGCTAATACCCACTGGGTTTGCTATGGATCTTGATTCTAGGAGTGAAAGTGGCAAGCATGTTTGAGAGAAGTCAGATCATGGCGTTTATCGCCACTTCTCCCAAATTTCTCGGACCTCTCACAAGTGCCTAAAATTAGAGGAGGGATCCTCAATAAGGTGTCTCCGTTGTGATCTGCTTCACTAGGGGCAGGGTTCTCATCTGCATAGCTGCCTGCATTTGATGCCCAGGAGAAAGCAGCAGGGCAGGCTCATCCTTAATATGCCCAGAGAGCACAAGAGGAGCACCTGCTTCTTAGGGATGAGGCAAACTTGTACAGTGAGAGGTAGACCTTTCCTCAAGGGAGCCAAACAGTCCAGGTGGATGGGGAAGAGAGCATGCACATGTAATCTAATTTGTAAGGAGTTAATTTGTGGGATTTTTATAGGATAACCTTTAAAATAAGTTACTGTAAATAGAAGTTTCCACTCCTCACTGTTTGCAAACTTCTTTGGGCAAATAATTCTGCTAGATTGCTTACTTTATCTTTATACAGCTCTCTGTGAATTCTGAGGTTAGGCGAGCTCTTTGTCTGTAGGTTACTTACACTGTGGTTTTGTGAACACAATCTTTGATAGTGGGGTTTTTTTTGGTTTAATCAAGTACACACTTTTTTTGGTTTAATCAGGTACACACTTAACCTTATTATAGCTTTCTAGTGATTAAAGTGATTAAAGATTGAGAGTATCTTCAGACCCTCCTTCTGTAATAGGAAGTTAATTCTTTATTTCCCTCAGCCCCTCCCACATTCCCATGTTTGTTTTTTGTTGCTAGTCTTAGAAACCTATGTCAATAATAGCTTCTGCATATTCCATAAACCAAATTTGGAACAACTGTGTTTATCCTATGTAATAGTTTTAAGAGTTACCTCTGAGTCTCTTGGGCTATAATTTTCCATCAGTTCTCTACTGGTTGAGCTTAATTTTCAAGTAGTTTTTTCAAACTACTTACGTGATAGATCCTCTAAGTAAGGGCAAATATTTTGCCTTTTTGTAGCACCTGAATTGAATAGAGGATTCTTGATCTACAAACCACTTTCCTTAAAATTGGGATTGTTCCTCTATTTTTTGTTTCTTTCATACCTGGAAAGAAAAGTCTGAGGCCAACCTATGCCACCCCCTTTCCCCCCACACCTGCCCTGGAATTTCTACAGAAACTTTTCTTCTTGAAATTCACCTTCTATACAGAACTCTTCCACTTGTTAAGTCAGGGAGCTCTTCTTTTCTGTAGATGCTGACTGTCAGATCCACTTTGCATTCAGTTGTTGGTTCTTTTCCTATTATTTTGATTTTCCTTTCTTTCCCCAACACACCTGCAGACTGGTTCTCTCTTCTCTTTTTTTCTTTGCTACCAGTTTCTCTTACTGTCGTCTTCTTTTCCCTTTGCATCTTGGATGTGTTTCTCCAGTTTAATCTCAATATCATTGTTTCCGTTCTCTGCAATGCTCCCTCTGCGCCGAATGGGCTCTGTTGTGCATTAGCATAGCTCCTTGTTGAAATGTGTTTTCTGTTTCCTTATGTTTATCATTTTCCTGGGCACCCGCATCTGTCTGCTTGTCTGTTCTCACCGTGGCTTGCTGGTTCTGTCTTACAGGGTGCATGGCCGCTCTCTACTCTCACCGCACCATGCCAATATCTTCTAAAAGATAAATTTGTTTAGTTCTAGTGAAAAATCGTTTGTAGTCATAGGTTCTTCTTTTTATACCCCACATATTGCTACTTTTCCCTCATATTCCACTGTGTGTTCATTGAGCCAGTATTTCATTATTTATTTCACTTACTGTCCGCTCATTATTTAAAAGTGTAGAATTCGCCAGGGTCCAAGGTGACCAGTAGATATGGTTGATGGCGTGTATTTAGCCCTTGTGGAAGCTTTCCATTTGCAGAGGCAGATTTCCTTGCTGCTTAAGAGGAGGGACTTTGGAGCTACGTAGTTTGGCCTTGAACCTTGACTCTACCACTTACTGTGTGATCTTGGGTGAGTTATTTTTTAAAAAACATCTCTGTGCCACAGTCACCCAATATATAAAATGGGGATAATAAAGAAACAGTACTTACCTGGAAACATTTTATATAGATTAACTGGTCTTACATGTAAAACTCACAGAAAAGCACACGGCATGTAACAGGCGCATAAGCTGTTGCTATGATTTTACTAAGTTGAAGATTCATCTGCCATAACCCAGGGTCTACTTGAGTGGTCAGTTCTTCCCGTGTCGTCTTCCAGGGTGGCCCAGCTTCCTGAGGTGTTCTTTTTCTCTCTACCAGTTCCCCTGGCTGACCTGGAAGTTCAGATGCTATTTGTGCCGTCTTTAGTGAAGTACCTAAAACAAACGTGACCAGTATCCACCATCCCAGATCGTTCTCATGTCTGCTCCTTTCAGAGCTTTACGTAAGCAAACAAAGCATCTGTTCCCGTTGGGATGTGAGCTGGAAGCTGTGGTCTGGGAAGGGAGGAGAGGAAGCAGAGTGAGCAGAGAAGAAGGGTCATGAACCTGCAGACAGAGGGTGACCGTTTGGGGACAGTCCTCGCCGTTCTCAGGGGGGCAGTGGGTATATTCTGAAATCTGATGGAGGGAGTTCAAGTCTATTTCAGCTCCTCTCTACCTTCTTAACAAATGTGTTTCTAACTCTGGTTTAGAGTTCCGGGCATACAATTATGTGACCCTCAATATAGTTCTCAGTCATTCTTGTTTACAATGCAGCCAGTGGCAATTTTGCACGGCTTTTGAAAAAGCGTCTTTCTCTTATTTTTAATCCCTTGTGCTGTTTTCAACTCTTTTCTTTTGTATGTCTTTAGTAGGGAAAAGGTGTTGTAGAGATATCTTCTTTTCCTTTGTCCACTCAGCAATATATTTTTTTATTATACTGGCCATGGTGTTAGTCCTAAAGCCCTTCTCATAAGCAATATACAATACAGTAGCTTCATAGTCACACTTTATACCAGATTCAAACCTATGCTGTCTGGAAAGAGAAATAGAGCTTTCAAGTACCATTTAAAAATGTCAGCTTAAAATGTGTGTCATGCTTCTCAAAACTGGGCACCTCTGTCTGGAATAACTGGTATAGTCTCTGCCTGTGGGGTGTCGTCGTGGAGAAGTTTGGGAACCACTGGTTGCACAGTTGATTGGAGCCAGACTAGGCTTTTCAAGTAGAGAAAGAAAAGGGGGACACAGCTCGGAGCAGGGGGACCAGCAGAAGACATCTGCAGTAGCTCAGGATGGTATGAACACCTGCAGCAGGCTGGTGGTATTAGGAAGAGGGGAAAGGAGGGCATTTAAGACTTAGGAGATCAAACTGATGGCTTGGTGGAAGGAATGAAGAGAAAGGAGAGACACTAAATGACTCCCAGGCTCACAGCATGTGTGGCTGGGAGAACGCTGGTGCCATTACTTGTCATAGTGGATTTGGGAGGGGATGCTGTATATAGCAGGAGAGAGGCCACAGGGCTCAGGCCTGATTTAGATCACTTATTCAGAGCTCCTTTTATTAATATGTAACAAAGAAGACAGAGGGAAACATACTGCTCTTATTACGATGATCATCAAGAGGATTACTGATTATGTGAAAAATTTGTCCCTGAGTAAGCAGCTTCCAAAACATTTATTGGTTCTGAATGCACAGAGTCCTTGTCATATTTGCAAAAAACTGTCTGTCATCAGATTATGTTCCTATCCCTGCACAGGAGTGTAATCGTTTGGATATGATATCTTGTGATATTTATCAATCTCCATGACCTTTACGTAGTGCGTTGAGAAAGCAATGGGACAAAACAGGGGCAATATAGTAGCGGTGTTTTTGAGATCAATGGAGCCTGGATTGCTGAAAATAAGGGCAGCAGGGCGTTTGGACGGTTCGGAAGACCTTTTGCTTCAGAGAGGGGGAGTGTTGTTCATGTCTAAAGCCTCTGGTTTGGAGAAGTGAGTGGAAACAGGATTCAGGATATTCCTGCTTCACAAACTCAATCCCAGCGAGATCTCTCACTCTGGTCTGTAGTGGAAAGATTGCTGGACTAGGAGTCATAGATATGGGTTCTGGGCAGCCTATAGGCATTTTGGTCATTTCTCAGTTTGGAAAGTTTTCTTAACTGCCATGTGAGTGGTTCTCACAGGTCGCAGGCACAGAGGGCCTCCAGTCTTCTGCGAATAGCAAAGGAAATGCTATGGACAAATACAGCTTTCCTGTTATCCAAATGAGACACAGGGAAAAGTATATACTTGGAGCCAGACCCAGCAGGAGTTGTTGCCAGTCCTAGCCTTGGTGTAAAGGCGTTCTGGTGTCATTTGTCTAGAATCGGATCAGCAACTCACCACCAGAGTCACCGGGCACAACGAGGTCCCCGTGTGTTCTGTCGCCGAGAGGCTTTCCACGTCTGCTCCCCGAAAAAGAAACTCGGGCAGTCAAGATCCCTCCTCGCTGGCATGCTGCCACTTTGGGTTACTTCTTATTTTTAGTCTTTTTCCAGGCCACACTGCCTTGGACGCCCCTCTGGGTGCCATTTCATTCAAATGCTCACGGCCACCATAGCTGCCACCGCACAGCCACTTCTGGGGTGAAATGCTTTGAAGATTCTCAGTCCGGCCTTGAGAGAAGGTTGTCACCCACACTCAGCAAAACAGGAAAACTCAGGCTCCTGGGAAACTAACAGATTGAATGTGCCCTCCAGGGTTTCACTGTAGCCCCACAGGAGAGCTGGGTAGGTGGCTTGTAAACCCAGCCTGGCGGTGGAGCAACTGCTCCTATTACTAAAGCCAGGAAAGGAATTATTTTGGGATCCTCACACAGAAGGCACTGCGGTGCTACCCTATAGTGCTTGTGGAGATGAAAGCCATCAGGGATTTTTCCTAGCACCCATCACAGTAAGCTGACGGTGGCATCCCAAAGAGCCATTCAGTGCAAGAGTTTTTAGAGATGCCATCACAAAATGGCTGAGATCTGCTGATTCGTCTTGATCCAGGAGTAATGAGCGGTCTGCTCCACTTTCAGGCATGCACCAGCCCTACATTCATCATGCAAAGAAATCCGTCCCAAGGGTTTTTTTTTTTTGACTGGGGTGAACTTTCCCTGGCAACAGTACCAATCCTATGGTCTAGTGTATTCATTAGGAATGCTTTTGGCTTTAAGTAACCCAAGTCCTGTTTAACAGTGACTTTATGACACAAACATATTTATTGTTTACTTAACAGGGGTTCCAAAGACAGCTGCCTCATATTTAAGTTAGCAGTTTAAGTTTTTCATCAAAAAAATGCAGACTTTTTCTTTCTACTCTGCTACCTGAGAGTATGGTTTTTTGTTTTTGTGTTTGGTCTCATAGCTGCAAGATGGCTGCTGTGGTGCCAAGCATCCCAACATATTCAAAAGCAGTTAGTATGGATCAGGCCACAGGTTTTCTACTTGTAAGGTTCTCATTATTACAAAAGTTCTGCCTTTCATACCGTCCCCCAGCAGACATCGCCCTCCATTTCATTGGTCAGAATTGGGATGTGGGGCCACCTCTGTCTGCAAGAGGAGCTGGGGGAGGGCAGAGGAGCACACTGGTGAGAAAGGCTTCTGGGTAGCAAACAACAGTATCTCCCACACTCAGTGAGGGGCCTGAGCCCGAAGAAACCTTCACTTTGCTTGAAGGAGGCTCCTTTTGTTTTCTAGATCTACAAAGACCTTTCTAGGAGGAACAACAAACTATAGATGCCTTGGACAAAAATCTATTCAAGCTTAAAATGCAAGAGCATTAGCTGCTCTGAGCCATCACCAAAGAGAGATAAAATATGTCTGCTCTCTCAGGACCTGGGAGATGCTTGCAGTGTGATTATATTTTTGGCTGGGAAAGCTGCTTAGCCCACAGAAAAAGAGACATACCTGAACACTTATGAGTCGGCTCTTCAAAGACAGCCGCCCATCTTCCTTTGCACCCCTCCTCCTCTCCCCTTCCTTGTAAGGGAACACTTAGCAAAACTAAATAAATTAGCAGCCCGGCCACAAAGAAGGGCTCGCACACAGGGTAAATCAGGGAGCCTTGTAGTCATAAAGGCAAACTCTAGAGCTCAGGTCAGTACAGGGAGAGGCAGGGAGGCGAGAGGCTCCAGAGGGAGCCAGCAGAAAGGGAAGTGAGCCCTGGGCTTCTCTGGGGCTGGAACGGGAGAGACCTGGGACTGCTTTGTGCTGACCCAAAGACAAGGTGGCCCCGCTCTTACCATCTGAGGCTGTGCAGACCATGTGAATGAATGCTGAGCTAGAACAAACACTGTGCTATAGTGAGCTAAGCATGGGGTATGGAGCCAGGAGTCCTGGCTTTACCATCTTTTTGCTGGCTGATCTCTGATAAGTCAGTTAACTGCTTTGAGCTTTGCCTCATCTGAAAAACAGAGACAGTAAGTAACAATACTGATCTCTGCTTCAGACTGAATTGTGTCCTCGCCCCCCATCCCACATCCTAACTCTCAATGTGACTGTATTTGGAGATAAAGCTTTTAGGAGGTAAAGTTAAGTGAAATCATAAAGGTGGGGTCCTGATCTGATGGGGCTGGTGGGTTTAGAAGAAGAGAGGCAAAGAGAGATCTTTTGCTCCATCTCTGCACACTCAGGGGAGAGGCCATGTGAAGACACTGAGAGAAGGTGGTCCTATATGAAGCAGGAGGAGAGGCCTCCCCAGGCATCAGACTGGCCAGCAGCCTCCACAACTGTGAGATGTACATATGTGCTGTTTACATCACCCTGAGAATGGGTGTTACGGCAGCTGGAGCTGAGGAATACAATCTCCTAGGGTGCATAGGAGAAGCAGGTATGAGGGATTAGCAAGAAAAGAAGGTGCTTTGCCAGCTCCCACACGCTGTACAGACATTAAACGTCATTATGCTCAGTGGCCCAAACTTATCACTTGGCACCAAGAGGAATCCGAGGCCAAGAGGTGTTAAGGGACTCTCCCAGCGTCAGCGAACTCTGTTCTGTTTTGGAGGATGTGTTCTTTGCCTGGAGAGGCACCCTATTGCCGCACTAAGGACGGCAGACAGCCCTCTCCTGCCTCACACACCTGCTGCCCTAGACATGAGCTTCTGCTTCTCTCCTTTGCAAAAGGCATTAGGTTGGGACACTTTCTGTGCAACTTAGCCACTTCCCCTCCTGAGATTTGGGTGTCCAGGAGTTTTAGGGGATAAACAATCAAAGCATGACTTTTACTCACAATTTATGATCCCAACCTGCCTACCTACTGGCAACATCTATCTGTGTGCTTCAAATGAAAGCATTCTTCTGAGGGTTGAATCTTGGAGAAATGTTCCTTTTATGGAGATAATAAAATTATTTTTATGTTTTGAATATGCATATTCTGTCCCCTTTTGGCCTGAAACTAAAAAATGCAAATAGAGAGTATTATTTAACTCTCCAGTTTCTACTCCCAAGAACAAGGCCAGATGCTGAGCCCTTCGGCTGCTTCTGGCCTTGAGCAGCCCAAGGTGTGAAGTGACGGCTCTCCAGGGGACTCTCAGGCCTCCTGCAGGAGCTCTGGTGACCCTGCTCAGGTCAGTGGGAAACGGGGGCCTCTGGAAGTAGCTTCCTCGACTGTGCAAGGTTGGCCCCTCTTCCCTGCTTGTTGGCAAATGGTCACGGACTGAGGACAATGTCCTCAGCCCACGCCTGTGTGTGGTGAGGAGGTGGCTTTGCCCTGGCATGGCCAGGGTGGGCAGAAGACCCAGTGGTGCAAGGTATTTCCACAAAGTCCTCCTCGTTGATTTTGCCGTGGCATTTATTTTAACATCAGTATTTTCATTTATCTTTGACCATCAGGGTCACACAGGCACACACCCCCCAAATCTTGTAGGGAGAAAAGCTAGGTAGGTTAGAGTTTCTTTCTAGAAAAAAAAGAGAAAGCTCTGCAAACTCCTCAGTATGATTTCATAGGCCATGCTAATTATTTTTAGGGCAAGTGTAGTAAAGCCCAGGTGACTTGCCTTCAGCAGTTTCTCCTTATCTTTGCAAAGCTCTGGTTCATTTACCCACATGGCAAGCAATTACCATGAGCCCTGCAGTTTTTACCAGGCATTCTTCATGGGAGCTCTGCTAGAGTACACAAAGGTTAATACGCTTTTGCACGACACAATCTGGGCTTTACCTTGTGTATTGTAAGACATGCCTGTGACACTTTGAATTCAGATGATTTACAAGATCAGCAAAACAGAGGGGTTCCCAGTGGGAGCATTTCCCCCCCGCTAACGATTTCCTCATCAGAACGTGGTTCAGCAGCATTTGGTGGCTTTCTGCCTGCGGGGCCAGGGCCTGGCTCTCCAGCCTGCTTCTCCAGGGAACTGGGAGTCTGGGGGTGCTCACGTAGGCCCTGTGCAGATGCCCAGAGATGTGCTTTCAATGGGAAAAAAACCATTTTGGTTTTTTGTGAATATTGCATGTATACATACAGTAATTTATTTATAGTAGGTTTCAAATGTCAAATGTGTCATCCATATACCCCAGAATGAAATCAAAGTTTTTAGAATGGTTTTTTAGAAAGGGAGATACAGGCGCAAATATGGGCTGTATTGTCTGGCCCATGGTCTACTCACTGCTATGATCTCAGCTCAGCTGTGTCCCCCTCCAATGGGTGGCCTCCCCTATCTTGTCCTGTCACCCCGCCACACCTTTGTCTTCCTCGCCTCACTCATTCTCTACAGCGCTTGCAAGTATGCGGTGAACTGGCTGTAACCCTGTCCTGTTATACGCAGCCTTTCATCCCCAGAGCTGACTCTGCACCTGGCCCTATGACACATCGGTTACATTTCGTCTTACTTTGCCTCTGTCCCTACATAGTAGGCACAGGTGCTGGGTGTGTGACAGTGCTGGCATCTCATTCACAGGCCCTGTTCAATGGCCATCATTGATTTGCTCTCTTATTCATCCATTTATTTGTTCAGTGAAGTGATAATATGTGCATCCACACTCTCTGGTGAGAGCTGCCTGTTGCTCACAATCGCTCTGCTGAGAGCAGCGCCTGGGGATAGTCCTAGAGAAGCTGGGGCTGGGGCTCTGGTCCGCAGGCTGAGTGGAGGGTAGGTGCGGCCTGGAGCCCAGCCCCTTGCTGCCTGGGGCGGTGAATCAACCCGATGCACTGAATTAGGGTGCTGCCCTGGGGTCACGGGCTTTCATGGTTTCTGGCACTTCCATTCATTGTCCGCTTCACCATTTCACAGAAGCAAAAAGTGAGGCTGCGGGAGATGAAGCAGCTTGAGGGCCCAGTGGGTGAGCAGTGGAGAAACCTTGACAAAGAGGCTCTGTGGCTGACTCGGTGTGGATGGATATTGCTCCTCTGTCTCAGCGTGGCCTTTCTTCACTCAGCCAAAGAAGAGGGCGCTGCGGTCCTCTCTCTGGCCTGTCCCTTAGGGACCAAGCAAGGCGGAGCGGCCTCAGCCATCAGGGAGGACACCGAGTTGGAAATGACTTTCCAGATCATCCAGCCCTTAGCTGAGGGCCTGAGGTTGGGAGGTGAAGTCATTTGCTCAGTGTCATATAATCAATCCGTGTCAAAGTCACGGTTAAAATCCCAGGACTTAGGTTTCCCAGGCAAGTGCTTCTGGGCACGTGAATCTCCGTGAGCCCTCACAGCCTTCCCTGTAGGCGGCCTTTCCACCACCCGCTTAGCCTCCAGTTGGGCCAGGTGCCACTCTTGGCTGAAGCTGGTGGAACGGATGCCACGCATAGTCGGTGGTGATGCTGTCCATGGGAGCTCACAAGCATTTCTTCCCTTGGCCACTGGTCTGTAGGAAACGCTATTCCCCTGGGCCCACCAGAATCTGCTCAGGGCACCCCCGCCAACCCCACTCACGCCAGCACACTGGCCCACTGGTTCCCTCTGTCCTTCCCTCTTCTGCTTCTCCCTCCATCCTGGTCACGCCTCTCTGCCTGTCTCCTTCCCTCCAGGGTGCCCTTCCCCATTAGCTGCACTACAGTCCATCCTTTAGGGACAGACATGGGCATCACGTGCTCCACAAGCACGTCAGCGCTGTCTGATCTCCCTCTCCAAACCCTCCAGCCACTAGGATTCACACGACACGCTGCTCACCTAGGGAGACAGCCTCTCCGGCCACTTCCCAGTACTTAACCTGAGGTCATCTTGTCCCCCTGCCTGGGCATGTGAACAACATCCCCGTCCCCAGTAAGTACATATCAGCTGAGTGGCTGAAACAGAGTTTCTCATCTGTTAATTTTTTAAATAACAGATGACAAGACATGAGGGTGGCTTTTAAGTGTCCAGATGAGATAAGCTGGTTGGAGTTTAACTTCACGTCTGGGGTCCTCCGGCTTCTGGTGCTTCTTTCTCATTTTCCGATTTGGGCAAATACATTCAGACTTCTTCTCTCCACGTGCCCTGCTCTAACCTTTCTATGAATCTCTATGAATTATTCATCAGTCACACCCACTTCTGGCCTGGAGGTAGGATGATTCTTTTCGTCTCTGCTCTTCCTGAAAGGGAGCTGCCTCTGAGTTCCCGCCATCGTCTGATTGCAGAGTAATCATCCTGGATGTCACCAGGCCCGGGTTAGCCTTTTGTTGCTGGAGCTGGGCCTTGAGAGAAACCACTCGGGCTGGTTGGAAAGCAGCCTTAACATTTTTTACAAACAAAACCAAACCTGCTTTGACATCAAAGGGGGTTACTGGGGAATATCAGTCTGAGAGGTTTCCGTTTTATCAACAAGCTCTCCAAACTTCCTCCACTTTCAGGAGGCTGACAGTTCCCTTTAAAACACAGATCTGACCTTGCTGTGGCCTTGGGAAGGCTGTGGAACATGAAGGCCATAAAAGCAGGAGTTTTCACTTTGCAAAAATAACAGCTGTGAGACTTGAATGGAAAAGATCTTGGAAGTCCAGGAAAAGAGCGTGTTCATGAACATGCATGCACACCCTGCAGAACTCTGTTTGGACCATGTCCATCTTCATTTAATTAAAGATACACAAACCTGAAAAATTAAAAATAAGAAAGAACCATTCAAGTCCACGGAGACTAAGTCTGAATGGGAGGGAAGCCCAGGGCTGTCTCTGCGCACCTCGTGGCAAGGCGTCTTTTCCTGTCCATCTGCTCCAAACTGCTGCTCCTTGTTCCTTTCCCCAAGTTTGCCCCTGAACAAGTCATTTACAAGAGATGGCTGTTGTGCAGCATAAAGAAATAATTTTAAAAATCTTCAAAAGGCTGGCAGCATAAAAATCCCTGGCTCTGTCGTTTCTCTGTTTCTGCAAGCAGCGAAAGATCCATAATTCTCACACTTAATGTAATTCCAAAGCATCTAAAGTGATTTACAGTCGGTTTACTCAATACTTTCAGCTTTATTTAATGTAACAGTTATGGCACATAAAAAGTTTATTGAAAATCCTTTGGGAGTGCGATTGAGTAAGAAAGAGTCATTGCTAATACCATTACAGGAACAGGGGGAAAGGCTCTCAGCCTGTTTTCTCTGTGACCTTTATGATTCCATGAACAGGGGTCATGGAGGGGAGGACATCAACCCCACCCTGTGCCCCCACATCAACTTGCATGCCGCCAGCTATGGGCTGCCATCTTGGCTGTTTCTGGACACTTCTTTTTCCAGCTTGGCTGTCAAGGTGAGTTGGATGGTAGCCCTCAATTTAGACAACCCTGGAGTCTATTATTATGCAGACTCCAGGTTCAGAAAGGCCTGCTAAAGGGAAAAAGAAACGATGATCATTTGTTACCCTTCAAAGCTGCCCTGATCTGTATTTTTTAACAAGCCCCACTTTCCCATTGGCACACCTTCCCTGGTGTTCAGTCCAGGCCCCTGGAGTTCCCGCAGCTGTGGAAGTGAGGTGGGGAACTACAGGCATACACTCTCTGGACCTTTCTGCAACATCAGATTTGGTTACTGGAATGGAGATGTTGTTTTGGGTGGTCCCCATGCTGTCTGCGTTAGAAAGGAAATAATTTATTAAAACAGTGCCTTTCACCACTGTCTCAAAATGACATGAGCCCACATGACTTCCTACTGGCTGTAAAAGAAAATTGAAATCTAGAAGATAGTTTGGAAGGCAGACCCAAGGATCCCGGCTCCACGATGTTGGTGAATTCAGCAAAAATGGTTTCTTGCCTCAAAATAAATAAGTCATTTCTGGTGTCTGCTCCACCCAGTAACTGCTTGTATCTGGGAATTTGAAGAACCTTGATGGAGGTGAAATGGACTTTGGTGCAGGTGAACAACAACGTTTAGTTTTTCATTCATTTCTCTACTAAAAGTGCACCTAGGTTTCAGCCATAAGATATTTGTTTTTTCATTTTTTCCAGTACTCTTGGCTCTCTCTCTCTCTCTCTCTCTCTCACACACACACACACACACAGTTTCCATTATCTCTGTCGCTTTGGGAAATGAGGTAAGTCTATATTTGTCGATTTCACGAGAACTGAACTTTTTCTTTCCTACATACAAATTTAAATAACAAAACAAAGCATTCTCAGTGAATATCATTTCACTGTGAAATTACCCACTTTCATTTCTGCCTAAACAAAGGACTGTGCAAAACGTATTTAAGGTTTTCCGTGTCCTGTGGTGTCTTCGGAGCCGCAGGAGGGTGGTGGTTTTACTGAGCGGTGGTGATGCAATGATGCTTTAGGGTATCTTGAAGCTGTTTATCCTGATGCTGCATGGCTTAACTTTTGCCTTTTGAGTTCCCATAACTATTTCTCTCTCTCCCTCTCTCTCACACACATTAGTTTTCAGGTTCTTACATTTTTGGTGCTCTTCATTTTATTTTTCCTCTAACTTTCTGATATCTAGACTAAGACACCTTGTAATCACATTTAAAGCTTGATTGCTGTGATACGTGTTTTAGTTTTGCAGAGGTATTTTTCTACTTACCTCCTGATTCTTGCCTGTGGTCCTAATACTTGGTGCTATCAGTTAACTATTTAGCATATATGTGATATATGTGAATTAGTGTATTGTATATATATGTACGTGGGGTCATATACATTTACATATACATGCATACCCTTGAGATTTAGTTTAAAAATTTACAAAATTTCTGACAAAGATTGCAAATGGTGGGGATACATTTCCTTGCTGTCTCCTCTCTATTACAGGGGCGTAATGTCACTGTGACTTTGGCTTATCTTTGGGAGCCCTCTATAATGACTCTGCTTCTACACACCTGGTCCGTAGGACGAACTTCATCGCCAACTTCACCTGTCTGAACTCCATCACTGATTGAGAACGTTCTCTCAACATGTTTCAGTGCTCTGAGGGTCCAGTTCTGTTATGGGGGTCTCTTCTGCATTAAAAAAAGAAATTTGCCTTCTAGTTAGGTAGCACATTGCGAGGAGCGGGACTTTTCGGATGGCAAGTGCGCCGGGCCGCTTCCAGCTGATACATGACCTGGCTTTGCTGGAAGCTGGCAGGATACTGCGTCATTCCCCAAATCACATCCTCCTGCCTCTGCATCACCAAGTGACTTTGGGAATGTGCAAGGGGACAGCATTGTAAAGCTGGTGTCTTTCTATTCTGTTATCTTCATACCTGCCTCTTCATGTATTTAAGTCACCGTTATAAAAGAAAAAAATCATTTTCCTCTCTGGAGGACCCGACATGAATCCATAAACAACTGGAGTGATGGCTGAGATTTGTGTGTTCAGTAGGTGCAGCGCTGCAGGAGCTCGTTTCAAATGGTCTTAAAATTGGTCTCTGATAATAACTAGCTTCCGAATGACACAATGCACAGTGCTTTAGAGTGTGCGCCTCATTTAGTTCCTTGCAAATAACTCACTGGATAAGTATTATCACATTTTACAGATGCGGAAACTGATCCTTAGGTAAGTCAATCAAACCATACTACATAGTCGGTAGGTGGCAGAGCTGGAACCTGAGACCACATCCAGGAACTCCAAGCCCTGTGCTCTTTCCCTGTAGTTTGCAAAGCAAGAGATGTCATCCAGTCGAGTTTGGGTCGCTCTTGGCAATACTTGGTGAATATCTGTATCTGATCCCTCTCTACTCTCATGTCTCAGATCCTATTCCCTGAAGGGTCTTGCTCTTCATGAGTACTCCAAGAGTTACTTAATAATGACAGATGTTGCCAGCAGTCCCAAGGGTATTTTATTTCCATCAGGAACCTCTTAAAGACCCCAAAGCCTTCAAGACCTGAAGCAAGTGAAGGCCTAGTGGCAGGTGGTGCCAGAGGCCAGCTCCTCAAACCAGCTGAACCTGAGAGGAGTGGATGAGGAGATTAAGAAGAACACAGACATGGCAAGAAAAACACAGAAACCAAAGTTGGGAAGACAGGAGGTTCGCTGACTGCTGATGGTGGACAAGCGACACAGATTTATTTCACAGGACAGTTTATATACACAGGCTCACTTCTTGTGAGCCGCCCACAGTGACGTCACTTCCGGTGTGGGCACGTCTGGCTGATCTCACATCCGGTGGGGGATCTCATGTCTGGTGATACCACTTCTGGAAGAGATCTTACTTCTGGGCCTCCACGCTTCTGGCCCTCCACAAGACAGGGTAGAAGAAAAGTAGAGAGAAGTCTTTCTTCAGTGCCAGTGACATTTCAGCATCTTGCTGGGTCAGCTTTCTTGTAGGATAAATTGGCGCTCGCCAACAGGCATGACACCAGTGAGGACCAACATGGGACCTTTCCGGTCAGGGTAGTTGGCCCAGCAGCCACCAGAGGGCGGCAGAGGGCCGGACCACTGGTTGCACTAGCCGGTAGATCTATTTCTCAGGAAAGGGTGTAAGGTGGTGCAGAAAGCCAAGGGGATGGCTGCATGGAGTGAATACTGGGAGCTTCTTGCAGGCAGAACCCTTCTTCAGGTCCTCAGCTGCTGGGAGCATGGGCTGCCCAAAGCTTACCTCTGTGTAGTGGTTGAGGTATCCTAGGCGGCAGAGAATGGCCTCGCCCAGGGTTATGCCTTCTTTGTAGGGATGGCCAGTGATTGTCTAGGGATAGAAGGGCCTCAGTTTGGGACAGTTCTCAAGGGCCACTCAAGATCCAAAGATCAAGGAAGGATTGAGACCTTAACTGTGGATTAGTTTTTCTCTCTGTCCAGTCCCACTTTCCTGCTTCCTTTCTAGAGACTGACTCCTAATAAGCACAGGCTTCTCAGAGACAGTTTCTAGGCTTCTGCATTTAAGACGGTCAGTGACTAGTCTAGAGTCGGCCAACAGTCAGCCCAAGGAGTAAGGCTGGGCCAGCACTCGGCTGGGGGCACTCATGAAACCCCGCCAGGGAGTCCAAGCTCAGGGCCGGAGGCAGATACCCCGCCAGGATCACACAGGAGCTGGGGTGCAACCAGAATGCAGTCCGACGTCCAGTGGACTGGGGCTGCAAAAGCCAGACCTCATCAGGGCAGCGTGGGCCCGGGAGGAAAGTAAAATTACTTTAATAACATCTAAGCAGACCTTTTTAGATTTGGTGGCTAGAGGCAGGTGTGGTTGAGTTTAAAGGTCTTCTCCTTTCCACGCACACCTCCCAACACTGGGCAGCCCCATCATGTCAAGGCCCCCTCTAAGTGCGGCGTGTGTATTTGGGTGAACTGTGGTTGCATTCACTGCTCCTAGGACCATCCCTGAGCTAGGATCCCACAGCACAGTAAGACACGCCCAGAAAAACCATTCCTCTGAAGTCTTGGCCATAGGAGGTGGGCAGAAAAGCACTGACCTTTTGCTTGGAGGCTCACTCTCCAATTTTGCTGAAATTCTTTTTAACCCCGGGGCATGGAGGCCATGGCCTGTTTTCAAGTCCTTAGGGGGATTATTCCTCCTAAATGATAGAGGGGCCATGCCTTTCCACCTTCAGCAGAGACCCCTCCATGAAGCCTCCCGTTGTTAGAGAAACCGACTCTCACAACCTCGTGCAGCAGATCCAGCCTTGAGGAGCATGTACCAGAGTCCAGGGCCTCCACAGGGAGATGGTTGAACAGCCTATGGATTAATGTACTATTATTACATTACTCTTTAAGCTTCAAAGGTCTGCCAGGAGGGCTCCGCTCACTATCTATTCCATGACATTTTAAGAACAAATAATACATTAATATATTTAATTTGAGAATAAACACATACATTACAGGCAGGGGATTTTGTCTATGCTGATAAGGTACCAAATGACCTTTCCAGAGCAATCCCAGCACGCAGAGCCGAAAAGGGACGTGCTCCAAAAAATCTTTTGTGTCTGCCAGCTGTAATACGTGGGCTTTAATGCAGGTTTGGCCCGTACGGAGAGGCAGCTGCCATGCTTTTCAGAGATGGGAGCTTTTGCTGTAATTACCCCTTCGACACTAATCTGCAAGAACACTAAATCTTGTTGCCTCAAATTAGTTAATCAATTAAGTGTCAAACCACAAAATGTTGGAGATTTTGGTTTGTATTTATTATCTTGGCAGGCACTTCCTCCCTCGGCTCCTTGGCTTCTTCTGTCTGTCCCTTGCAGGGGAGCTGGCTTTTAAAAATGGCCAGTCACTCATTGTTTATTTCTGGTCTATTAGCAAAGCAGTTGAAAGTTACAGAAGCCTGGTGCCCAGGGTTGGAGCAGCCCTAAGATGGACAGCTTGGACAGCGTTCAGGCTGAGCATTTGTGGGTATTTGTACTGCGCCTTTCCTGGGCTTAGCTTAGAACAGCCCAGAGCTGATGAGCCAGCATCTTCCGCTGTGCTGGCTAAGGTCAGCCATTCCCTGGTCAGAACCTCCATTTCCCTCAGAGCCTTTGGCTCCCTGTATAGCTGCATCCAGACTTGCTGCAGCTGTGGGCTCCTGGGGAGGCCCAGGAAAGGGCCTGTCCAGCTCCCGGGGCCATGCCCAGACTCTAGGTCAGCTGCCTGTCCATCTCATGGGTTCAGCTGATGTGACCCCAGGAACATATCACTTCTACCTCTGTCCTCTCTCACCATCTGTCTCAGATCAGCCACATAATTGCTGAGATCACCCTCAAATCTCAGACAGGCAAACTGAATAACAAGAGGTAATTCTACTTGGTGATGGAAAACCCAAAGTAAGTCAGGGGCCCTATATTTAAGGAGTGTATAGTCTCATTGGAGGGACAGAGATTTATGCACGTAACAATAAAACAAGTAACACCAGGGGATGACCAAGTAGTCAATTACCGAGCCGTCCACTATGCACGGAAGAGGCTCAGGGCTGGAGTCAGCAGCCTGACCATCAGCGCTCTGTCTCTCTCCTCAAGACAGCATGCTCCTGTTGGTTTGGTAGGTGGATGGGCTGTTTTAGCAGTTCCAAAGCCACCTGCGGATTGGAGCCTGTCAGCAGGGAACCACATCCTTTTTAAACATTGGGGAGTTAAAAAATGTTCTTTCTTTGTCATATAGTGGTGAAAGTCTCAGTTTTTGTTTTTGTTTTTTTATGCCTGGATTTTGGCCAACTGAAAAGTTGATGATGTCATGTTAGGCACAGCAGATTTTGTTTCACGTTTATTTTAAACTTTTACTTCTCTGAGAAATCCGAAAGTTTGAATCCAAAACACGAAAGCCACCAGATCAGCATGGTCATGTAATCTTATTTCCCCTCTTACAGCTCAGGAGATGAAAGCGTGAAATCTGCACGCACCTGCCAACTCTCCTTGATCCCACGCCCCTCAGGTCCCCACAGGGTTGAGGACAGAGGGGGCTTCGTTGCTGATCGTGCCACACTTGCGTCCGCACTGTGTATTCCAGGCTACTGGCCTGCATGGAAATTCCAGTGAATAAATACGCTGAAGGGATTATAGAAATCTTCCATCTAGAGGAGATGTTAGCTGTTATCGAGCCCAATTCTTTAGTTTTAGGCTGAGGAAACATGCTTGGAAGAGGGAGGGACTTTCCCAAGAGCAGTGGCCACCTCGCCCCGACTTGGGTGTGATATCTGGTATCCTGTGCGGTGCTCCCTCCTGCAGCCCAACCGGCTCCGGGATGCCCGACCCTTGGGGCTGCATTCCTCTTGGAATCTGTACGTCCTTTGTCACCAACCCTGTGATCAGTGTGGGTGATCCCCAGACAGCCGCTTTGGGCCCTTCCTGGTCCAGGTCAGATGATTTCTGGGGACTTGGCTTGATACTGGGTGTTGCAGGGGTCTGGGTGTGACGTCAGAGAGATCTGCGTTCAAATTTTATAGCTTGGGCAAGTAGCTAAATCTCTGGATAGCCGCTGACCTGTCCTGTGCCTGAAATTGAGACACAAGCCTTACCTGACAAGCTGTTTTCGGGATCCATGTGACCGTGCGTGGAAGTGCCTGAAGCACAGAGGCTGTGAAAAGCAGAAATCCCTCCCCGCGTCTCTCTTAGCCCTTCTGTTCTTTAGGAGGCTGAGATCCGAGTGGGGCAGCGAGGCACGCTTGACACTGGCAGGTTTTAGCAGTTACTTTGAAAATTACCTTGAAAGCTTCCCCACGAGGCTAACCAACCCCATTAGCTGAAGCCTGAAAGTAGCTTGATAATTTCAATAGTAGTAGAAAAGCCAAAGCAATGTGGACAACAGGCTGAATCTTCATGTGTATTGGGTTGTCTGATCCTGATCGTCCTACCTGTGTTTTAACTAAGCCTTGAGGAAGTCCTCTTAGAGTCAGATAAAACATTCCCTCTGACTTCCTAAGCAGCCTGCTCGCCTCCACCCAGCTTTGCAACATCGCTCTGTTTCTAAGTGAGCCTGGGAGGAGCAGGCAAGACCCATTAGCTCGGTGTGTCCACAAGCCTTGAGATTTAATGGGTCAGTCAAATCAAGGTCCCTTGGCCAATGTGGTCTTATACATCTGCTGATTTTAAGTTCAGCCTCTGTCTTTCTTTCAACCCTTTAGATACTTCCATTTAAATTTTCCCTTAGCAAACATAAAACGATACTTAAAAATTCTTGAAAACCAGCTGTGTGCCTCCCCTCCAGCGAGGCTTGCGTGGGTGAGTCACTCCACCTATTTCCTCGCCTGCCCGACTGCCTGCGAGACACACCGCTCCGCAGGCTTTTGCGTCCTCAGGTTATGATTTACGTGGATGGACCCCGGGCAGGGAGGAGCCGAGTATCAATTTCGCTGGGTTACGGTGTTAAATGACCGATGCATGGATGGTTATTGCTGCCTCGGGAGCAAATGAAAGCCCTTCGCCTCCCTGCCACTGCTGTCCTCCCTCTGCTGACGATCAGTTAAAAATGTAAATAAAAAGACTGCACTTTGGAGAGAGTCAGCTCAGGGGTGGGGGGGTGGGAATTGCAAAAGTGAAGTTTATTGATCCCCTGGCCAAGATTGATGGCACAATAAGAGCAGGAGGCGAAGAGTGATTTTGCTTTTGAAAACGTTGATGAATAAGCACTCAGGGGCAACAAATAGCCAGGCTCACCGAGTGATGGACGGTGGCGAGGAAACAAGATGCATTTTTATAAATGGGAGAAAGGAGAGGAGGACTTATTAAAAAAATGAATGACCACATGTGGCAGGGAGATGCCAGTAGGGAGAAGAAAGCCATTGATTTATGTGTACTACTGGCATTTGAAAATTCAATAATAACATTGACAAATGAGAGGCAAACCTGGCCACAGGACAGCGCTGAGCCTGGGATGGAGAAAGAAAATGCCAAGGTCAGAGAGAAGGAACAGAAAAACATGCTTATGTTGGAAGGCCTTTACATTAACTCATCTGTATAAAGACGTTAAGAAAAATCTCTCCACTCTCAGTGCCCGGCTCTGTGAGAGGGCAGGGCGGGCGGGCAGAGCCTCGGTGCCAGCCTCCTTCTGCTGCTGAGGGGGGAAGGCCTCTCTCTGGCGGGTGGGGGGCTGGGCTCCACAGGGCATCCTTGCCCTGCTGCCAGAGTCTGAAATAAAAATGCCCTCACGGCTGGGGGAATTTTCCTGTTGACACCTCCATTCTGTCCTGAGCTGGTCCTTTCTGAGGGTCTGTTACCAGCACTTTATCTGTGCGGCCACTGACCATTGTTTTGTTCCCCACGTTGGTCTACACATTGTCTGTCTGCTTGTGCAGCCTCTGTTCCCTGAGGACAGGCCTGTCTCATGTCTCAGTATCTCCCCCAGGGCTTTGCAAATCCATAAATGATAGCAGTGCGCCATTTCTTTGACTCACACTTGATGCTTCCAGCACCTGTGTTCCTTCCTACCTCCCTTTTTCTCTACTCTCCACTTAGCCCTAATGTATTTTACTGAAACAACTTTCCCTCTGATTTCATCCATCCATCCATCCATCCATCCATCCATCCATCCATCCGTCCATCCATCCATCCATCCAACAAATCCTTATGAAGCCCCAGCTCATTAGGCATCACGCTAGATGAGCATAGATGTAATCCTTGACTAGAAGAGTTTGGCAAGAATCTGCTGAGCACCACTTACACCTTTAGAAACAATGGGCGCAGAGCCCTCTGTGTCCTCCGCCCTTCCCAGTCAGATCAGGACTCCAGCGCCATACTAGGTGACTGCCTTCTTATGAATCTCTCTGTGGGTGAAGCTGAGCTGCTCCAGGACGTCTGGGCTTGCTTTGCTTCTAGCCACTTTGGCTTATATTCCTTCCTCTTCTCTTTTTTGGTTCTCCCTAACTCACCACCAGTTTTTAGGCAGCTGAAGAAGGACACCGGAAACCCAGCAAACTTGAAACAATGCTCTCTGACTGTGTGGATGTGTGGGCATGTGCACACACACACACACACACACACACACACACACACACACACACACTGAAGGCGTGCACACACCTCTCCCCATTGATGGCAGGCCCTGAAAGAACTGGCCTCTGATATGTGACCTGCAGTGGCCTCTGGTCCCAGTGCCACTGCCCATGTGTCTCTGCCTGTCCCCACCAGCTTCCTGACAGTGCCACAAGTGGATAATGTGACTGTGATTTTAACATTTCAGCCACTTCTTCCATTCCCTTTTCTTCTGTCCCTTGGCTCTGCCTTAAATGGCAGAGGGGTGTGCGAGAGGAAGGGCGTCCCAGGAGAGGGCTGTCGCCTGTCATCCAGCTCTCTTCATTCGTTCCCCACTTTTGCTGCTCGCCTCTGTGGCCTGGGCTGGCTCCTACGACGTCTTTTCCAAATGTTACAAGGTGAGAGGGGGCTTGAGCAGAAACATAAATCCTTGTTAATATCCTCTTGGAAAAGTCTGGAGCTACAGGTTTTCCCAGGGGCCTGTCCGTGTGCTGGATCCAAGTGGACAGAATGGCCCAGGTGCACGAGTGACATTTTCTCAGGGTTTCCACAGGTTTCCCTAGGCCTCCAGCAGTGCATTCAATTTTCAAATCGAAAAATGTTATTAAATTCTGCAATACAAATATGTCTTCTTTTCTCTTCTCCACTTTTCCCTTTTTGCCTCAGTTTCCAATGGCAGGTATAAGTAATAGGGGTCATGGAGCTCAGGGCTGGGATGCCACACTGCACAGACTGTGACAGTTAACCCAAGATCTGGCCGGTCTCAGTTTGTGAACTCCCAGCCCACAATTTGAAGACGGCTCTTGCACATCTCCTCTGGTTGGTCTAATGACCACAAGCATAGCTATTATAGATTTGCTAATACCATTTTTTGAGAAACTCATGTTAAGCCCTTCCCTGGCTAGGCCGGTGAATTTGGTAGGAATCTCACTCCCCACATGCACTGGGAGGGCGCTGGGGGTCCAAGAATGATACACAAACACGCCACTGGCTGCACATCATCGATGTGTCCCATGGAGTCTAGAACAGGGTTGGCGCCTGTAGTCACTCAACAACTATTTGTTGAATAAATGAATGTCTGTAAAGGCATGAAGTGCTGTAATAGGAAAAGAATTATGCATGGGGGTAGGAAAGCTTAATTTTTCCTTCTGAGGATTAAGAGAGGCTTATTAACAGGGGGGGTGGCATTTGAATTTCACCTTAAACATGAATAGGAATTCAGCAGATGGAGTGAAGTCCCTGGGGTTCTTATAAAGGTGGAGTGAAAGGGTAATGTTGGAGCCTGAGAGACTGGTTCATGGGGCGCTGAGTGGTCTGGGTGAGACGAGTGATTGAGCTCCATGGGAGTGCCAATCATCCACATTTCTGAGCACTTCCTGTGTGGTAACTGTTTTTGCACTGACTCCATGGTGTACTCTTGGCAATACTGTCATCAGATCTTCCTGACATTATTTTTACCGGCGAGAATACTATGGCTCAAAACAGGAAGCTGCCTGCTGTGGTTACACGATAATAGTGAGCCCTGAGGCAGGAGCCCAAGTCAGTCTGCTAAGCTGCAGGCAGTGGTGAGTTCCCACACCACCTGGTTCTTGAGGAGAAGCTGATTCATTGGCTGGCACACTGCTTGGGACATAGTAGTTACTCAGTAAATATTTGCTGAATATGGTAGATACTAGCTGGTTTCTGGGAGTCTGAGACTTGCTTCAGCTATTTTCCTTGCACTACACTGCCAGGCAGGAGGTAAGGGAAGTTTGGAGAGAAACTGAACTGGGCATTAAAGAGAGTGACAACCCTATCTGGGTTGACCTTTAATCCTGGAAAATAATCATTATGTCACCGAATCGAGGAGCTAGCAAGTACCTCAGATAAACTTCTCAATGGTTTTAAAAAGTTGTTTCTGTTTTTCCAGGGAAAACGCTTTCTCCAAATACAGCCTGCAGCTCACTGGGGCTGATGAACAGAGGCACGTAGGGCTGCTCCGTCTGCATCAAGTTGGTGTGGGGGGGTGATGGCTGGAAGGTTCCAAGCCTGCCACTCAGCCCCCTCACAGCCCCGTGGTACACGATCATGTGCCTCAACAGAATCTTAGGGCCACACAGAAATGATCTGAAACCCCTGATGGGGAGAACTGGGAACAGAAGCAGGAGACGGGGATAGCACACAGCTGGGTAAGGCAGTGCCTGATTCACGTACATATTTTGGCCTCATGGATCATAACGATTCCAGGCAGATTAAATAAGAATGTAGGGGAAGACACTAGAGCAATTGCCAGGGACCTGGTGCCGGGCTGCCTTGGGGCATATTAGTGAGAAGGGCCTTGTAACAGTCTGCATTCTTTCTGGCTCCAGCACAGTGAGGCATGGGGCAGGTGTCTGCTCATGAGTGTAGTGCAGTAGCTCCCTCCTGGCAGGTGTGGAAGGACACTGAGTAGGGCTCTTCAAGGGCAAGAGAAACGTCTTGTCCATCTTTACATTCCCTCCAGCCTAGTACATTGCTAAGAGGTAAAGCTTGTATTGCTGACTGAATAATAAAAGTTTGTTTTCCTTGAAGCATTGCTTGCCATGAGGCTCCCATGCTTTGCTCAGATGAGTCCTCTAGTTTTAGGTATTTTCTCCCCAAACTTTTTTTTTTTATTGAGGCCACCCTTCCTTCACACAGATATGAATTGGATTGGAGTAGAGGGACAGGGAATGGGCCAGGAGGAGGCCCAGTTACCTGTTTTAGCATAACCTCTCCATGAAAGGTGAGCCCAATCCTGGTGTGTTTTCTGCAGGAGCAGATTGCAGGTAAGGATAGTTAGTATTTTTTAATGAGGTTATAATAATGAACGTCTCTTAACAATCTTATTTCTTCTAATGGGCAGTGCGGGCCACTGGCCCTCAGCAGCTTCTGGCCGTGGGCATTCCTGTTCTGGGTGGCTCCCATCAGCCTGGATGGAGGAAGGAAAGCAAGGCCCTGGCTTCCTGAGAACATTAGCAGGATGGGGTGGAGGGGCGGAGGCAGGGGCTCCTGCCTGCTACCCTGGCCATTTACGTGGAAGGAGTCCTGTGTAGGCCTGGGAGGCTGGTACAATGTGGGTCTACTCTGAGGACTGCTCATAAGCAAATCTGCCTCTCTTCCCATGGAGTAATGGAAATGCTTTTCCTCTGGAAGCGGATCATTCGTATCCCCTGGCCATCTCTGTGACCTAAGGTCTCAAGCACGTGTCTGAGCCTGGGCTCCCTTGTCTGGAAAGTGAGGGTAATAACATTCGCCTCCCAAAAATGTTTTAGGGATTATACGTCATTCATGGCTGTGAAATACCATCTAAGCTCTAATGTGCCACCTCGATGAAAAATTGTTCCCGAAAGTGGTTATGGCCAAGGACAGTTTCCTTCTCATACATCACGGTGGCGGAAAAACCTAGGAGCCCCAGGGAAAATGCAGTTCCCCTGGGATCCCTTTCCTGCAGCGTGTTAGCTTTCTTTCCTCATGGGACTTTCTCAAAGTAGACCCAACCTAGCTGTCCCACCTGGGGCCCCAGGTCTGGATGGCGGAGTCGGGCAAGGGCAGGAAGGAGGCATAAAACAACAGGCATTTGTTTGTTCAGTGTCTGCTTTTCATCTGTTGTTTGTGGTGGACGGCTGGGGCCTCTCATTCCATATTGCATGAGTCATCAAGTGAGAAATGTGCACAGTCCCTGTCTTCATTTATACAAAACCTTTCCCTCCTTCCTGGGGGGCAGGTCACGGTTAGCTGTGGTAGGTAAAAATAGTCTGGTTTAATTTAGTCCATTCCTGGTCTAATCACTTTCTGGGCAGAGGATCTGCTGTCTGTCATTTACTGTCTTCCCACTCAGAGCCACTGCAATCCCTGGGCTCTGTCAGAGCTGAGCCGAGGAAGTGGTGAGAAAAAGACAGACAGTCAGACAGACAGACAGATCAAGGTTGCAAAATTCTGGTGGATCTGGAAAAATATATATCCCCTTTCGCTGTGCGGGGAGGTCACTGTGACAATGAGATCATATGCATATTACTGAATAGGAAAAGAGGCCATGTTGACATGTGGGGTTTCACTGCTCCAACTCTGAAGACAATGGCAGGAGAATCAGAGAAGGATGTTGTCTATTCCCCTTCTGTTAGGCTGAAAACAGGGAGGCAGAGCCACCGACATCAGGAATATCACGGCCGTGGCTAGAGCTGTTTTCCGATGCCATCTGCCAGTGTGTTTCCACCACTAGTTGATGCCAATAGTAGGTCGAGACACAAACCTTCAGGGATGCATAGATCAGCATTGCCCATTTTCCTATACATACCATAAAATGCCAACTTCAGACATCAGGTGAAATAAGGAGAAAGAAAACTCTACAGGATCTTATATCACGTGATATGAAGTGTTCATTAACTGGAATATAAATCGTGGGCATTCCTAACCTACAGGAAAACAGAAACCTAGCATGGAATTCCATTTGATAAGGAATTCTTTCTTCTCAAAGGCTGGCTAAACCATACCAGCAACTTGGTGGGGGTGGGGAGAGGTTACAGAAAAAGCAGAAAGCATTAATAAAATATGTTCCTTCAGGCTGGGTCCTGGCTTAACCTCATGGCATCTAAAATCCTGGTTCCACTCTTATACCTCGTGTCCCAGGGCAAGGTACTTAGCTGGTCTTCCCCTTTTTCCTCCTCTGTGATGTGGAGATAATAGTAAAAATCTTTCTCTTATTGTTATGAAGATTAAACGAGTCAATGCATGTAAATTATGAAGACCAGTGCTCAGTTCCCAGTAAACAGTCAACCAATGGGAGTGTTTGATCTCATTCCAATGCAGAGTAGCAAGTAACTGTGAGCCCTCAAAGACAGGGGCATGACCACCCGGCTCCCCACCCTGTTTTCAGTGTTTAGCACAGTGTGTGGTGCCTATTAGGCCCCTAATAATTATCTGTTGACTGATTAAGGGGTAGAGTTTGGCTCCCTGGAAGTTATCCAAATGTTGAGGTCATAAAGCACGTTCAGGCATGATTTGGGATTGTGAGGATAAAGCCAGCCCCATTTATGCTTGCAGCAGCCTCCATAACTCAGCGGTGATGGGAATATCCACAGAGGTCCTGGCCTTGTGAGGACAAGGTGAAGATCAAGCAGGACAACGACCTGGATTTCAGCATGGCAGTGTCTAACAGCTAGTGCGGTGTAGAATTGTCTGCAGCCCAGCCCATTGGAAAGTCCAGGAGTTCAGACAAATGCTCACTGAAGCATCAACGGTCCATAAGGAATATTCATGTGCACCAGCTACTCCCCCAAAACTCCAGCTCACAGGATGTCTAGTCACATTGTTTCATTGATGGCCAGTGGTCAGGGGGATGGGGGCTGCCACGGGGTCGCAGGGTGATGGGAAATGAAGTGTCACTTTCTCCCAGGCAGCTGGGCTTATTTTAATGGGCAAGGTCAGCAATGAAATGACCATGAAGAGAAATTGCTGCCATTATGCATCAGTTGCAATCTTATATCAATTATTCCCTGTATCATTCCCTTTGCCACGGGCTGAAGCAAACATGGCCCTAATCAGTTTTACATCTCCGTTTAATTTTATTGGAAAGAAGAGCTGGCAATGCATCACGGAGGCCGGGTGTGACATGAAAGGTGACCCCCCGCCAACTTAATGGCACAATACATAGCCCTTAATGAAGTCGCTATCTTGTCCCTCTTTTGCTGTCTCAGCCCCGTGATTTACGACGGCATCATTTTGCTTTGCCCTCTTTTCATTTCAGCTTTGACAAAGTGGATGAAACAATTATCTTCGTTATCGGCCAGAGCAGTAGAAATGGGATAGCTGGGAGATTTCTGCAGGTGGAAAGCCTTGGCTGGGGATCAAACCAATGGTGAAATGTGTGCAGGGCTTTCTCTTTCTTTCTATCACCTTCTTTCTGTGACTGTGGGCTCCTGAAGATGGATTGTGTATCCCACTGAGCAGTGTGAGTCCTAGATCATTGTGGCAAGAAGTCATTTCAGGAGAAGGGGAAGCTGCAGAGGGGAGAGAGCTTGGAATTTCTTAGGTTGCTCTCTTTGAACTTCTTGAATGTGTTTTTCCCCACTCTGTATCATACCCCTGCATCTTACCTGCACCTGCATGAATGGAACATGGACTTTTCTACAGTATAAGTGATACCTTGCATTTATTTCATCTAATTAAAAGTTGCTTATTTAAACGTTATTCAGTCAGCATTTATGGGGTGCCTTCTTGGTATTAAATACAATTAGGTACTGTGGAAAGAGAGAGGAGTGATGCGTTTTATTGTCCAGAAATAGTATAGAAGTCCAACTGGAGGTGAGAATGTGGTGCATCTTTTTGAAGAATGAAGAAATCGAGTTATATTAGCAGCTTTGATGGTGTTAATGGAGGCTGAGATGATAGCAGAGGCTATGCCTTCCGTATGGTTTGGCTTGGGGTTCCCTGTGCCCTTCACCCCAGTTCACAGGGTGGACATACACAGAGTTTAGACCTGTGATGTCATTTGCCGGGGGGACTCACGGACTCGTATACATGAATGCACATTGTCACTGACCGGATGACTTTCTCTTTGGGCTCCATAGTTTTCAAATAGATAAGCTCGCAAAATCCAACTCCAAGTAACATTCTTCCCATTGTATCTCAGGGACTTGAAATTAGTTCTCACTTACTTACAGGCTCTATGAAGTCCAAAGATAATTGGTTGGAGGTTCTTTAATCAATGAGACTCTCTTTGCAAATACCACCCAGATGAGGTCTGGGTTATTAATGAGATTGTTTAAATGGTGAGAGTTTTTCCACAGCATTTTCTCAGGTAGATGGAAAACTGCAATGCTGACATGGTTAATTGGGTTCTTAAGTGGATCCTTCATATAAATCTGCATCTAAGTAAATTTACAAGTGAATATATCATATAAATTGACATATGTGTACACAGAGAAACCACCTCCAGAAAAGCCAATATACAATCCACTGTGTCTCTGCCTCCGCTCTTCCCCATTCATAGGGAGTGAGGGGTGCAGAGAGCGCAGCAGTTCCACATCCTGAGTCTATTTTCTAAAAGTAGCATGTATTTAATTCTTAACTTTAAGCTAGTCCATTGACATGATGGTCGTTTACGACTAAAGATAAAACGTATTGGAGAAAGCAGTGTGAAAGCGAGGGTCACACCATTTTCAATATGCAACCGAAATATCAATGGTCAGGTGGTGGAGCAGATGGAAGGGAGTCAAGAGTGTCACTTGTGTATGACATCCAACCGCTGGTGCAGGCCTACCTTCCTTACCTGCTGCCTAGCCCCTGAGCCCACTCCTAGCCAGTGTCTGCCCTGCCCACAGGGGTGTAGGCATCACTGCCTTCCATGTTAAAACCTGCCTGGCTGTGGCCCTGACGGGGACTGTGCAGAATGAAGAGATGAAAATAACAACAGCAAGCTCCCCAGACACCCAGCTTCTTCTCGCTGCCTTTCCTCGGTGCAGCAGCCAAGAGCAGTCCGAGGTCCATTTCAACCTGTCCCTCTTTATTCCCACCACTGGGGAGTTGAGGGGCCTGGGGTACCCTGAATACAAGCTTGTCCGTCACCTGCAGGACCACGTGCCCCAGGGCCCTCCAGAGGGAGGCTCCCAGTGAGCAGGCAGTGGAGGGTGCTGGGATAATCCTTGGGAAAGCAAACAAGACATTTTTGGCTGGAGTTGGAGAAAGAGGGAGGCAGGAGAGGGGGAACCCTGCAGTCACTTCCTTCGATCTCAGTAAATTGGAAAGGTCTTTCCCCTGATTCCTGCTGATATTTCCTGATGGAAATTTCTTCCATTGACAGAGATACAGATGGAGTTTACCGACATGGGACTGCAGACACACTCTGGGATAATGAAAAAATGCCCAAGGTAGCCATATGCTCTGTGGCAGTTTGTTAGAAGGAACTCCAGTTGGGTGAATACATAATAGCCCTTTTGGCAGCATAGACTAAGGGGGATCCTCTGTATTTCCATGTCTTTTTGCATTTTGGGTCTAATTATTAACACTATTTGTGAGGCTCTCTTTCCCCCAGTCCTGTGATTTATTCCCAAGAGATCAGAATGACCCGAGGCAAGTCCAGACTCGGAGAGTGGATTCTGTCTTCTAGGCCATGGCCTTAAAATCTCTATTGTGACTCTCCTTCCTTTTCTCTTATTTGAAAGAATGTCATAATTCACAATGATGCTATTCATGAGGATTGTGATAATTAATATAATCATCCTAACAGCACCTATTCATTTAACATTTATAGCTTCCCTGTAGACATTATCATCTTCATTACACCGCTGTAGAAACTGAGGATGGTCAAGGTTTGTGCCCAGGGCAACACAATTAATAATGAGCAGGTAGATACAGGACTCGAATCAAGATCAGCCTGGCCCAAAGCCTCTGGTATCCCACGCCTTCCGGAACACCCCATGGCTGTCTCTGCCTTGGGTACAGGAATGGATGACAAGTGTTAGTGTTCGGTGATAGAACATACCACTCAGAGGCAATGACACTTCACGTTTTGATTCCTGATTCCTGCAACCTAAGGTCACCAGGTTGCCAACATAGTTTTCTTGAAACATCTTTATAGGATCACGTCTCTCTGGAACAGGGTTTTTGGTTTGTTTTGTATTTGAGTATTCTAGCCTGAGGATTCACACCAATATTATTTCATCCTATTCATTTATTTAGTGTTGAGGGTAACGTGGCAAAGCTGACCGCAGAGAATGTCTGGGAGATAAAAATCCAGCCCAGGCTTCTGTCCATCCAGGGACCTGACTCTTTTTCTTTGAGGCACATGGCAGAAATACCCCAGTGGAACCCCTTTTTAGCATGGGAACTTGTAAGAGAGAAAGTTCAATTCAAGGGGAGGTGTTTCTGACCCAGAATGGAGCCAAGAGTTTTTAGAGCAAGTGTTTTGAAGCCAACGTGCACAGTGAATAATTTACCTCTGGTTTTTGGATGTAGACGTAAACTGGAAATGTGTGCCGGGTCTGAAAAACGTGCTCTGGATGGAGGCTGGGGGAGCAGAGGTGGGCCATTTGTCTTCCTTTGCTCACGCCGCAGTCAATGCTTTGTATGTACCATGCAGGCCACATCATGGACCAAGGTGAGCTGGGTGGGCCACGCAGTCAAGGTAGGAAGTACAAATTAGAGACTCATTTCGTAGATGAATTTGCTTCCCTCCTCCAGAGATATTAATAAAACACACGCCCCCCTCCCGGGTGACTTTACATGCTCATTTCTCCCTGCAGTATTCCTGCTCACTCTCCCTGGGTCTAACCCCTCTCTGGTGAAAGCTGGCATGCTCCTAATTAAGTGAGTCCAGCTCATTCCTAAATAGTATAAAACAGATTTATAAGCCCACCTTCTCTGCTCGGGCCGTTGATTTCCTAAAGCTCCATTTGTCTTTTTCCAAGGTCAGTTTGGTTTTCTCCCCTGACGCTGACGCCCCTGACCCGTGCAGCTGGGGGGATGGGACGGCGAAGAGGGGAATTTGTTTCCTGGGTCAGAACACCTCCCCTTGAATTGAACTTTCTCTCTTATAAGTTCCCATGCTAAAAAGGGTTCCACTGTGGTTTTTCTGCCATGTGCCTCAAAGAAAAAGAGCAGGAAGGGCACTGGCCCTGAATCAGAGCCTGAGAGGCAGGACCTGGACAGTTAAAGCAAAACAACCTGGGTACAGGCTTTGGAACAATGGGCCAGCGTGAGGCTCCGTATTCTCCTTAATCTCTGCCCCTGAAGGAAACAAATGAATGGAATCATGTTCCAGTCAAAGTGGAAGTAGGGGAGGAATTGGTGACAGAATGTCCCCAGTACACTTAAACCGCAAAACGAACTAGGCATGTAGGCATGAAATAGGTTTACAGGGCGAGGTTCAGGAAAAACCAGGGCAAAACAGAGAGAGCAGGACAGCTTTGCACTCATGCATCCCATCTGTTTTGAAGGTGGCCAGAGCTGTGATTTCCCCTCCTAGAACCTGAAATGACCACAGGAAAAAGGGATGCGGCTGCCAGAGGCCTCCCAGAGGGGATCTCTCCAGGAGATGCTGGCCTCCGGAAGGCAGCTGGCTGTGGGTGCTGGGCCCCTTCCTCCAGACACAGCCTCACCAGCCTGCGATGCCCTGAGCAGTTAGGAGCCCCCCGGCGAGGACTGGGTCACTGTCCCTTGTGTCCTGCAAACAGTTCATTCCCCTAAGAACCTGTGCCAGGGCTCACCTCTGGTAAAGGATTTGTTCCCAGAGCAGGTAGCAAATCTGTTCCCTTGGCAGAGAGTGGGAGCCATACCTCGTGACAGTCTCCTGGTAACCCAGCCAGGCCACAGGGCAGCCAGCATTTCTGCAGGGGGCGGGCCTCACATATGTAAACAGAAATTGCTGCCCGGTAGGATGTGGTTTCCACTGACATTGTTTGTCACCTCTGAGAAGTGCAGGCAGTATGACAAGTTTGGTTCTGGGGGGAGGGAAATTAGAGGGTGCTGGTTTCCTGCCTGTATAGGAGGGGAAACCGAGGCACAGAAAGGCCAAAGCGCTGTGACCTGGAACCGGGCGCCTCCGAGCCTCTCTCTCCCTCTCCACCTAAAGCGGCACTTCCACCAGGAAGGCTGACCTGTGCATGGATCAGGAAATCCTGACTCTGAGCTACAGTCTGGGGAACTCTGACATCTGCTAACTAGGTAAACACATTACTATCATGTTCAAACAAACAACAAATTAGCGTGAGGCTCTGTGAGGAGGCAGGAGCAGGCAGGGAGCTGGGTGCTGAGGTAGGCTCCTGGACCTGGCCACCCCACTGGCTTTTCTCCCGGGAGCCCTCGGGGTAGTTCCAGATGCCCCCTTCCCCAGCTGAGGGGGATTCCTGGAGCATGGGGAGAGACTGCTGACTCTTCTTTGGGCAATGACACTTCTGCCCTGTGACCTCACAGCTGGCTGGGCGGTCTGCACCCTGTGTCTCAAGGGCTGGGCTATCGTCCACCGGGCCATTGACATTTCTTGGGAGGAGGAAGGTACAGCAGAGCTACCTTCCTCCTTGGTTGACCTCTTCACCCCAGATTAGGCTCTAGGGGCCACCTGCTCAGAGATGCAATAGAGAAAGCCACCAGATTGCTTGCCTCCCCATCCCCCTTCCAGCATAGGAGTCCCTTGGGCATTCCAGGCTCTGTACCAGACATCTGCTACCTTCTTGTTGGTACCTCCAGCACACTGAAGAAGTTGTGGGGAGGGACACAAGGATGGATATAGTGTTTCTTTACTGGGCCTCCTGCTACTGCAGAAGCACAGGTTTGAGTAGAAAGTCATGGGATCTAGAATAAGACAAACGTGAGTCTAAAGTCCAACTTTAGGACTAAGACATTCCTTAATGTAGGTGAGTTACTCAGTTTGAACTTCAGATTACTTACTGATAAAAGGGGGATAGGAATACCTTACCCAGTAAGGTTGTCAGGACCCTAAACATGGAAACTGTAAATAAAAGGCATAAAAATGCATCCTGCCCATGTCAGGCACCTGTGCATTTTACATGTGCTCCCTCACCCTCTCCAGCTGCCCCCAGCATCCTGTCTTAGGACGGCCACCCTGGCCCAGGGTAGCTTCATTTGCTAGCTGCCTAGAGATGCTGGAAGACTTGGAACCTGACTAGAAGGGTCGGTACCATGGACACTGAGAGCAAAAGGACAAAAAACAATGCCAAATAAACATGGAGAGAGGCTTCACATCATACACCATTAGGAAACTGCAAATGAAAACAATGATGTGCTTCCCCCCGTACCCCAGTTAGAACGGCTAAAATCCAAAACAGTGACAACACCAAACACTGGCGTGGAGGTGGAGCAACAGGAACTCTCCTCCACTGCCGGTGGGAATGCAAAATGGTAGGGCCATATTGGAAGACGGTTTGGCATCTTCTTCCAAAACTAAACATATTCTTACCATATGATCCAGCAAGTGTGCTCCTTGGTATTTACCCAAAGGAGTTGAAAATTTATGTCCATATAAAAACCTGCACATGGATGTTTATAGCAGCTTTACTCAAAATTGCTTAAACTTAGAAGCAAGTGAGATGCCTTTGGGTAGGTGAGGAGAAAGGCATTGTGGCACATCCAGACAATGGAATATTGCTCCATTAGAGGAAGAAATGAGTACTGAGCCATGGAAAGATATGGAGGAACCATTTTTTTCTGAAGTGTAGTTGACAAATAACATTATAGTAGTTTCAGGTGTATGACATAGTGATTCAACATATATACATGTTACAAAATGCTCTCCATGATGAACCTTGTTACCATCTGTCGCCACCCATAGTTATTACAGTATTACTGACTGTATGCCCTGTGCTGTCCTTGACGTCCTGTGACTTATTTGTTTTAAAACTAGAAGTTTGTCCCTCTTTCTCCCCTTCTACTATTTCAGCTACCCCACCCTCTCCCCTCTGGCAACCACCAGCCTGTTCTCTGTGTTTATGAGTCTGTTTTCTGTTTTGTTTGGTTTGTTCATTTGGTTTGCTTTCCAGGTTCCATATATAAGTGAAATCATTTGGTATTAAGATGTAATAATATGAGAAACTGTATGTGGGAGTGAGGGGGGTAAATAGGAATTCTCTCTACTTTCTGCTCAGATTTTCTGCACATCTAAAACTGCTCTTTTAAAAAAAAGTCTATTAATTTAAAAAGAGAGAGAGACTTAACAACATAAAACTCAAACATGCCCAGACTCTCAGGCCCTGAAGTGGTAAAGGGAGGGCCCTAGCTGGCTCCCCAGTGCAGGGACCCTTAGACCCGGTATCTGAGGACTGAGGGGTCTGGAAAAATCCATGAGGTCAGAAAAGGAGTGCTGCAAGTGGATTTGAGCTCCAGGAGAAATGGCTTCTGGGAAATGGCCAGGTGGTTCCAGTTCGGTTCCCTTTGCACCTTTTCTTTCCAAGGCTACACTCATCTTACCTCTGAATTGGTGCTTGTGTTCATCAGAATAACTAAGCACAGAATAAAGAGGGCAGGCATCAGGACGGCATTTACCACACGGGCTTGGCAGAAGCCAGAAATGAAGCAACACATGGGAAAAAGGGGCTTTCACCACCTCTGTGGTTGACCTAACCTCCCCTGTATTTATTACTTATAATTATTTCTCTTTATAAATATTTCAAAATAGTGCTTTTGGCCATACATATCACACAAATAGAGACCTGAAAACTGGACGACATTTGAAATCTTGGCTAGCCTTTCCTCAGACATTTGGGTACCCTGCATACACTACACTTTCCATATGGTCACCGTCTGCTGGATTTCTAGTGGCAAGGGGTTCTTCCTCCTTTGGGGAAGCCTAGGCTATCTTTAGGCAGCTCTGACACGAAAGCTTTATTGCTTCATAAAAAGTTTACCATTTTTAGGATCAAGTTGTAATGTTTTCAAAAAGTTGGTCAGTTGGAAACCATCTCTTTTCCTAGAGTTAGTGTGGCTCAAAATTTAAACTTGCACGTCAGAGTTCCTTAGTGTAATTGTTTTTTTCCTCCTTTCTGTCTTCTTCGGCTCTCCCTCTCTCACCCATTTTCCAGAGAGGAAACAGTGAGAGCCAGTGTTACAATAGTGAATATCAGCATTGAATGCAAGTACTCCGAGGAGGACCACAGAAGTGGATTCTGTCCCTCTGAGTCCCCCGGGGGACACTCAGCGCTCCGGGCTCCCCAACCTGAACTCAGGTCTCTGCAACTGCCCTTCCATTGAAAGGCACCCTAACAGCAACCTCAGGGAATAGAAGCCTGAACAACTGCCACTGGACTCAGTCCACTACTTAATAGGTGGTCACAGAGATTTCTCTCTAATTGGTCTTATTCGAAAGCACCATCATTTGAGGGGTTTGATTCAAGAGTCCCTTGACAGAAATCTGAAGCAGCCATCACTCAGACCTGAGGCAAATAAAAAAAAAAGAGAGAAGTAAATAAATAAATGTGAGAATAAGCCCAAAGTGGGAAAAACGTTAAAAAAAAAGGCATGAAAGGAAAGGAACTCACATTATCAACCAATAAACCCAATAATGCATTAGTGACCAAGGTTGCTGAATAATCTAGTACTTTCTCAGTGCCATAATTTATACTGCAGACTAGAGAATAGACGCGGTTATCAGAGGGAGGGCTAGTGGGTGACACATGATGCGTGACCGAGCGGCATTGATCTTCACACAACAGGAAGGTGTCTAGACCGGGAGATGTATGGCTCTACGATTCAGAGCAGAGCATATTTCACGGGAGGCCTAATGGAGTAGTGGAGCCGTGATGGATGGGGGTGTCCAGTTTCAGTAGCCGTGCAGTTATAGCAGTGCTAATGTCTGACCTCTTCGGAGCCTCCTGTCCTTCATGCAGTCAGGGTGACCTCATTTAAAGGGACAGAAAATGAGATCGGGAGATGGGGGCGGGGTGCAGGCGCCAGCGGGGAGGGGACTAGCCCGCGAGGTGCAGGCAGGGGGCGCTGTGGAGGACGGATTCAATCGTAGAAAGGAGGGAAGGCAAGAAACAGGCGCAAGCCCGCCCTGCCATCCAGTTCTAAAATAATGTGTTGAGAAAATAAATGAATAAAAAGGCCCTTTAACGCGTCTCTGCCTCTCTTCCCTAGCCAGTGCGTCAGCATTCAGGGGAAAGACGTGGTTGTCCTGAAAAGGGAGCCTGGGGCTCCCTGCACGGTGAGCGTAGTTCTCCATCCCTAGAGGAAGGAATCAAGAAGAGGTGAACAACTGAGTGTAAAAGTCGGGTCTGGTGCTAATGGGGTGAGGCTGTTCGGTGAGCAAGTTTGAGTAATCTGCATCGATTATGCAATAGCAGAGAGAGCCTGTGCTCCTCCTGCCCTCCCCAAGCCCTGTTAGAGGATGCTTAATGCATCCTAATGACACTCCTGATCATTCCCAGGCAAAACTAATGACTCATGCTACAGCCAATCCAAACCCAAGTAGCTTTGGTGGTGGTGGTGTTTTGTTTTGTTTTTTCTCTCTCTCTCTCTCCCTCTCTCTCTCTTTGTAAATTTCTTTCCCTGTGTGTTAATGTTGGAGAGACAGGCCAGATTCCTATCTAGCTGCTTAGCTGATACTTACTGGGAAAGAAACACCTATCACCCTTTAGCCTTTTTTTCTGTTTCCCATCATTTCTAAGTCACTTCTTATTCGGAGATGACTGGCTTAGATGTAGCACCAAGGGCTTGGACACTTCAGTACTACTGTCTGTTGTGGAATGAAGGGAAATGCTTAGCCACTCATATTTCTTCTTTATTTCCCCATTGCCATCCAACCACAGGAAACATACGACTCTCCCTAAAAGACACGCCTATTACTTCTCAGTCCGCAGCAAAATCTTAGCCAAGGTAACTGGACTTACTGCTTGGTTGAGTGATAGAATCTGAATGGGATTCCGTGGGTCAGAAGGGCATTCGCTCCAATACCGTGCATGATGCATGCGAGGTAGCAGTTACTAGGGACTTTTCAGTGTCAGGGACTTTGCAAATTTCTTTGCCCTTTGCTTATTCCTCCAAATATCACCTAAGGCTGTTCTTAGTCATCATGAATTAACAAGGCATCCATTAGCTGGTGGGGATGAGTGCCAGGGATGGGAAGGACAGGTCCTTTTCAGCAACTCAGCAAATATTTATGGAGCTCCTACTGTGGGGCCGGGCTCTTCGTTCTGAAGATGGATCAGATGACAAAACAAAACAGATCTTAGAGCATATTAAGAAGACACACATTAACAGATTAACATATAATAAGTCACAGAAAATAACTCATGTTGTTAGGAGAACAAAAAAGACACCAACTTTTGTGAGCACTTGCTTTACAGCAGCACTGAGCTTAGCGAGTGCCAGATAACCATTTTGTTTGAATGAGAACACCACGCTGAGAATGCTACTATGCCCCTTTTCGCAAGCAAGGAGGCGCATTTCCAGGGTCACGTGGCAGGTAAGTACGAGGCAAAACTAGAATGTCCTCCAGTTCTATTTGACACAAAACCTACTCACAAAATTCAAAACCTATTTTGTATCATACACAGAAATAAATTCCTGGTGAATGAAGGTGTGAAAAATGAAATCTCTTAGGTGGAAATATGTGTCTTAGTCAAAAGGCACACATTAAAAAGGAAAACATTAGTGCATTTGATTGCATCCAAAGTCCACTCTAGGAGACGGGGCTTCTGTCCAAGGTGGAGTGACAAGCCCCGGGCTCACTCTCTCAACTGCAGTAACTGAGAAACCAGACAAAAAATACACAAAAACAGGTCTCAAGGTGCTGAGCATCAGGCAAGGAAGGACTGAGAGGTGGGAAGTAAATGAGGCGGGTCCCATCTTTATTCCAGGTAACTGCCAGGAGACTGCTTCCAGACGGTGGAGCAAGGAGGGTAAACTCAGGCAGAGCCCAGTAGTCTTTTGAGTTGAAGACACAGACCTGGGAGTCTGCAGAGGCCAAGCCAGAGTTTGCTGGGCAGAGTGGGAGAGGAGATGTACTTATACTTGCTATGTCGTGAATGCATCTTGGAAACACTGTGCTGAGTGAAAGAAGCCAGTCGTAAAGGCCACATGTTTTGTGATCTCACTCATATGAAAGTTCACAACAGGGAAACCTACAGCAGCAGAAAGAAGATTAGTGGTTGCTCAGGGATGAGTTTGGGGGGCAGGGGGAAGTGGGGTGATAGCTAAAGGATATAAGGTTTCTTTTGGAAGTGATGAAGACTTTCTAAAATCGATTGTGGTGATAGTTGTACAACTCTATGTGAAAAATATGCCAAAAAACCATTGACTTGTGTGCTTTAAATGGGTGAACAGTTTATGTGAATTATATCTCAATAAAGCTGTTACCATAGAAGAGTATATATATATATATATATATAGAGAGAGAGAGAGAGAGAGAGAGAGAGAGAGACCCATATTACTCCCTCTTGTCCTTTGTTTTATTTTTGTCATATATTTTACCTCTCTTTATGTTTGTAAATACCACAGTATTGTTATTTTTATAATCTAAACAACTATCTTCGAAAAATATATAATGAGCAAATGTCTTTCATATTTACCCACATATTTACTGTAGCTGGAAAACTGTATTCTTTTGTGTCAATATGAATTTCCACCAGGGATTATTTTCCTTCAGACTAAAGAAGTACCTTTACTATGTTTTCTAGCGTAATTCTGCTGATGAGGAATTGGCATTTGTTAGTCTAAAATTTTTACCTTCATTTTTAATGTATATTTATATTTTCGTTGAGTAGAGGTTTCTAGATTGACAAGTTTTGCGTGGTTGTTTATATGCTTTGGTTTTGGGTTTTTTACCCTTACTAAATTTCACTCTGGCTTGCGTTAGTTCACATAGGAAGTCTGCTGATACTCTCATCTTTGCTCCCTTATTTCTCTAGCTGAAAGATTTGTCTCTTAAACCTTTTTTCCAGCCTTTTTAATTGTTGAACCTTAGTATAACTTTCTTCATATTTGTTCTCCTTTGGGTTTCTTGAGAAATGTTGATCTGTTGTCTTTGTTTCTCATATTTAGAAAACATTTAGCCATTATTTATTTAAATAATATTTTTGCTTCCTTTCCCCATCTCTTCTGGAGCACCAAAAAAAAAAAAGTATATATATATATATATTGCACACGATATTTTTCCAAGGATACTAAGGTTCTAATAACATTTTTTCCCATGTTTTTCTCTAAATACTTAAAGGTTTGATACCTTTTTTTTTTGCTATGTCTTCAAGTTTGCTTATTTTATTCTTCAGTGCCTCATTGGGTGTTACTTCCAGTGAATGCTAAATTTCAGATATTGTATTTTTGACACTAGAATTTCTATTTGGATCATTTATAGTCTCTGTTTTATTCCTCATTGTATTTCTGTCTTCCTTTAAATTCTTGTTTTCAAGCAAATGTCTCCTAATTTCAACCTCTCAATTATTTCTAGGAATGCTTCTGTTGATTTGTAGCATTTTGTTGGTTGATTTTTCTCATTATAATGGGTCACGTTTTCTTTCTTCTTTGTCTGGTAACTTTGCTCAGCTGCTGGATGCTGTACTTTCTGCATCTTGGATGTTTGTATTTTGTTTTCATCTTTAATGAGTGCTGAGTCTTGTTTTAATAGGCAGTTAATTTTACTTATAGATCATTTTGTTCCTTCTGAGACTTTTTTATAATATATATACTTAGGGCAGGTCTAAACTTATGCTAGCTCTTAACTTATGGCCTTCTGACACCTTTACTGAGTCTCCTGGGTGTTCGGTGAAGTCTCATTTATTCTGGTCGATTAGAGCTCGAACATCTCTCTACTTGTTATGAATTTCAGGAGCTGTTCAGGTTTTCATTTCCCCGGTAGTTCTGTTCTTTGTCTGGATTTATACGCACACCACATGTGTACAATTTGGAATCAGCCAATGTCTCCTTGGTTCCCTTGTTTTCTGGAAGCACTTTCTCTAGATGCTCTTCCTCATAAATGCCTGCTACCTCAGCCTCCCTGAACTCCCATCTTCATCTTCTCAGCTCAGTATTTTGCTTGTTCTGCTTAGCTTTCCTTGGCTAGGGCCTGATAAACGCCTCGGGGAAAATTGCCAGGACGACTGTATGGCTCATCTCATGTCTTTCTCTTCTCTCTGGATTCACAGTCCACCCCCACCTCTTTCAGGTTTTCTGAAAATAGTTGATTCACATAATTTGCCCAGATTTATAGTATTTTATGGTGGTAGCACCCATTTCACACCAAGAACTCCATTGTGGGAAGTTATCTCCTCCTTTTCTTATTACCTTTATCATTTATAGCAAGATTGCTGTGTTAGAGGCATATTGGTGGGATTTTGTTAAAAATAGAGTAAATATGGGATACAGGTAAAAAACATAACAGCAAAACTTGCTCTTTGTTTGACCATTATGTCACCACCAGTTGGGATTTTCCTCTTTCACCTTTCTGCAGTCAGAATTGCTATGTACTTTCTTATGTCTTTGCACATTGAAGACTCAGTTCTTGTAGAATCTGTATAGTATAAAAACATTCCTCTAGCTTCTAAGATAATAAGAATCACCTGTGGCACTTGTTAAAAAAAAAAGTAAAGCTTGCTTTCCTGACCTGTCCATTATACATTCTGGTTTACAGGGTCTGAGGTAGAGCCTGAAAACTTGTATTTTCAAAGATACCTTAGATTAAATATTTTTCTGCCAGACAAATTTGGGGACACTAGTATACCAGTTTGGAGCCCTGATGCTGAGGTTGGGCCGCCTGTGTTTGAACACTGATGCACTGTTAGGAGCCCTGTTCCCTTGGGTAGGTTCTGTGCCCTATTCCTTCAGGGTCACTGAACATGACTGCATGTTCTGTGCCCTGTGTAAAGGTGTCTGGCTAACCCGGCATGCTGAAATCGGCACTGTGCTTGTGAAGCAGAGAAAGGGGGTAGGCGTTGTAGGTGGTCTGCCCAGAGAGGATGGCTTTCTCTTTTTCCCAGAATTACCACGTAAAATGAGCGCTGGCCCTGGTTTCCTTATCTTTGAAATAAGAAGAACGGCAGGGCTGGCTCCATAATTTGTGGGGCCCCTATGCAAAATGAAACTGCAGGGCCCCCTGTTGACACAGCAGTAGAAAAGCATCTTCCTTTCTTCTATTGTCTTATCAACTTGTCATGGTGTTTTTATTAGACATTTAAGGCTGCTCTCCCTAAGACAACAGGGCTTCTTGCAGGGCAGTACAAACCCTCGCGGGTGCCCAGAGTCCTGCCCACACTAGGCACACCGTGGGCACCAATGGCAGAGGATGGCAGCACCCACGGGCAGGGGTGGAGCAGGTGGCTGGACACCCATCCCGAAGAGGTGGGGGGACAGAATGGGGTGGGACCATGCATGAGCTGAGGCCCCAAACAACCGCTAGCACATTGCTCCATTGTCTCTCCACACTTTCCTTACAAGACACAAACTTCATATTCATGTGGACTACAGGGCATTACCCACAGGGGGCCTCCTCAGCAGCTGCCCTGGCCACACACCCATGAAGCCGGCGCTGAGTGATGTCCCTGAGATGCCAGTTACAGTTACCAGTTTCGACCTGAAAGCTCCGTGCTGCCCTGTCCCAGCAGTGAGGATGGAACAATCTAGCAGCTCTGTGCCTGGCCATGGTTCCATCAGGTATTCATTTCCTGAGAGATGGTGACTTAGGCACCCAACGAGTTCCCCAACTCTGGGCACAGGAGCTCACAGCCTCATCAGAAAAGGAGGCAATTATGGCAAAAGTGGGTAAATACCAAAGACATCAGCAAGGGGTAAGTTGGAATACAGAGGGAGTGGTAACAGTTTTGTCCCCCAGCACTGGCTGGGGGAGGAATTTTTAGGATGAATCCTAAAGGATAACTAGAATCCAACTAAGTAAAAACAGAGGGTGGGAAATTCGTTCTGGACTTTGTGAGCAGCAAGTACAAAAACCCTGAAACGAGGAAGAGAAAAGTGTGGCAGATGCCCTATGATTGATGGTCTGAGAGGCAAGACAGGAAGAGAGAGGCAAGCAGGACCCAGAGTTTGCAGAGCATTTTTGGTCATTTTAAGGAGTGTGTGCTTTATCCCAAGGACAACAGGGAAGGGGTAGGGGGTGGTCAGTGAAAATGGAATATTTTAAAACTTGTAGACCAAAAGAGTGTTATTATGATATTTGCATTTTGGAAAGATTTCTCTGGGGACTTCTGGGTAAAATGAGTTGTGATTGTGGGTATTCAGTTTTTGCCTCCCAGCATCCTAGGAAAATGCCCCCCCACCTTTTTTTTTAATAGGAAAAATGTTTAGCAGTGCCAGGGACTAAGATGAAGGTTGCCTACACTCCAGCACTTAAGTTCAACAAAGTTTGAGTAAATAATGACATCGGATCTAGTGAAACACATATCATATCTCTTAATATATACAGAATCATGTACTCTCTAAATAGAAATACATCTTCTTTTGAAACATCCATGCTATGTTTATGAAAATTAATCCCACTCCTGCATACAAAGAGATCTCCAATAAATTTCAGACTAGAAATTTTATAGGCCCCACTGTCTGATCATGATGCAAAATTTTTAAAAATCTAATAAAAGTATATACATAATCAATCACTTGGACATTAGAAGGAAAAATAAAAAACTTTTGCATAGAATCAAACAAAAAACAAACAGAGTCTACAATTAGACTATTTAGAAAGCAACCAATAAGTATGGATGCATTTGAAAAATCAATGAATTATCTCCCCGAAATGTTTTATGAGAAAATATAAAAGGAGGAAGTACTTCTTAAGCTGTTTAAGCCTTTTCAGAGCATAGGAAAAGATGGAAACCTTCCTAATTGACCAGCTGTCTTAATGATGAACCCAAAACATGACAATACTTTAGATATAAAACCTATAAGTCAATCGCATGTTTGAGTATAAGTGCAAAAATACTTAAAGTAATAGCAAATTGTACCCAACAGAATACTGAAGGATGGTTATGCATGCCCATAAATTATTCCAGAGATTCAAAGACGTGTTAGCATTAATCCATTTTAAATAACAGTCACTATACCAATAGCCAAGCAAAATTATAACATTATCTTGAAGATGCCCCCAAAAGATTTTATAAAATTAATTTCCATTCCTGATGAATTATGAACACAATTTTTACTGAACTTGAATTAAAAACAATACTTTTACATGGTGAATGACAGGTATGTTAAATAAAAAATCATTATTATATTTAAATAATAAAAGACTGTAGTCAGTCCCATTTAAGTCTAGAACAGTGAAACATACTGGCTACCAGCACTGCCACTTAATAGTATTTTAATAGTCCCATATATAGGACAGGAAAACAGGAAGCTTAAATATTAGAAAAGAGAAGCAAAAAAATTAATGTAGTTTATAGATTATATTCTAGGTAACCTGGAAAATCTTTAAGAGGGATTTGGAAAACTATTAGCATTTAGTTTTTAGCAAAGACTGTTTAAGATGAATGTGTTTAGTAAGATTAGCAGAGTGTTTAATAAGATGACTAGCTAAAAAATAAATATGTAAGCACTCATAGTTGTGCTTTACACTAAAAACAAACTATTAGAAAATACATGAATAAAAATCCCATTCGCATAGCATCAGCAGTATAGGCAATTTCTGGGAAATAACTAAATTTTGCAGTAGCTCCATGAAGAAAATGTCATATTTCTACTGAAAATGCAAAAGATGATTTTAATTAATAAGGATGCATGACATGTTCCTCAATGGCTAGAAAGAATATTAATTCACAATTTTAATGTAGATGCAATAAGAATATCAGTAAAAATTTTGGGAAACATTTAGAGTGATACTAAAGTTCATATAAGGAATATGGAGAAGAAACCAAAGACATTTTGATAGAGAAGATACAAGGAGTACTTCCTCTTTGCACATATTAAATTGCAGTATAAAAACTAAAAGAATAAAAATTGAGAAAGACAGACAGAGAGACAGAAGAACAAACAGATCAGTGAAACTAAATTGAAAGTCCAAAACTGACTGAAATGTATTTCTGGGATTTCATATATGTGAAAAATACGGCATTTCAAATCAATGGAGAAAGAATGTATTAAAAAATAGATGGTCTAAACCTAATCAAGGATGTGAAAGACCTATACCCTGGAAACTACAAGACACTCTTAAGAGAAATTAAAGAGGACACTAATAAATGGAAATTCATCCCGTGCTCTTGGCTAGGAAGAATTAATATTGCCAAAATGGCCATCTTACCTAGAGCAATCTACAGATTCAATGCAATCCATATCAAATTACCAACAGCATTCTTCAATGAACTAGAGCAAATAGTTCTAAAATTCATATGGAACCACAAAAGACCCTGAATAGTCAAAGCAATCCTGAGAAGGAAGAATAAAGCAGGGGGGATTACACTCCCTGACCTCAAGCTCTGCTATAAAGCTACAGTAATCAAGACAGTTTGGTACTGGCACAAGAACAGACCCATAAACCAGTGGAACAGAACAGAGAGCCCAGATATAAACCCAAGCATATATGTTCAATTAATATACAATAAAGGAGCCATAGACATACAATGGGGAAATGACAGCCTCTTCAACAGCTAGTGTTGGCAAAACTGGACAGCTACATGTAAGAGAATGAGACTGGATTACTGTCTAACCCCATACACCAAAATAAACTCAAATGGATCAAAGACCTGAATGTAAGTTTTGAAACCATAAAACTCTTAGAAAAAAATATAGGCAAAAATCTCTTGGATATAAGGGCAAGGGAAACAAAAGCAAAAATGAACAAATGGGACTATATCAAACTAAAAAACTTTTGTACAGCAAGGGATACCATCAGTAGAACAAAAAGACTTCCTACAGTATGGGAGAATATATTCATAAATGACATATCCAACAAGGGGTTGACATCCAAATTATACAAAGAGCTCACGGACCTCAAAAAACAAAAAGCAAATAAGCCAATTAAAAGATGGGCAGAGGAGCTGAACAGACACTTCTCCAAAGAAGAAATATGGATGGCCAACAGGCACATGAAAAGATGTTCCACATCACTAGTCATCAGAGAAATGCAAATTAAAAGCACAATGAGATATCACCTCACACCAATTAGGATGGCCGCCATCCAAAAGACAAGCAACAACAAATGTTGGCGAGGATGTGGAGAAAAGGCAACCCTCCTACACTGCTCGTGGGAATGTAAATTAGTACAACCACTGTGGAAAGTAGTATGGAGGTTCCTCAAAAAACTCTAAATAGAAATACCGTTTGACCCAGGAATTCCACTCCTAGGAATTTACCCTAAGAATGCAGCATCCCAGTTTGAAAAAGATATATGCACCCTTATGTTTATCATGGCACTATTTACAATAGCCAAGAAATGGAAGCAGCCTAAGTGTCCGTCAGTAGATGAATGGAAAAGAAGATGTGGTATATATACATGTTGGAATATTATTCAGCCATCAGAAGAAAACAAATCCTACCATTTGCAACAACATGGATGGAGCTAGAGGGTATTATGCTCAGTGAAATAAGTCAGGCAGAGAAAGACAAGTACCAAATGATTTCACTTATATATGGAGTATAAGAACAAAGAAAAAACTGAAGGAACAAAACAGCAGCAGACTCACAGAACCCAAGAATGGACTAACAGTTACCAAAGGGAAAGGGACTGGGGAAGATGGGTGGGAAGGGAGGGATAAGGGGGAAAAAGGGCTATTCCAATTAGCACACATAATGTAATGGGTGTGGGGGTGGGGTGGGGGGATACATGGAAGGCAGTATAACACAGAGAAGACAAGTAGTGATTCTATAACATCCTTCTACACTGATGGACAGTGACTGCAATGGGGTATATGGTGGGGACTTGATAATAGGGGGAGTCTAGTAACCATAAGGTTGGTCATGTAACTGTATATTAATAATAGCAAAAAAAAAAGATGGTAGTTAAGTAACTGAAAATAATTGAAAATTTAATTTCTGTTCCTGTTTAATTACACATACTATTCTTCCTAAACTTGAATGTAAAAATACTTTAACATGATGAATGACAGGTACGTAAGCCCACTTCACACCATAGTCCAAAATTGATTCCAGATCTATTAAGGCATTTAATGCCAAAATTTAAAAACATGTAAGAGTAGAAAAATATAGATGACTTCCTAACTTCTATAAGGGGGAAGGCCTTTCTAACCATTAAAGCAAGTTAAAAATTATAAGGAAAAAAGGTTGACATATAGCATATTAAATTTAGAAATTTCCTACAAATGTAATATATAAAATTAAAAGCAAGATTATGATTCTTGGAAGCTATCTGGGACATGCATAATATCCATAGCTACTTTCATACACAAAGAAATAAAAAAGGAATAAACATCAAAAGCAAAATGTATAAGTGCCATGAAAATCAATCAAGAAAAGCATATTCAAATAATAATATGAATAACATTAAAATAAATAATAATATGAAATCATGTTTAAATTAACTTGTCATCCAAGAAATACAAATTAAAATAACAATGTTTTGCCTATGAAATTGGCAAGCTTTAAAAATAGCATGGAAAAGTTTTGTGCTATATTGTTTAGTGGAGAAGAGTGCTTTCAAAACCATATGTAAAGTATAGGAGCTCCCACTCATTTTAAAGTATGCAACACACATACACATATCCACCACTGCAAAATGTTGACAGTGATTGCCTCTGGAAAACGGAATTATGGGCCATCTTGGCATTTTTCAGTGGTTTTAATATTTTCTGCAATGGATATGCATGACCTTTATAAGCAGAAACAATATTTCAAAAATCAGCCTGGCCACAATGTGGAGAATGCGTTTTAAAAGGGGTAAAGCCAGAAGCAGGAAGTAGACAAGGGCTGTGGCAGTCTTGAGACCTAGAGAGGCAGAGGCAAAGACTTTGGAGATTGAAAGGAAAAAATTTATCCTGGCAACACTACTGTTACTAATGGTAGGTGGCAGGGGAAGGGGAGGAAAGGGAAAATAAGGAGACAAGTAGGGTTCCCAGCCTTTATTTGGGCCACTGTGTGGAATCTCTGAGCAGGATCAGGAGGACCAGGCTTGGGAGGGTGGTGGGACACAGGTGCTGATATGTTGAGTTTGAGGTACCTCTTGACCCACCACCAGCAGAGAGCCAGGTCGGGTGAGATATCTTTCTATATCTGTATCTATATCTGCATCTATATCTATATCTATATCTATATCTATATCTATATCTAATCTATATCTATATCATCTATATCTCTATCTCTCCATCCATCCATCCATTCATCTACCTACCTACTTACTTACCCATCCATCTATCTATCCGTCTATCTATGTCTATCATCTATCTATCTATCTATCTATCTATCTATCTATCTATCTATCTATCTATCTATCTATCTATCTATATCTATCTATCTATCTATCTATCTATCTATCTATCTATCTATCTATCTATCTATCTATCTATTGTCTATCTGGAAGACATCAACATGTAGATGACTCTTGAGCCAGGATGAAATCACCCAGGGAGATCTTGCAGAGAGGAGAGCTGAGCCTGAACTGGGAGGAGCACCTGTGCTTAAGGGGTATTCCTGAAGGTATGGGCTGAGGAAGAGGAGAGTATGAACGAGTCTGAGATGTAAGAGGAAAGCCAAGAGAATAGAGTTATGGAATACAAAGGAGAAAACATCTAAGGTCTAATAGTGGGTAAGCGCAGTGAAAACTCCAAAAGATGCCACCCTTGCCTGCTGAAGACTGGGGCCAAGTTGAGGTTGGATGTCTCAGGAAAGAGTGTCAAATGCTGCCAAGGGGTCAGGAAAATGAAGCCTTGGAAGTAGAGCACTAAAGAGGCAGTTGGGATTTAGGCAAAAGCTAGTTAGATGGAGTAGTAGGGTGGAAGGATGACCAGGGTGGATTGAGGAGCGAGACAGAGGTAAGGGAGAGCAGATAGGGAGTGAAAGCTCTTCTGAGAATCTTGGCTGTGAATCAGGTGGAGGCAGAAAAGGCTGGGGCTTCAGGGGCTGGGGCCTAGGGAGTACTTTTATTCTAAACTGCATTCACTTTGACCTCATTTTCATGCTGATGAGACAAAGGGCTTGTAGGAGGGTTTTTGAGGGTGGCTGTGGGGAGCACAGAGGAAACAATTAGTTAGGGGAACTCTCCTGTGGAAAGAGAGAAATGAGAAGATCTATGCCCAGGTCGTGCCAAGCATTTCAGCCTGAGTGGCTAATTGAATGGTGGTGCCATTTACTGAGACAGGAAAAGGTTAATGAAGTAGGTGAATCTCTGGCAAGACTGATCAAGAAAATAGAGAAGATGCAAACACACACAATATAAAGTTAAACAAGGAATACTTAAGGAAAATAGACTTTTTAAATGGTAGAAGAAAATTTTAAGCTGTTCTAAGTCAATATATTCATAAACTCAGGTAAAATGGAAAATTTTTGGAAAGGAATATCAAAATTGGCAAAAGGTAAATTAAAATATAGTAAACCAATAACTACTATAAAATATAAATTGTTTCCATTACTAGTACACTCTCTAAATATCTGTGTATATATGTATATATGTGCATATATGTGTGTCTCACCTGAGGGTTTCAGCCCCAGGCAGGTTCACTATGGATTTGGTGAGACCAAGAAATGGCAACAGAATGGTCTTGGGGTAAAAGGGTTTATACCCGGCTTTATTATCACAGTGGTAGGTCAAGCACTAGAATCACATCTGCATCCAGCAGTCTGCAGGTCCATAATCCACCCCCATCTCTGCCTCTATCCAGAGCACTGAGCAGAGCTCTTTATATAGTGACCCGGTCAGTAATAGCTCACTGCCTACAGGTGTGGATGCAGTAGCCTAGCAATAAGCCAGTTACATCATCAAGTAGTTTAGGGTCAGGTGAGGATCCTGGCCATAGGAACTTCCATTTTCCCCACAATGTGTATACATAAATGTATGTGTACATATATGTATTTATGTGTCCATACAGGTACATATGTATGTATGTATATTTGTGTATATATAAAAGATATATATAAGTAAATTTACTTCTAAGCCTAGATTGTTTTGTATATGAATTTCACTTTTAAGAGACAATTTTATATAATTTTTCAAAAACTAGAAAAATGAGAGAAAACTGCCCACTTTATTTGTAAGGTTGAAGAGAGGTAGCTGATATATTCTTTTCTCCTTACCCTCTTAAAAAATAAATCATCTCATCTGTAAAGCTCCTGCATGCCTTTGCACCAGCCTGCAACATCTACAGCTGTATTAAAGATTTTGGGGTGATCCTGACTTCCTACAGTGATGAAACTTACAGAAAGAAGGAAGGCTGGGCAGGGGACTCAGGGCAGGTTTTGGGAGGTGTGTGGAAAAAGGGTGGAGTGGACACTTCGGAATATGTTCTTGGTGCCAAGGACACCTGAAAATGGGCCTGTTCTATACCCAGCAAGACTGTCTATGAGATTTTGGCTGGAGGCTTTCTGTTGAAAAGACCCATTCCAGTCCCTGATTCTCTCACAGTTCTTCCCTTTCTTTGGGGAAGATTCAGAAATCTTATTCATGTTCGGCAGAAGAGGGTGGCCTACAGTCTGTGGTGGGTGGGTGACAGCAGGGCCTTCCCCCTCTTTCTGTCTGGACTAATTGCATCTCCAGCCACCCCATGCCTATAGATGAGTACCTTTCTCTTGGGATCCTCTGTCACCACCCAGCGCAATCCCTGAGATACCAGCTCTCTTCATTCTGAAGAAGGCTGGGCTCCTTCCTACCGTCTGGGTCCAGGAAACACAGCTGAGTGGCAGATGAGCCATCTGGAAGGCCAGGGGAGGGGTCTGAGCCTCCAAGGAAAGTCTTTCTGCACTTCTAAAGGTGGCTGGGCATCTGGCCTGGTGAAAACCCTCACTTTACGTTTCCACTGGTATGTTACTGAAATCATTTACCATTAAGTTCTAGTTGAATAAAATGGTAGTAGACATTCAGGTAATATTACAGGGCAATAAATGTTTAAGAGCCTTAGGGGCATGAGCTTTCCAAACGTAGTTTCAGACCCAGATGCTAAAAATACTTCATGTATATATACACATGATATATATATATATATACACACACACACACACATAAAATATATAACCATTTTTAGACTTTTGGCTTTTGCTCACATAATGGAAGAATATTCTCCCCTGTCCCTTTTCTTTCACATTTCCAATTGTTTAAGAGTTTCCTGGCTGCAGCCCCCTCCTCACCCCCCTTCCTTTTTTTTTTCTTTTTACTATGTTGGGTAGAAGCAGCATGAGGGAAATGTAGTTAAAATTCAAAATGCTTCCCCTTTATCATTACCATGAATCAACACAATAAATGAGCCCCTTCAGAGCACGGTAATAAGAATTTGATAAATCATCAGCCAAAAATTAACTAGATGTCAAAACAATCTTTGGGAAATGTGATGGATTAGGGGTGATAGCAGCAATTAATCTCCCTGCATGAGTTCACCAGAGAGACACAATGTAGGGAGATGGATGGGAGGGATCCAGGCCTTGCAAGGTCAGGACTCTACTGAAAGGGGTGGGTGGAGAGTGGAGGCTGGAGGGAGGGAGGCAGAGAGAAAGAGAGAGGGAATGAGAGTCATCTGCGTCTGCAATCCCCAGGCATCTAGCCGCTGAGCTGGAGGTCAGTTACATGCCTTGGAAAGTGCCTCTCTCCAGCTGCTCTCTCTGATGAGGCAAGCACTTTCCCTCTTGCGCTAATAAATGCCACAAGTCGGCTCAGGGGGCTCCACACGGGGCCTCCAAGAGTGGGAGACTGCTGTGGGCTTAATTTACAGAGCAGGGTAGCTCCTTATCAACAGCCTCGCGGAGAGCAGGGGTCTGGGAGGAGCAGGCAGCCAGGGAGGAAGGAAGGGAGTCTGGGGAAAAGGCAGAGGCAGCTCCGGGACGCAGCGTTCAGCTCCGGATGTCCCAGGACACAGCCCAGGGAATGTTGATGGTTCCCCAGAAACAGGAGGCGAGTCTCTGCGGGCGCCAGCGTCATTAAATTACCCTCTTTTTGACGAGGCTGCCTCTTTTTATTTGCTTAGTTTAGTTTGTTTTTTTCTAGTCGATTTCACAATATCCGAAGGAATGGCGATTTGGGAAGAAGATGAAGAAGAGGCGTCTGTTTTCACCTTCCTGGCATGGCTGGAATCGTCCAGTAGGACCCCCTCTCCATGCTCTGGGGTCGTAGGCTCAGGAGGCTGAGCTGGGAAATGTGGGCTGAGCTGATGGGTGATGCGGGTGGTGGAGTGAGTGACAGGCAGGCGGGAGGGAGATGGAGGAACGCGGAGCTCCAGTTGGCCAGATGGAGGAGGAACTCATTAAGGGCCACGGGAAACACTTCCTACAATGGGACGGAGGGAGGGGAGCTCCCTGCGTCCCGTAATGGCTGCTGTGCTGGGGATGCAGTGGGTCGGGCCATGGGCGCTGGTGTCCGAGTTGTTCCTTTCCTCCCCTAGAGAAATAGAATTCTTTAATACCTAAGATTCTTGTAAGATTTACCTGGCCAGGGCTTTGAAGCTGCTCCCGTTAAATTGCTAAGCGCTTCCTGGCTGGCTTTATAATGATCACCAAACAATCATAAAGCCTAACAACTGTCTAGTGCTTTTGTTTAGAAAGCTCTGTGAGAATCTGGGGTCTTCTCCAGGGGAACCCTTGATATTTTTTGTGACACTCTTCCTAGTATACAACAGAATCCTAGGGTTTAGCCAGAATATAGTCTAGTCAAAACTCAATTCTGGTGGAAAGGAAGTCAAGCCAGGAAGGGTTAATGATCTGTGGGCTATGATAAGGCAAAGGATGCCTGCGGAACTCCCCAGCCCAGCTGCCTGTGCTCCCAGCTTTGCCCCAGAGGGCAGTTCCCATCTTCCAGTTCTCTGGCTCTGATATTGGAGGGGCCTTTGGGGTTGGGTGACTTTGTGCTGTTTCTAACCCAACCCAACCCAACCCACATACATGGCAATAGAGTAGAATATTTGCACTCTCCAGCTGCCAGGAAGGAAGGGTGGGAACTTGGTCTAGTCTTCAAGATAATGAAGAAAACTTGCAGTGAAACCACCCTGTGGAGAACGAAAAGTGGTCCGTTGCTGCTGACTAGCTGTTGACCTGGAGCTATAGGTGCTTAATCTCTCTGTGTGTTGGTTTTCTCATTGTAAAGGGGAATATGAGTCATTCTACCTCATAAATTGTTGTGAGAATCTTTTGAGTTTTGTGAACAATGCTGTGATGCAGTCCACCATGCACGTCCGTGAATGTTTTTCTGGAGTCGATGGCCTCATCCTCTGTCCATCATGACCTCGAGCTCCTTACTGGCCCTGCAGGTGTTAGAGTGTCACACTGTGGCCCTTGCGGTCTGACTAAAGATGGCCATGATACCACTGAGGAGGTATCCAGACCACCAGCCCCCCAAGCTCTGGCCAGCGTTGTAATGAAAGGCCCCAGAATGCCATCCTGTCTCCACATCTCAGAGCACTGCCCTGTTTTCTTCCCTTAATAGGCCACCTCACTAAGGATTTGGTGTCCAACATGCAAGCAATCTCTGGCCTTTGTGTTGTACGATATTCCCCTTCTCAAGTACCATCTCACCAATGGCCTTCATGTTTCATGAGAACTTTGATTAACATAGGCCAGTCATTCTTCTCTTCCCCTTTCCTGTGAGCCAGCATGGATGAGGAAGCTTCTGAATCCTTTGGAAAAGCTGGAAACATCTGCTCAAGGCTATTTATTTTTCCTGCTACCATATTGTTTCAAATGATCGTGAGAGTTGTGCATTTTGAAGAACTGGCCTTTTATGAATGTCCTCGTTCCAGATTCTGGGTAAGGGAGCAAGGTAAGTGGGCTGCTTCTCCTCAAGGAGAAGAGAATGGACAGATCCATGGGCTCAGGGAAGTTGATATTGCTCTTTGGGGATGACAGGCCCAGATAATCCATAACAACTCTTGTTTCACTTTGCTCAATACAGTATCTAGGATTTCAACAAAGCTTCTGTGCCTTTACTGCAAACATACTTGTAAAGACTGATGACATATGGACATCTTCACCCTTGGGCATATGGTCGGTCATGTATACCGGTCACATGGACTCACACACTGACCTATCACAGGTGCACATGTAACACCATAGAGCTACATGCAGAGACACAGATGGATCCTCACACTGTCACATATGCAAACATAAAGACACACACACACACACATGGCTGGTGCCCAGAGAAGAAACACAGCTGAAACTTTTGCAGCCTTCCACAGCTGGCTGGGTCTTGAAATGAAGAGGATAAACTTCTGAGATCAGATGTGGGTGCCATCCTGATGCTTTCCTGCAATTCCTAGCTCTGCTTGTACAGCCAGGATACTTACTAACTACACTTTAACCGGCCAGATGAGGAACTGATCCTCAGTGGGCAGGTGGGGGACCCAGAGCTCAGAATCAGAATTGCTGGAGACAGCGTTATTGGTTGAATTGTGTCTCTGTCCAGAAAGGTATGTTGAAGTCCTATCTTTAGGACCTCAGAAGGTGACCTTATTGGAAAGAAGGTCACTACAGGTGTAATCAGTTATGATAAGGTCATACGGGAGCAGAGTGGCCCCTCGTCCAACATGACTGGTGTCCCCTTGAGAAGAGGAAAGAGACACATAGGGAGAGTGTTGTGTGATGACAGAGATGAGACTGGAGTGCTGGCGCTGCCAGCCAAGGAAGCCCGGGACTTCCAGAAACTACCAGAAGCCTTCCCCACCCCCTCACCCCACCTGTGGCTGAGGAGGGTCACGGCCCTGCCAACACCTTGATTTGAACTCTTAGCCTCCAGAATTGCAAGACAACAAATACTCTTTGTTTTAAGCCACCCAGTTTGTGGTACTTTGTTAAGGTAACCCAGGAAACCCGTTCATGTGCATAATTTAAGACAAAAGCCCCCTGCTCAAACCCTCCATGTTCCCTTGCTTCCCTGACATGGGAGCTGAAGTCCCCATGTGGCCTCTGAAGCCAGCTGGCCCCCACCCCTGGTGCTTCCCTGACCTCGTGTCCCATTTCTCTCCTCCTAGCTTGCTTCCTCAAGTCTTTGCTCAAATGTCATCTTCTTGGTGAGACTACAACCCCTAAAAACCATCCTCCTCCCCATTCTCCTTGCTTTGCCTTGATTTTTTTTCCATAACACTTGAGCCATGCTGACCTATAATAAAACTAACTTCCTTTCTGTGTATACTGTCTATCTCCCCAGGAGAATGTTAGCTCCAAATAGTAGGGGTTCTTTGTATCTCTTCTGTTCCCTGCCCAGTGCTTAGAATACTGTCTGCCACACATTAGGTGCTCAATATATCTTTTTGAATAGATGGAAACTTTCTCACCTGTGTATCTGATTTTCTGGAATGTTCCTCTCTGGGAAGTGTCAGCCTCCCTGGAGATTTAATGCATTTAGGTTTATCTGGAAGAGACACAGTTTTAAGAGGCACAAAGCTAGGCAACTGGCACTGACCGAGGGGCTGTAAACCAGTGGCTGGACCCGGTTGGCTCATCCATAGAAGACAGATGAGCCATCTGCTGCCTACTGCCCACTTCAGGGGGGGATGTTGGGAGGATGGAGGAGATGATGCGTTTAAAAGTGCTCTGAGGTCCTTAAACAAAAGGCATGCTATGGCAATGGAGTGTTATTACATAAACTAAACCCAGAAGTGTATCAGAAAATAGCTGAACTGAATCACAGTCAGTCTCAGAGCAATTTTTTTTTCCCTGAGAAATTTAACGGAACAGCCTACAAAACTGTGATGCCATTTTTGTCCACTTTTTCTTTCTTATCAAGTGTTCTACCTCCTAAATTCTAGCCCAGGAGCTCTTTTTTTCTCCCTGGACGGTCAACAGATCCACTATTAAATTTCTGGACTGGACAGAGGGTGGGGGGCTGTGTAAACCACTGGGCCATGAAAATGGCTTTAGGACCTCTCTTCTTTTACAGCAGTTCTTATCATGGGGAATAAAATGTATTACTCAGAACAAAAGGCTGCATATTTAATTATGTCAAGCCTTAAAGCATTTTTTGTTTCATATTTCAAGTGTTCTTTGTTGCGTAGGGGATGTTGAAAATTAAATCATGCGATGTTACTTCTTTTAAGGACAGTAAATACAACTTGAACAGTAGTTGCAATTGTCAGAACTACTGAGTACAGACCCTAGATCCTAAATACTATTTCCTTCTTCCTTTGACTAAGCCTTGTGCTCTTTAGTGCCCTCTGCTGTCTGAAAGAATTATGGTAAAGCTTTGGGTTAACTGCCTTGACTGCTTGTATCACACAAAGATAGGTTTGTTTGCTTTTTTTTTTTCTTTAGCAGATTTTCAGGCAGATATTAACTGGCACCCACTACAGTTCTGAATCCTAGTAAGTTGCTGTTAAGTGGCTCTCATTGGCCACCCCAGTTGTTTAGAGAAAGCTGTTCACATTACAGTTGATTCATCAAAGCGGATCCTCTGTTCTCTGTATTTACCCTGCTTTTAGAGGTTGCCCAGAGTACTCCTGGCCTGGAGATGCATGAGATGGAAGAACAGGGAAAAATACGGGCAGATGTGTCCCAGTTTATAAAGAAGTAAATCAAAATACAGTCAGTACGTCTGTGCAGAATGAGGTTCGCTCTGGAAATCTCTCTCTTCAATCTTGGTTGAGTCTCATAGATGAAACCCCCATTTTATGTGTTTATATTTTAGGGCTTTTCTCCAAATTAACCACATCTATCAGAGTATATTTAATCTTTGATGATTACCATTTCTTAAAGAAGTATTTTCAACCTGGGAGGTAACATGGTATAGAAGTTAAAAGTCAAAGCAGGGCTACGAAATCCATTTTCCCCATTATTAGCTTCAGTTTCTGTTCTGTAAATGTGGAACATAACGCTTACCCCATAGAATTATTTTAAAGATTAAATGAGAAAATACAAACAAATTGCTATCAAAAGATCCCCAATTTTTTTTTCATTTCATTTCTCCTTTATGTTTGATTCTAATTCCATGCTCAAATTGTATCTTTATTTCTAGATTCAAATAAAGGATTTCTTAGACATCTTTACTTTTTTTTCTTTAATATGATATTAACTTGTTTTATTGGTGGGATAGAGAGGACAGAGAGAGTGAAGGCTATAGGGACACTTCAATGAGGATTTTGTTTCTGCTGAAATGTAAAAGAGGAGATTTAGCCAGTAGATCACTCCCAAATGTATTGTCCTTCCCTAAGAACGATGTAACTTGGGCTTAAATAAGGCACATCTACCTACGCCCAGAGGGTGACATGGTGTCCAAGATTCATCAATAGTTATGTAAAACGATTCTTGACTAACATTTGAAATGGAATTCAGTAAATTCTCCTTATTCCACTGATGGGTCAAACACCTAGTATTTGTGCTTTTATTTCCTATTACTCTGAACATTCAGACTGCTAAGAAAACTAGTCTAGGTTAGAAACCAACATTTTTTCCCCTCTAACCTGAGAGCAGGTTAAGTGGGAAGCAGAAGATGGCTGGTGTCAAGTTCAGAAAGCAGCTGTGGCACCTGTAATTGCTCCCGAAAGGCGCCTTCTGGAGAAAAGACGCGTCCTTTTGGAAGCTTCTCGATCCCTAAATACAGTTTACACTTCTTTTTAGACATATGACAAAATACTGAGTTCTTTCAAACGAAGCTGTGGAGTTTTCAATGTGTAGAGTCTTGCAAACTTCCTCAGCCCGTTGATTGGAGATGTTTGCTGGTGCCTTGAAACAGAGTTCCAGACTTAGTTATTCCTTCAATACCTTGGCAACACAAGAGGTCTTTGCTCTTTCAACATTTGTACCAGAGTGATGGGAATAAAGTGAGGAAGGGTAGGTGGAAGGAAGTCTTGGAATCTTTAGCTTCTGGGTCCATGTTTATACTTACACCTGTCTCAACACTCATAAGCCCTTTGGAAAGAAGCAAAGAACTAGGCTTTGAAAGGGAATTTTGCACTGTGTTGGTACTAACCAGGGACACACGGAGGGAAATAAGTTTTCTTTTTTTTTTAATTTATTTATTTTATTTATTTTTTTTAATAATTTATTTTATTATCATTAATTTACAATTACATGTGCAATATTACGATTATTAAACTACCCCTTCATCAGGTCCCCCCCACCAACCCCATTACAGTCACTGTCCATCAGCGTAGTGAGATGCTATAGAATCACTACTTGTCTTCTCTGAGTTGTACTGCCCTCCCCGTGCCCCCCCAACATTACATCTGCTAATCGTAATGCCCCTTTTTCCCTCTTATCCCTCCCTTCCCGCCCATTTTCCCCAGTCCCTTTCCCTTTGGTAACTATTAGTCCGTTCTTGGGTTCTGTGAGTCTGCTGCTGTTTTGTTCCTTCAGTTTTTTTCTTTGTTCTTATACTCCACATATGAGTGAAATCATTTGATACTTGTCTTTTTCGGCTTGGCTTATTTCACTGAGCATAATACCCTCTAGCTCCATCCATGTTGTTGCAAATGGTAGGATTTGTTTTCTTCTTATGGCTGAATAATATTCCATTGTGTATATGTACCACATCTTCTTTATCCATTCATCTACTGATGGACACTTAGGTTGCTTCCATTTCTTGGCTATTGTAAATAGTGCTGCAATAAACATAGGGGTGCATCTGTCCTTTTCAAATTGGGCTGCTGCATTCTTAGGGTAAATTCCTAGGAGTGGAATTCCTGGGTCAAATGGTATTTCTATTTTGAGTTTTTTGAGGAACCTCCATACTGCTTTCCACAATGGTTGAACTAATTTGCAGTCCCACCAGCAGTGTAGGAGGGTTCCCTTTTCTCCACATCCTCGCCAACATTTGTTGTTGTTTGTGTTTTGGATGTTGGCCATCCTCACTGGTGTGAGGTGATATCTCATTGTGGTTTTAATCTGCATTTCTCTGATGATTAGCGATGTGGAGCATCTTTTCATGTGCCTGTTGGCCATCTGAATTTCTTCTTTGGAGAAGTGTCTATTCATGTCCTCTGCCCATTTCTTAATTGGATTATTTGCTTTCTGTTTGTTAAGGTGCATGAGTTCTTTATATATTTTGGATGTCAACCCTTTATCAGATACGTTTTTTATGAATATATTCTCCCATACTGTAGGATGTCTTTTTGTTCTACTGATGGTGTCCTTTGCTGTACAGAAGCTTTTCAGCTTGATATAGTCCCACTTGTTCATTTTTGCTTTTGTTTCCCTTGCCCGGGGAGATATGTTCATGAAGAAGTTGCTCATGTTTATGTCCAAGAGATTTTTGCCTATGTTTTTTTCTAAGAGTTTTATGGTTTCATGACTTACATTCAGGTCTTTGATCCACCTTGAGTTTACCTTTGTGTATGGGGCTAGACAGTAGTCCAGTTTCATTCTCTTACATGTAGCTGTCCAGTTTTTCCAACACCAGCTGCTGAAGAGGCTGTCATCTCCCCATTGTATATCCAAGGCCCTTTTATCAAATATTAATTGACTGTATATGTTTGGGTTAATGTTTGGATTTTCTATTCTGTTCCACTGGTCTGTGGGTCTGTTTTTGTGCCAATACCAAATTGTCTTGATTACTGTGGCTTTGTAGTAGAGCTTGAAGTCAGGGAGCGTAATTCCCCCTGTTTTATTCCTCCTTCTCAGGATTGCTTTGGCTATCGGGGTCTTTTGTGGTTCCATATGAATTTTAGAATTATTTGTTCCAGTTCATTGAAGAAAGCTGTTGGTAGTTTGATAGGGATTGCATTGAATCTGTAGATTGCTTTAGGTAGTATAGCCATTTTGACAATATTGATTCTTCCTAGCCAAGAGCATGGGATGCTTTTCCACTTGTTAGTGTCCTCTTTAATTTCTCTTACGAGTGTCTTGTAGTTTTCAGAGTACAGGTCTTTCACTTCCTTCGTTAGGTTTATTCCTAGGTACTTTATTCTTTTTGATGCAATTGTGAATGGAATCGTTTTTCTGATTTCTCTTTCTGTTAGTTCATCATTAGTGTATAGGAAAGCAACAGATTTCTGTGTGTTAATTTTGTATCCTGCAACTTTGCTGAATTCAGATATTAGTTCTAGTAGTTTTTGAATGGAATCTTTAGGGTTTTTTATGTACAGTATCATGTCATCTGCAAATAGTGACAATTTGACTTCTTCTTTACCAATCTGGATGCCTTGTATGTCTTTGTTTTGTCTGATTGCTGTGGCTAGGACCTCCAGTACTATGTTGAATAACAGTGGAGAGAGTGGGCATCCTTGTCTTGTTCCCGATCTTAGATGAAAGCTTTCAGCGTCTCGCCGTTAAGTATGATGTTAGCTGTGGGTTTGTCATATATAGCCTTTATGATGTTGAGGTACTTGCCGTCTATACCCATTTTGTTGAGAGTTTTAATCAGAATGGATGCTGAATTTTGTCAAATGCTTTTTCAGCATCTATGGAGATGATCATGTGGTTTTTGTTCTTCTTTTTGTTGATGTGGTGGATGATGTTGATGGATTTTCAAATGTTGTACCATCCTTGCATCCTGGGATGAATCCCACTTGATCATGGTGTATGATCCTCTTGATGTATTTTTGAATTCGGTTTGCTAATATTTTGTTGAGTATTTTTGCATGTACGTTCATCAGGGATATTGGTCTGTAATTTTCTTTTTTGGTGAGGTCTTTGCCCGGTTTTGGTATTAGAGTGATGTTGGCTTCATAGAATGAGTTTGGAAGTATTCCCTCCTCTTCTATTTTTTGAAAAACTTTAAGGAGAATGGGTGTTATTTCTTCTCTATATGTCTGGTAGAATTCAGAGGTGAATCCATCTGGTCCGGGGGTTTTGTTCTTTGGGTAGTTTTTTGATTACCGATTCAATTTCGTTGCTGGTGATTGGTCTGTTTAGTTTTTCTGTTTCTTGCTTGGTCAGTCTTGGAAGGTTGTATTTTTCTAAGAAGTTGTCCATTTCTTCTGTGTTTTCCAGCTTGTTAGCA
>JAVSCE010010762.1:0-32829 GCA_032199065.1 Smutsia gigantea | reverse complement strand
ATATGTTTGAGTTAATGTTTGGATTTTCTATTCTGTTCCACTGGTCTGTGGGTCTGTTTTTGTGCCAATACCAAATTGTCTTGATTACTGTGGCTTTGTAGTAGAGCTTGAAGGCAGGGAGCATAATTCCCCCTGTTTTATTCCTCCTTCTCAGGATTGCTTTGGCTTTTCGGGGTCTTTTGTGATGCCATATGAATTTTAGAATTATTTGTTTGAGTTCATTGAAGAAAGCTGTTGGTAGTTTGATAGGGATTGCATTGAATCTGTAGATTCCTTTAGGTAGTATAGCCATTTTGACAATATTTATTCTTCCTAGCCAAGAGCATGGGATGCATTTCCATTTGTTAGTGTCCTCTTTAATTTCTCTTAGGAGTGTCTTAGTAGTTTTCAGAGTACAGGTCTTTCACTTCCTTCGTTAGGTTTATTCCTAGGTATTTTATTCTTTTTGATGCAATTGTGAATGGAATTGTTTTTCTGATTTCTCTTTCTCTTAGTTCATCATTAGTGTATAGGAAAGCAACAGATTTCTGTGTGTTAATTTTGTATCCTGCAACTTTGCTGAATTCAGATATTTCTAGTAGTTTTGGAATGGAATCTTTAGGGTTTTTTATGTACAGTGTCATGTCATCTGCAAATAGTGACAATTTGACTTCTTCTTTACCAATCTGGATGCCTTGTATGTCTTTGTTTTGTCTGATTGCTGTGGCTAGGACCTCCAGTACTATGTTGAATAACAGTGGAGAGAGTGGGCATCCTGTCTTGTTCCCGATCTTAGATGAAAAGCTTTCAGCGTCTCGCCGTTAAGTATGATGTTAGCTGTGGGTTTGTCATATATAGCCTTTATGATGTTGAGGTACTTGCCCTCTATGCCCATTTTGTTGAGAGTTTTAATCAGGAATGGATGCTGAATTTTGTCAAATGCTTTTTCAGCATCTATGGAGATGATCATGTGGTTTTTGTTCTTCTTTTGTTGATGTGGTGGATGATGTTGATGGATTTTCGAATGTTGTACCATCCTTGCATCCCTGGGATGAATCCCACTTGATCATGGTGTATGATCCTCTTGATGTATTTTTGAATTCGGTTTGCTAATATTTTGTTGAGTATTTTTGCATCTACGTTCATCAGGGATATTGGTCTGTAATTTTCTTTTTTGGTGAGGTCTTTGCCAGGTTTTGGTATTAGAGTGATGCTGGCTTCATAGAATGAGTTTGGAAGTATTCCCTCCTCTTCTATTTTTTGGAAAACTTTAAGGAGAATCAGTGTTATTTCTTCTCTATATGTCTGGTAGAATTCAGAGGTGAATCCATCAGGCCTGGGGGTTTTGTTCTTGGGTAGTTTTTTGATTACCAATTCGATTTCGTCACTGGTGATTGGTCTGTTTAGTTTTCTGTTTCTTGCTTGGTCAGTCTTGGAAGGTTGTATTTTTCTAAGAAGTTGTCCATTTCTTCTAGGTTTTCCAGCTTGTTAGCATATAGATTCTCATAATATTCTCTTATAATTCTTTGTATTTCTGTGGGGTCCGTCGTGATTTTTCCTTTCTCATTTCTGATTCTGTTTATGTGTGTAGATTCTCTTTTTCTCTTAATGAGTCTGGCTAGGGGTTTATCTATTTTGTTTATTTTTTCAAAGAACCAGCTCTTGGTTTTATTGATTTTTTTCTATTGTTTTATTCTTCTCAATTTTATTTATTTCTTCTCTAATCTTTATTATGTCCCTCCTTCTGGTGACTTTGGGCCTCATTTGTTCTTCTTTTTCCAATTTCAGTAACTGTGTCTTTAGACTATTTATTTGGGAATGTTCTTCTTTCTTTAAATAGGCCTGGACTGCAATATAGTTTCCTCTTAGAACTGCCTTTGCTGCGTCCCACAGAAGTTGTGGCTTTGTGTTGTTGTTGTCATTAGTCTCCATATATTCTTTGATTTCTGTTTTGATTTGGTCGTTAACCCATTGATTAATTAGGAGAGCGTTGTTAAGTCTCCATGTATTTGTGAGCCTTTTTGATTTCTTTCTAAATTTATTTGTAGTTTTATGCCTTGGTGATCTGAGAAGTTGGTTGGTAGGATTTCAATATTTTTGAAATTACTGAGGTTCTTTTTGTGGCCTCGTATGTGGTCTATTCTGGAAAATGTTCTATGTGCACTTGAGAAGAATGTGTATCCTCCTGCTTTTGGGTCTAGAGTTCTGTAGATGTCTGTTAGGTCCATCTGTTCTAGTGTGTTGTTCAGTGCCTCTGTGTCTTTACTTATTTTCTCTCTGGTTGATCTATCCTCTGGAGTGAGTGGTGTGTTGAAGTCTCCTAAGATGAATGCATTGCTGTCTATTTCCTCCTTTATTTCTGTTAGTATTTGTCTCATATATGCTGGCACTCCAGTGTTGGGTGCATATATATTTATAATGGTTATATCTTCTTGTTGGACTGACCGCTTTATCATTATGTAATGTCCTTCTTTATCTTTTGCTACTTTCTTCGTTTTGAAGTCTATTTTGTCTGATACAAGTACTGCAACACCTGCTTTTTTCTCTTTGTTGTTTGCATGAAATATCTTTTTCCATCCCTTCACTTTTAGTCTGTGTATATCTTTGGATTTGATGTGAGTTTCTTGTAGGCAGCATATAGATGGGTCTTGCTTTTTTATCCATTCTGTTACTCTGTGTCTTTTGATTGGTGCATTCAGTCCATTTACATTTAGGGTGATTGTTGATAGGTATGTACTTATTGCCATTGCTGGCTTTAGATTCGTGGTTACCAAGGGTTGAAGGGTTGCTTCTTTATTATCTAACAATCTAACTTAACTTTCTTGTTAAGTTATTATAAACACAGTCTGATGTTTCTTTATTTCTCTCCCTTCTTATTCCTCCTTCTCCATTCTTTCTATAATAGGTGTTTTATTCTTTGCCTGTAGTTAGTATTTGGATGGTCTACTTTCTTTGCTATGATTTTATTGTTTCTGGTGACATCTTTTTAGCCTTTGGTGTGCTTCCTTCTAGAGCAGTCCATTTAAGATATCCTGTAGTGGTGGTTTATGAGAGGCAAACTCTCTCAACTTTCGTTTGTCTGGAAATTGTTTAATCCCTCCATCATATTTAAATGATAATCGTGCTGGATACAATATTCTTGGTTCGAGGCCCTTCTGTTTCATAACGTTAAATATATCATGCCATTCTCTTCTGGCCTGTAAGGTTTCTGTTGAGAAGTCTGATGATAGTCTGATGGGTTTTCCTTTGTAGGTGACCTTTTTTCTCTCTCTAGCTGCCTTTAATACCCTGTCTTTATCTTTGATCTTTGCCATCTTAATTATTATGTGTCTTGGTGCTGTCTTCCTTGGGTCCCTTGTGTTGGGAGATCTATGAGCTTCGGTGGACTGCGAGACTACTTCCTTCCCCAGCGAGGGAAAGTTTTCAGCAATTATTTCTTCAAAGACACTTTCTATCCCTTTTTCTCTCTCTTCTTCCTCTGGTACTCCTATAATGCGAATATTGTTCCGTTTGGATTGGTCACACAGTTCTCTTAATATTCTTTCATTCCTAGAGATCCTTTTATCTCTCTCTGCCTCAGCTGCTCTGTACTCCTGTTCTCTGTTTTCTATTCCATTAACAGTCTCTTGCATCTCATCCATTCTACTGTTAAGCCAGTCGATCACTTGTCTGATTTCTGCATTGTCTTTCCTCAGTTCCCTCACTTCCTCCCTCAGCTCTTGCACATTTCTCTGTAGGTCCATCAGCATGGTTATGACTTTTATTCTGAATTCTTTTTCAGGAAGACTGTGCATTTCCATCCCTTCAGACTCCCTCTCTGGGGTTGTCTGGTTGATTTTGGTCTGAACCATATTCCTCTGTCTTTTCATGGCTATAACTTGGTCACTGATAGTTGCCACGTATGTCAGCTGGGCTCTTTAAGACTTTATAAAGAGAAGAAAAAAAAAGAAAAAAAAAGAAAAAAAAGAAGAAAGAAAGAAAGAAAGAAAAAAAGAAAGAAAAGAAAAAAACAGAAACAAAACAAAACAAAACAAAAAAACAAAAAAAATGCCCACTGGACGTAGATTCTGTGGGAATGCTGTAGGTGGCACTATTGCCCCACTATTCCACAGCTGTGACTGTGCCGCTCCGCAGGGCCCTTTATTGCTCTGGCAGGGGTGGGAACGAATACGAGGTTGTTGATCTCAGTGAGAAGTGTAAGTATGACTACGCTTCCCCAGTCGCCAGCTAAGGCGTCTGAAACTCCCCAGGACTCCCAGCCTGCTGGGCTGAGTGTGCTGGGGCGATCCGGCTCCTCCGCTGGGCTCCTGTCTCTTTAAGACCGCTGAAGAAAGCGCGCGCTTTTTTTTTTCCTTCCCGGGAGCCGGCTGCAAGCCCCCTGGCGCGTTCCCCGCTCAGATCCTGCCCCTCTGTCTCTCCAATCTCCGCTGCACTGCGCAATGTGGGTCAGCGCTCCCCGCGCAGATCCCCGGGGCTGGCTACTTCGCAGGGTGTACTTCCACTCCCTCTGGGCTCTGAATCCTCTCCTCCCGCCGGTGCGCTGGGGTGGGGGAGTGCTCGGGTCCTGCCGGGTCGTGGCTCCGTATCTTACCCGCCTCTTGGGGTGCCGAGGCCTCTCGGGTGTAGCTGCACGCTGTGCGCTTTCCTGTCTATTCTCGTCTCTCTTTTAGGAATAGATGTGTTTGCTGTGTTTTCGTAGATAAATATAGTGTTGGGAGGAGATTTCTGCCGCCCTGCTCACACCGCCATCTTCCCGGAAGTATAGTCTAATAACATTTACATTCATTTCAAAATCTGGAAACTCTTACTGTGAGTAGCAGATGGAGAATTTTCTCATTAAAAATGGTGGGCACACTCGTGTTACTAATTAATCAACATGGTTCTTACTAATGAAAGTGGGGTTGATTTTAGAGAGAAAAGAATTATGTTTCAATAGTGTACCCTTATGGATATTAGATTCTAGGTTCTGGCTATAACTCTCCAAATGTTTCCACTTTTCTCCCATCATTTCAACTGAGGTCTTGATAGTCCTACTCCTCATATTTGGGCCATGCATTCTTAATCTCCTTGTCAAGTTTGTTTTCTCCCGATTAGAGAAAATCCAACTCCAGATGTTATGCAGACAAGGATTTCAACCCCTTCCTCACACTGATGAAGATGCATACTATCAACCCCGTAGCCTAGCTGCATCCTCCTTTATGTGCCCTTGACCATCTCTGCCACTGCTGAGACAACTCCATGTCCCCTCCTCTCCCTGGAAGAGGGAACTGCTGGGCCCATAGGCAGGGTCAGGGCTCCTCCTCAGCAGGAAGCTGCTACAGAATGACTGACACCCATTTTCCCTTGAAAGATTTCAAGGGTCCAAATTCCTTGAGGTGGATAGCCAGACATGAGCAAGGATGGGTAGGGGACTTTGGCGGGTATTGGCATTGAGTTAGAAGCTTGTTTATATTCTAAACGTTCCATGTAAACTCTTCTCGTGGGAAGGAGGGTATAGATACCACACTTGCCTAAACTGACTAGTTCCATCCTGGAGGAGAAGTTGACCCTGACTTCACCTCAAAGTATGTTATATGCTCATTAACATACTAAAAATCACACCCCTTGGCACCATGACAGTTCTGAGTAGAACCATCTAAAGACAAAAATTCTAGTTCCCAGAAATCTTCTCCCTATTCTGAGAAAACCACAGCTAACCTGATGAATATTCCACCCCTGCTTCAATTCCAGCTATAAGACCACTCCACCTGAACCCCCCACCATGCTGCTCACCTCTGGAGCGCACCTGCACTCCCTTCTTGAGTGTGTACTTTGTTAAACTACTCTTTGCTTGTGGAAAAAAATGGGGGTGCACTAAAAAACTCAGAATCCAGTAATTAAAGATACTTGTACTACACTCTCCATTTTCCCCCATATTTTGAACTTGACTACTTTCTCCCAAAATTATACTCACTTCCATACCATGAACCACTTCTGTTCAGAAGTAAGTCCAGAGTAGCTTTATTTTCTATTCCATATTTGTCATTCAGATTTAAGACCAATAGTCTACTTCTATTGCTTATTCTATCTCTAGAGGGATTGAGTTGTCTTTAGGGTATGTCAAGATGTACTGGAATCTCTGCTATTACAAGATTTTGACTTTAAGCAGAAAGTAGGCTTATTTATCTTATTATGCATATGGTGGCATCATCGGCTTTAATTTTGTTTCCCTAGCTTGACCTTTAGGTATGTAAGGAACAGGATTATGCTCTTCTGTCTTCTAGCTATGCCCTCCACAATGCTGAATAAAACAGATTCTTATTTCTCTTTGTATTTAGAATTATTTCCACATAATTTAGGAATTATTGATATCTTCATAGAATCATAAAATGCTAGACATGTAAGAGATCTTTGAGCTCATTTTAGTCTATTTCCCATTTATAGATGGTAAAACTGAGGCTCAGAGATGTCACATGGCTCGCCTACAAGGTCATAACTGTATTAGCATAGTGTTTTATCCAGACATGGCTAACTGTTGAAAAAACAACCCTTCAATCTTAGTGGCTTGTAAGAAACAAGAAAGGTTTATTTGCTTACACTGTAGTCCATGTGGGTCCTTGGGATGGGAATGGTGTTTCCCATGCCATTTAGAGAAAGACTCAGTGGTTCCAGTATCCTACAGGGTCTCAGAGGCTAGAGCCTCTGCATCTAGCCAACAGACAAGCAAGGAGAGAGACAGTATGGAAAAAGCGTACTTTCAAGTTCCTCAGACCCAAAGTGACAAAATCACCTTTACTCATGTGCTGTTAGTGAGAATTGGCCATGTGGCTCATTTATGCAAAGGAGGCTGATAAATGTAGTTTAGTTGTGTATCCAGGAAGAGAGAACAGGTTTGGTGAACATCTTTCCACATAGCAGTAATTTTCAAAGTGTCATCCCAGCAGCATTAGAATCATCTGAAAACTTGTTAGAAATGCAAATTTCAGGTCCCACTCAGACCTACAAAATCAGAAACTTTGAGTAATTCTTGTGATTCTTAAGCATGCTAAAGTTTGAGAATCACTGACATATCCTATAAGACAATAAATAGTTCAGTGGTTCTCAACTCTACACATGAGAATCACCTAGAGAAACCCAAAACAAAACAAAATGAAATGGCTTGGGCCCCACCCTAGTCAATTAAATCAGAATTTCTAGAGGGGGACCCAGGCATTGGTATTTTAGAAAAAAAGTTTCTAGTTATTCTTAGTGTGACCAGGGTCAGGAAATACTATCCTGGATGATAAAAAATATATAGTTTGCATTTCTTTCATTGTAGAGTGCAGCATGCAGCCTATTATCTGTGTAACTTTAGGTTAAGTCTTAACTTCTCTGAACTTTTGTTTTTCTCATCATTAAAATAATCCTAGAATCTACTGAGCTGTGAAGATTACAAGAAGCAATTTATTTGTGGCAATTTGTAAATTGTAGAAGCAATTTATTGCTTCAACAGCTGGCACACAGTGCTCATGCGTAGAAAATAAAATTTTTATCACATTTTGATTGCTGTGCTGAGAGAACTATAAGGAGAAAACAGAGTTGCTAAATCAGAAGTCATTGAGTATTCCTCATATCTTCCCTTTACATTTTTAGGTTATTTTCTCTCTTTCTCTCTCTTGCATCTTTCCCCTACATGGAAAATTTGAGGTTTGTATTTGGAATTTTTCATCATTTGGGATTGTCTATATTATTTTTTTCTTTTAGTGGTTTCATTCCCATTGCTTCCTACTAGGCCTGTTTCAGGCACTGCAACTGGGCAGGACATTAATCTAGTATGTTAAGGGAAAACAAGGGAGTGGGTTCTCTCACCTTGAAACCTGCTTGGTGACCATCTGGTGCTTGATTGGCAGTCGGTCACGAGGGAGGCCTGGTCATCATCTGTAAGTGACACCTCTAGAGTGTTTGACAAAATGTAGCGATTCTTGTCCCTGTGGTGTGCAGCTGGGAAGAGAAAAAATCACATCACCTAGTTGCATAGCTTTTCTTTTACATACAGTTTGCTGATAAAATTTTAGTGCAGTCAGATCACCTAAAACACTGCTCAGGAAGTTAATCCATTCACTGTGGCCTTCTAATGGGACAGCTTAATCCTATAAGAATTTTCAAGCAAAATGGCTCATTGACAGGGCAAAATAGCTACTTCATTTGTCCTTATTTTAATGGAACTAAGGTTAGATTCTAACTTCACTTAGACTTAAATGTTTTTTCTGGTCCATATCTTCAAGGTTAGCTAAAATATTAGATAACAGCTTATACTGGTTAGTGAAACTCATCAACTTGTGTTTGAAGTAACTGCATTAAAAAAAAGCTTTGGATGACAGTTGTGATAGATTAAACCTGGAAACAAGACAGAAATTGGTATTACATTTGGTAGAGAGTAGATGAATCATGTTAGGGTTAATATTCTGACAGCAAAACACTTGCATTTAAACTTCTGAATGGATATAGATGCTTCAGTCTACTTGACATCCTGGCAAGACTGAATTTAGGATCCTGGTAGAATGCTGGCTTGTGGGAAGCATAATTTTCAAGGAAGTAATCACAAAGCTGGGTGTTGACAGCTTTGAGTTCAAATTTCAAACTTTCTCTATAATATTACATAAATCACTCAGTTTTTCCCTAGATTTTTTTTACTACCTGTAAAATATGATGCACTGTGTTACTCCCATACATGTATCATGGTAGTCTCACTCAAATACCTCATATTTCAAGGATTAGGAAACAATTAAAAATAGTTTTTGCCCAATTATAGTCATTCAGTGGGCACATAATTTTTCCTTAGAAAATTACTCACTCTCTGTGACTGTTAGAAAAGTAAAGAAGTCTTAGGCCAATTGGGGTGCTGGAAACAATGGAAAGCATGAGCTCGGGGTCAGCTGTGAACCAAGTTCCTTTATGGGAGTCGGATGTTAGTTTGTTATTCACTTGGCTTTGATCACTTCTGTGAGCAAGGGGAAAATCTGACTTTTTCAGAAAGCCATTTTACTCTGTGGGTTCATTATTTTGTCTGACAAATGGAGAAGTAAATTGACAGTGACTGCCCGGCTAAGAATACTGTGTATGTTTACCACCGTAAGGGAGCTGGAATTTTGTCAGTTAGCATGATGTCCTTTTAGCTGTTCTTACTAAGGTTTCCAATTGAATAGAAAACCAGTAAAATTACATTTCTCTCAATGAAAGAAGACTTTTAAAAGCTTGGGAGGTTTATTGTAGGCACTGGCTGTTCCCATGAAGGACCTTGATGAGACTGTGTTGAACTGTTATCAGGCTGGCTTCAGGCATAATGGGGAATTCTTCCATCATCAGCAAACATTGGTCACATGGACTCATTGTAGGTAGTGAAGCCAGTGGTAGGGATGCAGTATATTTAAGGCACCTGAGGGAGACAGTCCAGCACAATGGGAAAGGGGCTGTGATTTGAGAGTCAGGTAAGCCTGGGAAGGAATCCTGGCTTAGCATTCAACACATGTGCAACTTCAGGAAACTGATAACTTCAGGTAACTTCTTTTTTAATTTTATTGAAGCATAGTTGATATACAATCTTATGTTGGTTTCAAGTATACAACACAGTGGTTCAATAGTTACACACATTATTAAATCCTTGCCCCAACTACTGCAGTTACTATGTGTCAGCAAAGAAAGATGCTACAGAACCATTGGCTCTATTCTCCATGCTGCACTTTCATCCCTGTGGCCAATTTATATTATGATTGAGATTTTTGTGTCCCTTTATTCCCCTCATGCTCCCCAGCTACCCATCCTAACCCCTTCCCCATGGTAACCATCAGTCACTTCTCAGTGTCTGAGTCTTCTGTTCATTTTTTTGTTTTGTTTTTAGATTCAGCAAACACATGAAATCACATGGTATTTATCTTTTTCTGCTTGACTTACTTCACTTAGCATTATACTCCCTAGGTCCATCCATGTTGTTGCAAATGGCAGAATTTCTTTCTTTTTTATGGCTGAATAATATTCCATTGTGTATATGTACCACACCTTCTTTACCCATTCATCTACTGATGGACACTTAGATTGCTTTGATAACTTGGTTGTTGTAAATAATGTTGTGATAAACATAGGGGTGCATATACCTTTTCAAATCAGGGATTTCTTTTCTTTGGGTAAATTCCTAGAAGTGGAATTACTGGGTCATACTGTATTTCTATTTTAAGTTTTTTGAGGAACATCTCTAATGCTTTCCATGGTGATTGTACCAATTTACAGTCCCACCAGCAGTGCAGAGGGTTCCCTTTTCTCCACATCCTCTCCAACATTTGTTATTTCTTGTCTTTTGGATAGTGGCAGTTCTGACTGCTGCGATGTAATGTCTCATTGTGGTTTTGATTTGTATTTCCTTGATCAATGATGTGGAACATATTTTCATGAGCCTGTTGGACATCTGTATTTCTTCTTTGGAAAAAATATCTGTTCAGGTCCTCCACTCATTTTTTAATTGGGTTATTTGTTTTTTTGGTGTTGAGTCATGTGATTTCTTTATATATTTTGGGTGTTAACCCCTTATTGAATAAGTCATTTATGAATGTATTCTCTGATACCATAGGTTGCCTTTCTGTTCTACTGATGGTGTCCTTTGCCTTTTAGTTTGATATAGTCTCACTTGTTCATTTTTTATTTTGTTTTCCTTGCCCAAGGAGACGTGTCCAGGAAAAAAAAACATGCTTATGTTCAAGAGATTTTGCCTATGTTTTCTTCTAAGAGTTTTATGGTTTCAGATCTTTAATCCATTTCATGTTTACTTTTTTGTATGGTGTTAAACAGTAATCCAGTTTCATTCTCTTGCATGTAGCTGTCCACTTTTCCCAACACCAGTTATTGAAGAGACTGTCTTTTCCCCATGGTATATTCATGGCTCCTTTATCATATATTAATTGACCATGTATCTGTGGGTTTGTATCTGGGCTCTCTCTTCTGTTCCATTGATCTATGGATCTGTTCTTATGACAGTACTATACTATTTTGATTACTGTAGCTTTGTAGTAAAGCTTGAAGTCAGGGAGTGTTGTTCTTTCCCTAGCTTTGTTGTTCTTTCTCAGGATTGCTTTGGCTATTTGGGGTCTTTTGTGGTTCCATATGAATTTTAGGATTATTTGCTTTAGTTCATTGAAAAATGCAGTTGATATTTTGATAGGGATTGCTTTGGGCAGGATGGCTGTTTTGACAGTATTCATTCTTCCTATTTATTAATACAAGATAAATTTCCATATTGTTGTGTCTTCCTCAAGACACCTCATCAATATCTTATAGTTTTCAAAGTACAGGTCTTTTACCTCCTTGGTTAAGTTTATTCCTAGGTACTTAATTCTTTTGATACAATTGTAAATGGAATTGTTTTCCTGATTTCTCTCTCAGCTATTTTTAGTATATAGGAATACAACAGATTTCTATGTATTCATTTTGTATCCTGCAACTTTGCTGAATCCAGTTATTAGTTTAATAGTTTTTTGTGGAGTCTTTAGAGTTTTATATATGTAATATCATGTCATCTGCAAATAGTGAAAGTTTAGCTTCTTCCTTACCAATTTGGATGCCTTTCATATCTTTTCTGATTGCATGGCTGGGACCTTCAGTATTATGTTGAATACAAGTGGTGAAAGTGGACATCCTTGTTTTACTCTTGCTCTTAGAGGAACAACCTTCATCTTTTCACCATTGAGTATGATGTTAGCTGTGGGTTTTTCATATGTGCCTTTTATTATGTGGAGGTATGTACCCATTATACACATTTTGTTGAGAGTTGTTATCCTGAATGGATGTTGAATTTTGTCAAATGATTTTTCAGCATCTATTGAGATGATCATGTGTTTTTTAAAAATTTCTTTTGGTATCATAAATCTACAATTACGTGTGCAATATTATGGTTATTAAACTACCCCCTTCATCAGGTCCCCCCAACCAACACCATTACAGTCACTGTCTATCAGCATGGTGAGATGCTATAGAATCACTACTTGTCTTCTCTGAGTTGTACAGCCCTCCCCGTGCCCCCCCAACATTGCATCTGCTAATTGTAATGCCCCTTTTTCCCCCTTGTCCCTCCCTTCCCACCCATGCTGCTCAGTTCCGTTCCCTTTGGTAACTATTAGTCCATTCTTGGGTTCTGTGAGTCTGCTGCTGTTTTGTTCTTTCAGTTTTTTTTTTGTTCTTATACTCCACATATGAGTGAAATCATTTGATACTTGTCTTTTTGACTTGGCTTATTTCACTGACCATAATACCCTCTAGCTCCATCCATGTTGTTGCAAATGGTAAGATTTGTTTTCTTCTTATGGCTGAATAATATTCCATTGTGTATATGTACCACCTCTTCTTTATCCATTCATCTACTGATGGACACTTAGGTTGCTTCCATTTCTTGGCTATAGTAAATAGTGCTGCGATAAACATAGGGGTGCATATGTCTTTTTCAAACTGGGCTGCTGCATTCTTAGGGTAAATTCCTAGGAGTGGAATTCCTGGGTCAAATGGTATTTCTATTTTGAGTTTTTTGAGGAACCTCCATACTGCTTTCCACAATGGTTGAACTAATTTGCATTCCCACCAGCAGTGTAGGAGGGTTCCCTTTTATTCACATCCTTGCCAACATTTGTTGTTGTTTGTGTTTTGGATGTTGGCCATCCTTACTGGTGTGAGATGATATCTCATTGTGGTTTTAATTTGCATTTCTCTGATGATTAGTGATGTGGAGCATCTTTTCATGTGCCTGTTGGCCATCAGAATTTATTCTTTGGAGAAGTGTCTATTCATGTCCTCTGCCCATTTCTTAATTGGATTATTTGCCTTTTGTTTGTTGAGGTGTGTGAGTTCTTTATATATTTTGGATGTCAACCCCTTATCGGATATGTATTTTATGAATATATTCTCCCATACTGTAGGATGCCTTTTTGTTCTACTGATGATGTCCTTTGCTGTACAGAAGCTTTTCAGCTTGATATAGTCCCACTTGTTCATTTTTGCTTTTGTTTCTCTTGCCCAGGGAGATCTGTTCATGAAGAAGTCGCTCATGTTTATGTCCAAGATATTTTTGCCTATGTTTTTTTCTAAGAGTTTTATGGTTTCATGACTTACATCCAGGTCTTTGGTCCATTTTGAGTTTACTTTTGTGTAAGGGGTTAGACAGTAGTCCAGTTTCATTCTCTTGCATGTAGCTGTCCAGTTTTGCCAACACCAGGTGCTGAAGAGGCGGTCATCTCCCTATTGTATATACAAGGCTCCTTTATCAAATATTAACTGACTGCATATGTTTGGGTTAATGTTTGGATTTTCTATTCTGTTCCACTGGTCTGTGGGTCTGTTTTTGTGCCAATACCAAATTGTCTTGATTACTGTGGCTTTGTAGTAGAGCTTGATGTCAGGGAGCGTAATTCCCCCTGTTTTATTCCTCCTTCTCAGGATTGTTTGGCTATTCGGGGTCTTTTGTAGTTCCATATGAATTTTAGAATTATTTGTTCCATTTCATTAAAGAAAGCTGTTGGTATTTTAATAGGGATTGCATTGAATCTGTAGATTGCTTTAGGTAGTATAGCCATTTTGACAATATTTATTCTTCCTAGCCAAGAGCATGGGATGAATTTCCATTTGTTAGTGTCCTCTTTAATTTCTCTTAGGTAGGTCTTGTAGTTTTCAGGGTATTGGTCTTTCACTACCTTCGTTAGATTTATTCCTAGGTATTTTTTTCTTTTTGATGCAATTGTGAATGGAATTGTTTTCCTGGTTTCTCTTTCTTTTAGCTCATCGTTAGTGTATAGGAAACAACAGATTTCTGTGTGTTAATTTTGTATCCTGCAACTTTGCTGAATTCAGATATTAGTTCTAGTAGTTTTGGAGTGGAGTCTTCAGGGTTTTTTGTGTACAATATCATGTTATCTGTAAATAGTGACAATTTTTTGTTTTGGAAGGTTGTATTTTTCTAAGAAGTTGTCCATTTCTTCTAGGTTTTCCAGCTTGTTAGCATATAGATTCTCATAGTATTCTCTTATAATTCTTTGTATTGCTGTGGGGTCCATCGTGATTTTTCCTTTCTCATTTCTGATTCTGTTTATGTGTATAGATTCTCTTTTTCTCTTAATAAGTCTGGCTAGGGGTTTATCTATTTTGTTCATTTTTCCAAAGAACAAACTCTTGGTTTCATTGATTTTTTCTATTGTTTTATTCTTCTCAATTTTATTTATTTCTTCTCTAATCTTTATTATGTCCCTCCTTCTGGTGACTTTGGGCCTCATTTGTTCTTCTTTTTCCAATTTCAGTAATTGTGTCTTTAAACTATTCATTTGGGATTGTTCTTCCTTCTTTAAATAGGCCTGGATTGCAATATACTTTCCTCTTAGAACTGCCTTTGCTGCGTCCCACAGAAGTTGTGGCTTTGTGTTTTTGTTGTCATTAGTCTCCATATATTCTATGATTTCTGTTTTGATTTGGTCGTTAACCCATTGATTAATTAGGAGAATGTTAAGTCTCCATGTATTTGTGAGCCTTTTTGTTTTCTTTCTAAAATTTATTTCTAGTTTTATACCTTTGTGATCTGAGAAGTTGGTTGGTAGAATTTCAATATTTTTTATTTTACTGATGTTCTTTTTGTGGTCTAGTATGTGGTCTATTCTGGAAAATGTTTCATGTGCACTTGAGAAGAATGTGTATCCTGCTGCTTTTGGGTGCAGAGTTCTGTAGATGTCTATTAGGTCCCTCTGTTCTAGTGTGTTGTTCAGTGCCTCTGCATCTTTACCTATTTTCTGTCTGGTTGATCTGTCCTTTGGAGTGAGTGGTGTGTTGAAGTCACTTAAAATGAATGCATTGCTTTCTATTTCCTCCTTTAATTCTGTTAGTATTTGTTTCACATATGCTGGCGCTCCTGTTTTGGGTGCATATATGTTTATAATGGTTATATCCTCTTGTTGGACTGACCCCTTTATCATTATGTAATGTCTTTCTTTATCTCTTGCTACTTTCTTCGTTTTGAAGTCTATTTTGTCTGATGCAAGTACCGGAACACATGCTTTTTTCTCCCTGTTGTTTGCATGAAATATCTTTTTCCATTCCTTCACTTTTAGTCTGTGTATATCTTTGGGTTTGAGGTGAGTCTCTTGTAAGCAGCATATAGATGGGTCTTGCTTTTTTAACCATTCTGTTACTCTGTGTCTTTTGATTGGTGCATTCAGTCCATTTACATTTAGGGTGATTATTGATAGATTTGTACTTATTGCCATTGCTGGCTTTAGATTTGTGGTTACCAAAGGTTCAAGGGTAGCTTCTTTACTATCTAGCAGTCTAACTTAACTTTCTTGTTAAGATATTGTAAACACAGTCTGATGATTCTTTATTTCTCTCCCTTCTTATTCTTCCTCCTCCATTCTTTATATACTAGGTGTTTTATTCTTTGCCTTTAGTTAGTATTTGGATGGTCTGATTTCTTTGCTATGATTTTATTTTCTCTGGTGACCTCTTTTTAGCCTTAAGAGTGCTTCCCTGTAGAGTAGTCCCTTTAAGATATCCTGTAGAGGTGGTTTATGGGAGGCAAATTCCCGCAGCTTTCGCTTGTCTGAAAATTGTTTAATCCCTCCCACAAATTTAAATGATAATCATGCTGGATACAATATTGTTGGTTTGAGGCCCTTTTGGTCCATTATATTAAATATATCATGCCATTCTCTTCTGGCCTGTAATTTTTCTATTGAGAAGTCTAATGTTAGTCTGATGGATTTTCCTTTGAAGGTGATCTTTTTTCTCTCTCTAGCTGCCTTTAATACTCTGTCCTTATCTTGGATCTTTGCCGTTTTTATTATTATGTGTCTTATTGTTGTCTTCCTTGGGTCCCTTTTGTTGGGAGATCTGTGGGCTTCCACCGTCTGAGAGACTATTTCCTTCCGCAGCGTGGGAAAGTTTTCAGCAATTATTTCTTCAAAGACACTTTCTATCCCTTTTCCTCTCTCTTCTTCCTCTGGTACTCCTATAATGCGAGTATTGTTCCGTTTGAATCGGTCACACAGTTCTCTTAATATTCTTTCATTCCTAGAGATCCTTTTATCTCTCTCTGCCTCAGCTTCTCTGTATTCCTGTTCTCTGATTTGTATTCCATTAACAGTCTCTTGCATCTCATCCAGTCTGCTGCTAAGCCCGTTGATTCCTTGTCTCATTTCTGCATTGTCTTTCCTCACTTCCCTCACTTCTTCTCTTAGCTCTTGCATATTTCTCTGTCGATCCATCAGTATGGTTATGACTTATTCTGAATTCTTTTTCAGGAAGATTGTGCATGTCCATCCTATCACACTCCCTCTCTGCGGTTGTCTTGCTAAGCTTTGTTTGTACCATATTCCTCTGTCTTTTCATGGTGATAGAAGTGGTCGCTCGTAGGCACCATGTGTCAGCTGGGCTCTTTAAGACTTTTAAAAAGAAAAAGAAAAAGAAAAAAAACACCGGCCAGGAGTGGATTCTGTGAGGATGCTGTAGGTGGCACTGCTGCTCCACTATTCTGCAGCTGCAGCCACTCCGCTGGGCCCTTTTTGGCTGTGGTGGGGGAGGGAATGAATTGGAGGCTGCTGATCTCTGTGGGAAGTCTTGGTGTGTCTGCTTTTCCCAGCCGCCAGCCAAGGTTTCCGAAATTCCCCAGGACTCTCAGCCTGCTTGGCTGAGTGCGCTGGGACGATCCTGCTCCTCTGTTGGGCCCCTGTCTCTTTAAGACCCCTAAAAAAGCACCCGCTTTTCTTTTGTCCTGGGGAGCCGGCTGAGGGGACCTGCTGTCTTGGATCCTGCACCTCTTGTCTCTCCAATCTCCAATACACCGCGCGATGTGTGTCAGTGCTCCCGGCACAGATCACCACCGCTGGTTATTTGGCGGACCTGTGCTTCCATTCCCTCCCCTCTCTGAATCCTCTGTTCTCGCTCATGTGCTGGGGTGGGGGAGTGTTCGGGTCCTGCCGGGTCACGGCTCCGTATCTTACCCGCTTTGCAAGATGCCGAGTCCTCTCAGGTGTAGCTGCCGCCTGGGTGTTGTCCTGTATCTTCAGGTCTCTCTTTTAGGAATAGCTATATTTATTGTATTTTCATAAACACATATGGTTTTGGGAGGAGATATCCACCGCCCTGCTCATGCTTGCCATCTTCCCGGAAGTCTTCGTTGATCATGTGTTTTTATCCTTGTTTTTGTTAATGCAGCTTAAGTCCTTGATTGATTTGCAAATAGTGTACCATCTTTTCATCCCTGGAATAAATCCCACTTGGTCTTGATGTTATATCCTTTTGATTTATTTTTGAATTGGGTTGTTAGTATTTTGTTGAGGATTTTGCATCTATCTTGATCAGGGATATTGACCTATAATGTTCTGTACTATCTTTCTCTAGTTTTGATGTTAGAGTGATGCTGGCCTCATAGCATGAGTTTGGAAGTATTCCCTCCTCTTCTACCTTTTGGAATGCTTTATGAAGGATGGGTATTAACTCTTTTTTAAATGTTTGGTATAATTTAGCTGTGAAGCTATCTGGTAATGGACTTATTTTGGGGGAGTGTTTTGATTACCAATTCAATTTCATTGCTGGTAATTTGGTCTGTTTAGATTCTCTGTTTCTTCCTGAGTCAGTCTTAGAAGGTTGTTTTTTTCTAGGACTTTGTTCATTTCTTCTGTATTGTACAATTTATTGGCATGTAGTTTTGCAGAGAATTCTCTAATATTTCTTTGTATTTTTCTGGTGTCCATTTTAACTGTTCCTTTTTTATTTCTGATTTTATTTATTTGGGTACTCTCTCTTTTTATCTTGATACATCTGGCTAGGGGTTTGTCTATTTTGCCTATTTTCTCAATCAGCTCCTGGTTTTCATTGATTTTTTTCTATTGTTTTATTCTTCTCTATTTTATTTATTTCTGCTCTGATCTTTATTATGTCCCTCCTTGTACTAACTTTGGGTTTTATTTGTTCTTATTTTTCTAGTTTCTTTAATTGTGAGTTTCAGCTACTTATTTGGGATTGTTCTTGTTTCTTGAGATAGGACTGTATTGCTACATGCTTCCCTCTGAGAATCGCTTCTGCAGCATCCCACAGATTTTAGACTGTTGTATTTTTGTTTTCATTTGTCTCCATGTATTGCTTTGTTTCTGTTTTGATTTGTTTATAGATCCATAGTTATTTAGAAGCATGTTGTTTACCTACCATGTGTTTGTTGGCTTTTTTGCTTTCGTTGTGTAATTTATTTCTAGTCTCATAACTGAGAAATTGCTTGGTACAATTTCAATCTTTTTTGAATTTACTGAGGTTCTTTTTGTGGCCTAGTATATGATCTTTTCTGGAGAATGTTCCATGTACACATGAGAAAAATATATATCTTGCTGCCTTTAGGTGGAATGTTCTATAGATACCTTTTAAGTCCATTTGATCTAATGTATTGTTCAGTGCCTCTGTTTCCTTATTTATTATCTGTCTGGTTGATCTGTATTGATGTAAGTGGTGTTAAAGTCTCCTAATATGAATAAGTTGCAGTCCGTTTTCCCCTTTAGTTCTGTTGGTATTTGTTTTACATATTTAGGTGCTCCTATGTTGGGTGTAGAAGAATAATGATTATATCCTCCTGTTGGATGGACTCCTATATCATTATTTAATGTCCTTTTTTGTCTCTTGTTTCTTTGTTTTGAAATCTATTTTGTCTGATATAAATACTGCTGCTGCTGTTGCTGCCTTTTCTCCATATTATTTGCATGATATATCTTTTTCCATCCCTTCATTTTTAGTGTGTATATGTCTTTGGGTCTGAAATGAGTCTCTTATAGGCAGCATATAGATTAATCTTGTTTCTTTATCCCTTCTGCCACTCTATGTCTTTTTATTGGTGCATTCATTCCATTTCCATTTAAGGTAATTATTGATAAGTATGTACTCATCACCACTTTATTGTTTTCTGATTGTTTTTATAGTTCCTCTCTGTTCCTGTCTTTCTTATACTCTTGTTTTGTTATTTGTTGGTTTTCTTTGGTGTTGTAATTGGATTTCTCTTTTTTAATTTTTCATGTATCTATTATAGGCTTTAGGTTTTTGGTTACCATAAGGTTCATGGATAGCTTCCTAAGTATATAATAATCTGTATGAAGTTGATGCTCACACTATTTCAAACATAATCTATGAGTACTTTTTAAAAATGCTTCAACCGCTTCCACACTTTATACGTTAGATGTTATAGTTGCATTTTTTTGTGTATCCCTTGACTGATTTTGTGGATAGTTTATTTTACTATTTTTTGTTTGTTTAAATTTCATACTTCCTTGGTAAGTAATTGCTCTGCTATCTTTCCTGTGGGTTTATTTTCTCTGGTGAAAACTGTTTAGACTTAAGAACATTTCCATCTACAGAAGTCCCTTTAACATATCCTGTAATGCAGGTTTAGTGGTTGTAAGTTCCTTCAGCCTTCATTTATCTGGGAAATGTTTCAGTCCTCATTCAAATTTGAATGATAATCTTGCTGGGTAGAGGATTCTTGGTAAAGGTCCTTTTGTTTCAATTCATTAAATGTTTCATGCCACTCCCTTCTGGACTGTACAGTTTCTGCAGAGAAGTCTCCTGACATTCTGATGTGGCTTCCCCTATAAGTAATCTTTTTTCTCTCTCTGGTTGCTTTCAGTTCCCTCTCATATTCTTAATCTTTGTCATTTTAATTATTACATATCTTGGTGGTGTCTTCCTAGGGTCCTTTTGTTAGGGGCTGTCTGTGCTTCCAGGACCTGGGTGTCTATTTTCTTCCCCAGATTGGGGAAGTTTTCAGCACTTATTTCTTCAAAGACTTTCTACTCCTTTGACTCCCTCTTCTTTTTCTGGTACCCATATTATGTGAATATTATTTCATCAGGAGTTGTTACACAGCTCTCTTAGCATTTTTTATTTTCTAGAGATTCTTTTTTCTCCCTGTTCCTCAGCTCCATCGTTTTCCTGTTCTCTAATTTCCATCTGATTGATTGTCTCTACTTGCAGCAATCTATTATTCATTCCCTCCATTGTATATTTCATTTCAGTTACTGTATTCTTCATCTCTGAGTATCTCTTTTTCAACTCTTCTGTCTCTTTGTTTAAGTCTTTCCTGAGATCGTCAATACTTTTCTGCAGATCAGTGATCAGATTTATAACTTTTACTTTTAAATCCTTATCAAGAAGATTGGTGATCTCTGTTTCATGTGGCCCTCTTCTTGTTGTCTTATCCTGTAGTTTTGTTTAGAGCATATTCCTCTGCCTCCTCATTTTGTCAGGGTTTCTGTGTTTCTTCCTTTGTATTAGATGGATCTGCTATGCTTCCTGTTCTAGAGAGTAATGGCTTTGTGATGAATGCATCCTGTGGTGCCCAGTGTCTCAGTACTCTACTCTTTAGTGCTTGGTTCTCCTTTGCTGTGTAGCCCCAATTGTTGTTGGTCAGCTATAGGCAGGGCCACCTTTCTGTCATTGGCAGTGCTCTATCTTTGTCTGCTGCCAGGTGGCAGTTTACCTCAGCCAGCTCTTCGTGAGTCAAGTAGTGGCACTTCTGCTGGGATCTTTGTGGGTGGGGCTGCCCTCTGCCTGCCCTGCAGTGATGGTGGCACTGCTGGGCTAACGGGGTGGACAAGGCAGTCATGCAGATGAAGGAGTGCTGGGAGCTGGCTCCCACAGGTGCCTCCCCAGTTGGTCTGAGATAAGGCTGAGAAAGCTGGGAAAGCCTCCCTTACTTGCCAGTCGGCAAAGTCTGATGCTGCTGGGCCAAGTGGGCCTGGAAGGTGAGCAGGTGGGTGTGCAGGGAAATGCTTTGGAGCTGAGCTGCCAGTGAGGGAGATGGAGCATTTGGGGCTATGGGGAGTGCACAACCTGTTAGGCTGAGGGAGGGCTGGGGAAGTGTTGTCTACCTGCACTTTATCCTGTGGAAAGAGCTCTGTCCCACCCTTGCCCCTCTGGCACCATCTCCCATCCTGCTACTGGTCAATCTTTCAAACTGACACGTCTCTCTTCAGCAGGACTGACGGAGTATGCCTGTCCTCCACAACTGTCAGGAGTCTCAGCCTCCCAGAGTGCTCCAACTCTCCCTGGTGTCCAGACCCACTAACCACCAAAGCCTGATTCAATGTGGACTTGTGTTCCCAGAGCAGATCCCCAGGGCCAGGTGTGCAGTTATTGAGCACTTATCCTTCCCCCACTCTGTTCCTCTTCCTCCTGCTTGTGGGTTGGGATTGGAGAAGGGCTGGGGTACCAAATGATCATGGCTCTGCCACTTTACCATTCTCTGTGTGGCCTTCTCTTCTTCACCAGGTGTAGGTGGTCTGTTCTACTATCTTCAGGTCATTTTAAGGATTAGATATATTTGCTGTACTTGTTTCCTTGGTGTTTGTGTGTGGGAGGAGGTTTCCTACTTGCCTTCCTACTCTGCCATATTTTTTCCCCTTCCTTATGTAACTACTGAAGTTTAAATGAGACTATCTGTAAAATGGGAGCATTATCACCAACCTTGCAGGGATGTTGTATAGATTACATTAGGTAATGTGTTACAAATATTTGGCAACATCAAAGCCTGGCATGTAGCATGCAATCACCTTTCTCAGGTAGCCCTCCTATTGGTCTTTCCTTTCTGGTCCCATTTGTAAATGACAATATAAAATCCCTGGCATTCATTGTTCTGAGGAAGGATTTTGAACTTTTACCTTCAGTATAATTTCAAGTCACTGACCTCCCTCTAGGTTGTATGTAGTGGGAGTCCTAAGTTCAGTTTAGATACAACCTATGTTATATTGCAGTCATTTCTAGTAGTTGAAGTGGGGGGTCTTTTGGGAGTCAATTACATGAGATTCTGAGTTTGAACTCATCCCGAGGTAAGTTAGAAATGATGTAGCTAGGTTTGGTTCAAGGCAGTGCCCAAGAGCAGAGGAGAAAACTGACTCTAGTATAGTACTATATTAGTCCCTCAGGCCTGATGCTATGCTGCTTAGCACCCCTGATCCTGGCCCACTGCCCTTGGACAAGCCTGAGGCTTGAGATGGCTGTCATTGGGGGCTGTAAATAAAATCCCCAAAGCAATTTCATTAAAATCTTGTTTAGTCAACAAGGACACAAAAATGTTGAGTTCCACTGATTTCTGTTGTGTTGACAGTGATGGGGAATGGTGCTTGTGACTTTAAAGTAATTCTCCAGTAATGGGTGATAGTTGCTAATACTGTTGGTATTAGCATCAATGGGAGATAGAAATTTCAGTGTAGGCATTAGTACTGTCAACATATGGCATTGTGTGCCTTGGAACAAGTGATACTGGGCCTCTGTAGCAGTGGTGGCACCTTTTGTAAGCTTTGGTAGTAGTGGTTTTGGTGGCTGCAGGAAATTAAAGATAACCTCAGTTCTTGGCCACCCACTCCACCAAGAGGTGGGGTTTATTTCCTTTTCTCTTGCACCTGTATTGGTTTGCATTGGTCCTATGACTTGCCTTGACTAGTGGAATGTGGAAGTAATGATGCTGTGTAACTTCAGAGACTGGGCTTCAGGAGATCTGCAACATCTAATTTTGCTGCTCAGAACATTCCTTCTTGGAATCTCTTTCCCCATGCTGTGAGAAATCCCAGGCAGCCAGAGGGAGAGGGGGACTGAGGCTCTCTGCTGGCAGCCAGCACCAATTGCCAGCTACTAATAAGGTCTTTTTGCAGTGGGGGCGCAGTTAGGAAAATGAAAATATCTATAAAGTCTCCTTAGGGGGGCAGTAATAAAAAGAAAGGTTGAGAAACACTGTTTTAGATCTAAGAAAGTTGATACATCTTAGGAAGATGTGGACCGGAATGAAACAGATGTTATGAAACACCTGTCAGAGGTGCATCATGATTTGAATCCAGCCCAATTTTGGCTGTGTGAAATGAACAAGTAACTTAACCTCTCTGAACCTCAGTTTCTTAATAGTAACCTTTTGAAATCAATCCTTTCTTCAGCCATTGGCCCCAGACAACCATTGGCTTGCTTTCTGTCATTACAGTTTCCTAGAATTTCATGTAAATAGAATCACAGAGTGCATAGTTTTTCTTCTGATTTCTTTTGCTCATTGTGTTTTGGAGATACATCATGTTGTTGAGTGTATTAGTATTTCATGCCCATTTGTTGAGAAGTGACATTCCACTTATCAATAAATAGGCATTTGGGTTATTTCCAACTTGGGGCCAGCGAACATTACATATAATGATGCTATGAACATTTGTGTATTAGTCTCTATGTGGACATCTTCCCAGAATTTTTTCAAGATTCCTAATTCATTCTGCCAGGCCACTGGATACCAGATATAATACTTCGTTAATACATACATATACTTTGTTAAAAAGAAACAAAAGACAAAGAGAGGCAAGAAAAAAATACATATGGGTCAGTTTGATAAGTAGTTTTTTAAAATAAGATTTCACTGAAAAATATTTTGATTACTACATTCACCCATGTTATCAAGTCCCCCCCACCCCATTGCAGTCACTGTCTGTCAGTGTAGTAACATGCCACAGAGACACTACTTGTCTTCTCTGTGCTACACTGACTTCCCTGTGACCCCCCCACCATGTGTGCCAATCATAACATCCTTCAATCCCCTTCTCCCTCCCTCCCCTACCACTCTCCCCAACCCCTCCCCTTTTATAATCACTAATCCTTTCTTGGAGTCTGAGTCCATCACTGTTTTGTTCCTTCAGTTTTGCTTTGTTATACTCCACAGATGAGTGATTTGATACTTGTCTTTTTCCACCTGGCTTATTTCACTGAGCCTAATACCCTCTAGCTCCATCCATGTTGTTGCAAATGGTAGGATTTGTTTTCTTCTTATGGCTGAATAATATTCCATTGTGTATATATACCACGTCTTCTTTATCCATTCATCTACGGATGGACACTTAAGTTGCTTCCATTTCTTGGCTATTGTAAATAGTGCTGCGATAAACATAGGGGTGCATATATCTTTTTGAATCTGGGATCTTGTTTTCTTTGGGTAGATTCCTAGGAGTGGAATTCCTGTGTCAAAAGGTATTTCTATTTTTAATTTTCTGAGGAACCTCCATATTGCTCTCTACAATGGTTGAACTAATTTACATTCTGACCAGCAGTGTAGGAGGGTTCCCCTTTCTTCACATCCTCACCAGCATTTGTTGTTCCTTGATTCTGGATGTTGGCCATCCTAACTGGTGTGAGGTGATATCTCCTTGTGGTTTTAATTTACATTTTCCTGATAATTAGCGATGTGGAGCATCTTTTCATGTGCCTGTTGGCCATCTGAATTTCTTCTTTGGAGAAGTATCTGTTCATGTCCTTTGCTCATTTTTTAATAGGGTTATTTGCTTTTGGGGTGTTGAGGCATGTGAGTTTTTTATATATTTTGGATGTAAACTCTTGTTGGATATGTCATTTACAAATATATTCTCCCATACTTAGGATGCCTTTTTGTTCTGCTGATGGTGTTCTTTGCTGTATAGAAGATTTTTAGCTTGATGTAGTCCCATTTGTTCATTTTTTGCTTTTGTTTCCCTTGCCTGAGGAAATGTGTGAAGGAAAAAGTTGCTCGTGTTTGTATTCAAGAGAGTTTGCCTGTTTTCTTCTAAGAGTTTCATGACTCACATTCAGGTCTTTGATTCATTTTGAGTTAACTTTTGTATATGGAATTAGGCAATAATCCAGTTTCATTCTCTTATATGTAGCTGTCCAGTTTTGCCAACACCAGCTGTTGAAGAGGCTGTCATTTCCCCATTGTATGTCCATGGCTCCTTTATCATATATTAATTGACCATATATGCTTGGGTTTATATCTGGACTCTCTATTCTGTTCCATTGATTTATGGGTCTGTTCTTGTGCCAGTACCAAAATTGTTTTGATTACTGTGGCTTTGTAGTAGAGTTTGAAGTTGGGGAGCATAATCCCCCAGCTTTATTCTTCCTTCTCAGGATTGCTTTGACTATTCAGGGTCTTTTGTGGTTCCATATGAATTTTAGAACTATTTGTTCTAGTTCGTTGAAGAATGCCATTGGTATTTTGATAGAGATTGCATTGAATCTGTAAATTGCTTTAGGCAGGATGGCCATTTTGACAATATTAATTCTTCCTATCCACGAGCATGGGATGTGTTTCCATTTATTGGTGTCTTCTTTAATTTCTCTCATGAGTGTCAGGTAGTTTTCAGAGTATAGGTCTTTCACCTCCTTGGTTAGGTTTATGCCTAGGTATTTTATTCTTTTTGATTCAATAGGGAATAGAATTTATTTATTTATTTCTCTTTCTGCTAGTTCGTTAGTATCTAGGAATGCAATAGATTTCTGTGTATTGATTTTGTATCCTGCAACTATGCTGAATTCAGTTATGAGTTCTAGTAGTTTTGGAGTGGATTTCTTAGGGATTTTTATGTACAATATCATGTCATCTCCAAACAATGACAGTTTCACTTCTTCCTTACCAATCTGGATGCCCTTTATTTCTTTGTGTTGTCTAATTGCCATGGCTAGGACCTCCAGAACTATGTTGAATAAAAGTGAGGAGAGTACGTATCCTTGACTTGTTCCCTTTCAGCTTCTCGCTGTTAAGTAGGATGTTGGCTGTGGGTTTGTCATATATGGCCTTTATTATGTTGAGGTACTTGCCCTTTATACCCATTTTTTTGAAAGTTTTTATCATGAATGGATGTTGAATTTTGTCAAATGCTTTTTCTGCATCTATGGAGATGGTCATGTGATTTTTTTGTCCCTTTTGCTGATGTGGTGTATGATGTTGATGGATTTTGAATATTATACCATCCTTGCATCCCTGGAATAAATCCTAATTGTTTTTGATGGAAGAGCTTTTTGATGTATTTTTGAATTCAGTTTGATAATATTTGGTTGAGTATTTTTGCATCTATGTTCATCAGGGACATTGGTGTGTAATTTTCTTTTTTTGTAGTATCTTTTTCTGGTTTTGGTATTAGAGTGATGTTGGCCTCATAGAACAAGTTTGGAAGTATTCCCTCCTCTTCTACTTTTTGGAAACTTTATGGAAGATGGTTGTTAGGTCCTCACTAAATGTCTGATAAAATTCAGTGGTGAAACCATCTGGTCCAGGAGTTTTGTTCTTAGGTATTTTTTTGATTACCAGTTCAATTTCATTACTGGTAATTGGTCTATTCAGATTTTCTGTTTCTTGCTTGGTCAGTCTTGGAAGGTTGTATTTTTCTAGAAAGTTGTCCATTTCTTCTAGGTTATCCAATTTGTTAGCATATAATTTTCATAGTATTCTCTAATAATTCTTTGTATTTCTGTGGTGTCCATAGTGATTTTTCCTTTCTCATTTATGTGTATAGACTCTCCTTTTTTCTTGATAAGTCTAACTAGGGGTTTATCTATTTTGTTCATTTTCTCAGAGAACCAGCTCCTGCTTTCATTGATTCTTTCTATTGTTTTATTCTTCTCGATTTGATTTATTTTTTCTCTGATTTTTATTATGTCCCTCCTTCTACTGACTTTGGGCCTCATTTGTTATTCTTTTTCTAGTTTCATTAATTGTGAGTTTAGACTGATTGTATGTGATTGTTCTTCTTTCCTGAAGTAAGCCTGTATTGCAGTGTACTTCGCTTTTAGCACAGCCTTCACTGCACCCCACAGATTTTGTGGTGTTGAGTTTTTGTTGTCATTTGTCTCCATATATTGCTTGATCTCTGTTTTAATTTGGTCATTGGTTCATTGATTATTTAGGAGCATGTTGTTAAGCCTCCATGTGTTTGCAAGATTTTTTGTTTTCTTTGCAAAGTTTATTTCTAGTTTCATACCTTTATGGTCTGGGAAGCTGACAATTCAATTTCAATCCTTCTGAATTTACTGACGCTCTTTGTATGGCCTAGTATATGATCTATTATTGAAAATGTTCCATGTGCATTTGAGAAGAATGTGTATCCTGCTGCTTTTGGGTGGAGTGTTCTGTAGATATCTGTTGGGTTCATCTGTTCTAATGTATTGTTCATTGCCTCTGTCTCCTTACTTATTTTCTGTCTGGTTGATCTGTTCTTTGGATTGAGCAGTGTGTTGAAGTCTCCTAAGATGAATGCATTGCATTCTATTTTCCCCTTTAATTCTGTTAGTATTTGTTGCACATATTTGGGTGCTGCTATGTTGGGTGCATAGATATTTATAATGGTTCTAGCCTCTTTTTGGACTGACCCCTTTATCATTATGTAATATCCTTCTTTGTCTCTCATTACTTTCTTTTTTGAAGTCTGTTTTGTCTGATACAAATACTGCAACTCCTGCTTTTTTCTCCCTATTAGTTGCGTGAAATATCTTTTTCCATCCTCTCACTCTTAGTCTGTGTATGTCTTTGGGTTTGAAATGAGTCTCTTGTAGGCAGTTCTAGATGAGTCTTTTTTTTTTTTTGTCTTTCATTAATTCTGTCTTTTTATTGGTGCATTCAGACTACTTACAATTAATTTGATTATCAGTAGATATGTACTCATTGCCATTTTAGGCTTTAGATTCATGGTTATCAGAGGTTCAAGGGTAGCTTCTTTACTATGTAACAGTCTAACTAACTCACTTAGTATCCTATTACAAACACAGTCTAAATGTTCTTATTTTTTCCTCCTTTTTCTTCTTCTTCCATTCTTTATATATTAGGTATCATATTCTGTACTCTTTGTGTATCCCTTGACTGACTCTGTGGGTAGTTGATTTAATTTTGCATTTTCTTAGTGATTAATTAATCTACTTCCTTTACTGTGTTTTTATTTTTCTGGTGATAGTTGTTTAGCCTTAAGAACACTTCCATCTATAGCAGTCCTTCCAAAATACACTGTAGAGACAGTATGTGGGAGGTAAATTCTCTCAACTTTTGCTTCTGGAAATTGTTTAGTCCCTTCTTCAAGTTTAAATGATAATCTTCCCAGGTAGAGTATTCTTGGTTCAAGGCCCTTCTGTTTTATTGCATTAAATATATCATGCCACTCACTTCTGGCCTGTAACGTTTCTGTTGAGAAGTCTTTTGACAGCGTGATGGGTTCTCTTTTTTATGTGATCTTTTTTCTCTCTCTCTGGCTGCTTTTGATACTCTGTCCTTGTCCTTGATCTTTGCCCTTTTAATTATTATATGTCTTGATTTTGTCTTCCTTTGGTCTCTTTTGGTGGGAGATCTGTGAACCTCCATGCCCTGAGATACTATTTCCTTCCCCAGACTGGGGAAGTTTTCAGCAATTACCCCCTGAAAGAAACTTCCTATCCTTTTTCTCTTCTTCTGGTACCCATATAATGTGAATATTGTTCATTTGGATTCGTCACAGAGTTATTTTAACATTCTTTCATTCCTAGAGATCCTTTTTTCTCTTTGTGCTTCAGCTTCTTTGTATTCCTGTTCTCTAATTTCTGTTTCATTTACTCCTCTACTTCATCTAATCTGCTTTTAAATCTCTCCATTGTATGTTTCATTTTGGGTACTGTATTTTTCAGTTTCTATCTCTTTCTTGAGTTCCTCCCTGAGGTCTCTAATATTTTTCTGTAGCTCTGTGAGCATGTATATGACCTTTCTTTTGAAATCTTTTTCAGGAAGATTGGTGAGTTCAGTTTCTCTTGGCACTCTGGTGTTTGTGGGATTTTGGTTTGTACCAGGTTCTTTTGACATTTCATATTTGTAAAAATAACTTGGTGTAGGCAGTGTTATTTAGAAGCTCTGCTCTCTGGAGCTGCTGAGTTCCTGGAGTGATGGTGGGGGTCACAGGTGAACAATGCTGGTGCCTGACAAGGAGAAAGGAGCTCTTTTCTGCTTCCTGGCTGCCCTGCCTGCCTCCACTGCCAGGGTCAGTGGGCCGAGCATGCAGGGAGGAGCGTCTATGCTTGCCCTTGTAGCTGCCATAGGCAGCGATGCCCTCTGGCTCACCTTTCACAGTGGTGGAGGCAGCTGGTTTGTGAGCCAGTGCCTGCTGGGAGGGAGAGTGGCAGGGTGTGTATTGCAGTGGGGGCCTCGGAACTGTGTTACCAGCCAGGGTGATAGAGTGTCTGAAGCACCTAAAGTTCCCAATCTGCTGGGTTGGGTGCTCCGGGACAATTTTGTTCACCTGTCCTTTCTCCTGAGCAGCATCTCTGTGCAATCCTAGCCCCTTTAGTTGCACTCGTTGCTGGGAAGACTTTCAGACTGTCTGCCTTTCTTTTGTCCCAGAACAGCCAGTTGTGGGTACCTATTCTCCACCAGTGGCTAGAATCTCAGTCTCTCCAAGTATTCCACCTGTCTTAGCTTTCCAACCTCACTAATCTCCAGAGCACCATGCAATGTAGGTTCATGCTCCCAGAGATGATCTCCGGAGCTGGGTGTTCAGCAGTCGTAGGCCTCCATCCCCTTTCTACTCTGTTTCTCTTCCTCCCACTGGTCAGCTGGAACTGGGGAAGGGCTTGGATCCTGCCAGATCATGGCTTTGGTACTTTACCCTTTTCCATGAGGTCTGCTCTTTTCCCCATGTGTGGGCAGTCTGCCGCAGCCTTCTTTCCTGTTACTCTTCCAGGATTAGTTGTATTTGCTGTATTTTCAAATTATATGTGGTTTTGTGAGGAGGTTTCTGTCTCACTTCTCATGCCATCTTTAAGCTCTGTGATAAGTAGTTTTTGAAATGCTGAAAATTTTGCAAGTATTTACTACTAGAATATTGTATTTCAAAAAATTCTTGATGTGTAAAAATTATATGTAATACAGTGACTGTAATGGGGTTGGTGGGGGGGGACCTGATGAAGGGGGTAGTTTAATAATCATAATATTGCACATGTAATTCTAGATTAATGATACCAAAATAAATTATAAAAAATAAAATAAAATTATATGTAATAGAAAAGGTACCCAGAAATGTACAAAATAACCACACTAGTGGTAAAATTCTGCAAAACTAATGCATAATTATGTAAATTACAAAGTGAGGTTCATAGTATTTTTGGACAAGTTGGTTAAAATCATTTATAAAGATCTTAATTTGTAATCCCTAATTCAGAATTTGTCGCAAGGAAAATCATTAGGAAATTGATCATTAGGCAAATAGATTTAAGGTAAACACATTTTAGGTGAATTCACTTTGGGAAAATTTCACTGTTAATGGAAAGGAATTTGTTATGAATTAGACAAAGATGGGAAAAGGAGAGGTCAAGCCTGGCTGATTCTCAGATTTTTTTCTTGTGGGCTACCAGAAGTGTCATTTATGGGGATGGGAATCCAGGAATGGAAGGAGGGTTCATGGCAGTGTACAGAGGGCAGATAATAAGTTAATTTGTGTTTGAGTTTGAGTTGCTTGGGGAACATCAGGTAGAGATGTTTGGTAGACAGATTTATGATACTCAGGGCAGAAATCTGGCTTGGAAATACACACAAACCATTAGCACACAGGTGTTCAGACATATCTGGACACATGGGGAAAATTGTTGTGGCTGGAGGATATTTATAGGAAACCTTTATTCCAATGTAGGAGAGAATGAGGCTTTCCTTCTGATCTTGCCTTCAGGAAGCTCTTCTAGATGCTCAGGGCACTAGACTTGTCCATATGGCCCTATGCCTCAGGTGCATTCACTTTGGGAATTCACAAGTAGGGGGTAGGGTAATGTCCTCTACATTGGATCCATGTCTGAATTCAATGGCTATTTGGGGATTGGTGTGTGTTGGAAACTATAAAGAAAAACTGATAAGACTGATTTCTGGAAACAATATTGGGACATAAGTGTCACTGTTTTGGAGCCCCTCCCACAGAATATAGCATAAAAAGGGAATGGGAGAATGTGGCAGAGGCCTTTGGTGCCCATGTCACCTCCCCACTGCCAACTTCTGCTTTTGCTTATAGCTGGTAGATTGTTATGTTGAACTCAGACTTTTTTTCTGATGTCTGTGGAAGTCCTCTTGGCTCATGTGCAATTGCATCCCAGAAGTGCTGGGGAGCCAATGGTTCCTTCACTCAGTGGGCCCTGGGAGCCAGTGGGTATATGCTTCAGCCATCCTTACTTCAGTTAGATAGCATTGTGGGCATCCTGTATGCTCCTTAGTGGCCCTGGTTGAGCCAGGGCCTGTTTCTTATGGTGGTGACCTGGATAACATATCCTTAAATTTTCTCTTCTTCCCTGTTTCACTCTCTCATTCTCTCACTCTAGATTCCTAGGAAACCTCCCCAGTAAGTCGTCTGCACCCAAGTCCTTGTCTCAGGCTCTGCTTTTGGGGGAATCTACCCTAAGACAACCAACTTTGCCTGCCCACTCTTCAACAAAACACTGTCAACTTGGGTGTTTCCTACCTGCCTTGACTGAGGGAAGAGACTGAGTTCAACAGAAACAGCAGGGTGCCCAATGGGGGCAACAATACTCAGTCAAGGGGGCCAGGAGGTGAAGGTGAAGGTGGAAGATGGTTGACATGTGGCAGCTGCAGGACTCGGGGCTGGATGTGTCCAGGAGCATATGTGAGTTATTTCAATATTTGGTTGAAACTTTGCTGGAGGCTGGGAATGTGCATTTGTCAGGAGTGGGTAAGAACCAGGGGTTTGTCATTGTCAGAAAGTGTGTGGTTGTGGAGGTAATGAGCAATGGCATTGAGTGAAATTTCCTAGGAATATTGCAGTGGTTCTCAACATTTGGTGCACCTCAGAATCATATGAGGAACCTTAAAAAAATACAGATATCCCCAAAGTGGAATCTCTAAGGGTCAGTTGGGCCATGTATATTTTCAAAAATTCCCCAGCTGGCTATGATATGCTCAATAACGTTTGGGGACCTCTGTTCAAAAATGGGACAAGGAAAAGACCAAGGACAGAGGTCTGAGGAGGCATTAACGCTTAAGATGTAGGCAGAGGAAGATGAGTCTGTGAGTGAAGATAAGAGGAAGCAGTCAGGTAGGAAAGAAAGTCTCCAGGAGGTAGACAGGTCTAGTAAGGGGAAAGATGGGAAAAGATATTGGTAGGAGTAGTTTCTAGGTAACTGAAACAGGTAACTGTGTGGGTGGATGTCAAATCTATGCAGATTAGACAATGAATTGAAGAGGGAAGGGTACAAGAGTGCATGATATCACAGTCACATGGCTCACAGATCAAATCCTGTCTCCCATCAAATCATAACTACTGTAGTATAGTACATATGATGTAAGCACATAACCTGGGGTTGAGTACAGTCCCCGTGGCCAGGGAGACTGTGGTTGTGCCACCTCTAGAAAAGGACCCATTAGAATCCCTAATAGAGAAAAATCTCCAAGAAACTAAGAAAAAATTTTTTCAAAAATTCAAGCATTTTAAACAGTGGACACAAAGAATTTTATTTCATTTTGATTTTTTTTAAAATGAAGATTGTAGAAATGGCATCCCTTTCCCTCTTGGATGGCTTCTAGGCTGTCAATCCCTGGCATCATGCCCCTGGGAGACTGCTGCGCCCAAGGAAGAAACCATTAGTGTCTCCTAGGGCACACTCGTCATGCACTGTAGCACTGTGGCCTCTAGATGGCAATAAATCTCCATCTTTGGAGCCTCCACTCCTGGCTTTCCTTCCCTCAGAAAATTGTTTTATGGTAGTGAAAAATGAGAGGCATTTCTTCAGAATTGACTGGAAGCTGCTGAGAAAGCTTTGCTTGCCTCTTAGTTCTTGAAAGGACTTTGAAACACTGGCAAGAGTCCAATGTTTGGAATATTGGAATGTAAGAGAGAAAGGGGCTGCTGCGTTTCTGTGTAGCCTGGAGCAGGATATGTTAATGGGGATGTGGGTTGTAAGAGCTCTCAGGACAGGCTGCCTGCTCCTCACCAACCACCTCTTCCCTGTTCCCAGTGCCCAATAGTTTTTAGCCTTCTTAACAGGAGCATGGCATTTATTCCACTGTGAGGTTGCTAACCCTAACAGGAGCCAGCCAGCCTTTCTGTTTTTGCTTTTTGCAGTCAC
>JAVSCE010010760.1:0-152855 GCA_032199065.1 Smutsia gigantea | reverse complement strand
GCCTTGTAGAATGAGTTTGGGAGTATTCCCTCCTCTTCCACTTTTTGGAAAACTTTAAGGAGGATGGGTATTAGGTCTTCACTAAATGTTGATAAAATTCAGCAGTGAAACCATCTGGTACAGGGGTTTTGTTTTTAGGTAGTTTTTTGATTAGCAATTCGATTTTTTTTGCTGGTAATTGGTCTACTCAGATTTGCTGTTTCTTCCTGGGTCAGCCTTGGAAGGTTGTATTTTTCTAGAAAGTTGTCCATTTCTTCTAGGTTATCCAGTTTGTTAGCATATAATTTTTCATAGTATTCTCTCATAATTCTTTGTATTTCTGTGGTGTCCGTTGTGATTTTTCGTTTCTCATTTCTGATTCTGTTTATGTGTGTAGACTCTCTTTTCTTCTTGATAATTCTGGCAAGTGGTTTATCTATTTTGTTTATTTTCTCGAAGAACCCACTCCTGCTTTCATTGATTCTTTCTATTGTTTTAGTCTTCTCAATTTTCTTTATTTCTGCTTTAATCTTTATTATGTCCCTCCTTCTGCTGACTTTGGGTCTCATTTTTTGTTCTTTTTCTAGTTTCATTAATTGTGAGTTTAGACTGTTCATTTGGGATTGTTCTTCTTTCTTGGGGTAGGCCTGTACTGCAATATATTTCCCTTTTAGCATGGCCTTCGCTGCGTCCCACAGATTTTGTGGTGTTGAATTATTGTTGTCCTTTGTCTCCATATATTGCTTGATCTCTGTTTTTATTTGGTCATTGATCCATTGATTATTTAGGAGCATGTTGTGAAGCCTCCATGTGTTTGTGGGCTTTTTCATTTCCTTTGTGTAATTTATTTCTAGTTTCATACCTTTGTGATCTGAGAAGCTGGTTGGTACAATTTCAGTGTGTTTGAATTTACTGAGGTTTCTTTTTGTGGCCTAGTATATGATCTATTCTTGAAAATGTTCTATGTGCACTTGAGAAGAATGTGTATCCTGTTGCTTTTGGTTGGAGTGTTCTGTAGATGTCCGTTAGGGCCATCTGTTTTAATACATTGTTCAGTGTGTCTGTCTATTTATTTATATTCTGTCTGGTGGATCTGTCCATTGGAGTGAGTGGTGTGTTGAAGTCTCCCAAAATGAATGCATTGCATTCTATTTCCCCTTTAATTCTGTTAGTATTTGTTTCACATGTGTAGGTGATCCTGTGTTGGTTGCATAGATATTTATAATAGTTATATCCTTTTGTTGGACTGACCACTTTATCATTATGTAATGTCCTTCTTTGCCTCTTGTTACTTTCTCTGTTTTGAAGTCTATTTTGTCTGATACAAGTACTGCAACTCCTGCTTTTTTCTCCCTATTAGTTGCATAAAATATCTTGTCCATCCCTTCAGTTTTAGTCTGTGTATGTCTTTGGGTTTGAAGTGAGTCTCTTGTAGGCAGCATATAGATGGGTCTTGTTTTTTTATGCATTCAGTGACTCAACATCTTTTGATTGGTGCATTCTGACCATTTACATTTAGGGTGATTATCGATAGGTATGTACTTATTGCCATTGCAGGCTTTAGACTGGTGGTTACCAAAGGTTCAAGGATAATTCCCTTACTATCTAAAAGTCTGATTTAACTCACTTAGTATGCTATTACAAACACAACGTAAAGATTCTTTTTTTTTGTCCTTTTTCTTCCTCCTCCAATCTTTGTATGTTATGAGTCATATTCTGTACTCTTTGTCTATCCCTTGGGTGATGTCTATTTAGCCTTAGCAATACTTCTATCTTTAGGAGTCCCTCCAAAATGCACTGTAGAGGTGGTTTGTGGGAGGTAAATTCTCTCAACTTACACTTATCTGAAAATTGTTTAGGCCCTCCTTCAAATTTAAATGATAACCTTGCTGGGTAGGGTATTCTTGGTTCAAGGCCCTTCTGCTTCATTGCATTAAATATATCATGCCACTCCCTTCTGGCCTGTAAGGTTTCTGTTGAGAAATCTGATGATAGCCTGATGGGTTTTCCTTTGTATGTGATCTTTTTTTCTCTCTCTAGCTGCTTTTAAAAGTCTGTCTTTATCCTTGATCTTTGCCATTTTAATTATTATGTCTTGATGTTGTCTTCCTTGGGTCCCTTGTGTTGGGAGATCTGTGCATCTCCATGGCTTGAGAGACTATCTCCTTCCCCAGATTGGGGAAGTTTTCAGCAATTACCTCCTCAATGACACTTCCTATCTGTTTTTCTCTCCCTTCTTCTGGTACCCCTCTTATGCGAATATTGTTCCGTTTGGATTGGTCACACAGTTCTCTCAATATTCTTTCATTCTTAGAGATTCCTTTTTCTCTCTGTGCCTCAGCTTCTTTGTATTCCTCTTCTCTAATTTCTATTCCATTTATTGTCTCTTCTACTACATCTAATCTGCTTTTAAATCCCTCCATTGTATGATTCATTTCAGATATGGAATTTCTTAATGATTGAATCTCCATCTTAAATTGGTTGCTGAGTTCTTGAATATTTTTCTGTACCTCCATAAGCATGTTTAAGATTTTTATTTTGAACTCTCTTTCAAGATTTTTGAGTTTAGTTTCATTTGGCCCCTTTTCTGGGGTTTGTGAGATTTTGGTCTGAACCATGTTCTTTTAGTGTTTCATATTTCTGTGTGGTGCCCTCTAGTGCCCAGAAGTTCCAGTCTCTGGAGCTGCTCAGCCCCTAGAGTGAGGTTGGAGGTCGTAGGGGAGCAGAGCTGGTGCCTGGGGGAGGAAAGATCTGTTTCCTGATACCCTTCTGCTGTGCCTGTCTTCAATATGAGAGCCAGTGGGCCGAGCACACAGGTGTAAACCTCTGTTGTCTGCGTCTCTAGCTGTTGTAGGCGGGGCCTCCCTCTGGCTGGCCTAATGCCAGCTCAGTGGCTGCCGGTTTGTGAGCACATGCTGGGAGGCCAGGGTGAAGGTGCAGCAGGCTGCATGTCACAGTGGGGGGCCTCCGAGCTGAGTAGCCAGCCAGGGGGGTGGAGCACCTGAATCTCCTCAAAATTCCCACTCTGCTGGGCAGAGCGCGCCCGTACAACCTTGTGCCCCTATCCCTTCTCCCGGGCAGTAAGCTCTGTGCAAACCCCGCCCCTGCAGCAGCCCTCTCGCTGCTAGGAAGCCTGTCAGATCACCTGCCTTTTCTTTGTTCCAGAACGGCCAGGTCTGGATCCCGTCCTCCACAAATGGCCCGAATCTGTCTCCCAAGCACTCTGCCTGTCCCAGCTCCCTGTCCTCCAGAGCACCACACAGTGTAGGTTTCTACTCCCAAAGCAGACCTCCAGGGCTAGGTGTTCAGCAGACCCAGGTCCCAGGTCCCAGGCTTCCACCCCCTCCCATGCTCCATTTCTCTTCCTCCCGCTGGTGAGCTGGGGTGGGGTAGGGGCTTGGGTCCCACCCGATCAAGGCTTTCGTACGTTACCCTGTTTTGTCAGGTCGGCTCTGTTCGTGAGGTCTGTATGCAGTCTGGTGCAGCCTTCTTTCCTGTTGCTGTTTTAGGGTTAGTTGTATTAACTATATTTTTGCACTATCTGTGGTTTTGGGAGGAGTTCTCTGTCTCACCTCTCATGCTGCCAATTTGAATCTCAATCCTTCTATTTTTCTTATAAAAAATGAATCTCTCCAGAAGATTCCTTGAAGTTGAGGACTCAGTCTCACTGCTGTAAAGGGGAGCCTCATACAGAGTCCCCGGAGTATGGGACGGAGCCATCACCCCTCGGCCTCCCCGTTAAAGCCCTGCCATGTCCAATAGAGCACACCTTGCTCACTCCGTCATCCCTTGTCCACTGTGAGGTTATCTGATTTAGCTTTTCTCATCACAGCCTGCTGGCTGCATGTTCAGTTGGATAGCAATTTATGAAGACTTTGGAAAATCATCTTTATTGTCTTTTTTTTTAATCACTAAAGCAAAACAGTATATGCTGTAGAAGTCTCAAACCATTTATAAGTAAATAAAGTAAAAGTTTCTCTTTGCTTCCTTCCAGTGACATGTCTCAGAGGTAACTGCTGTTTGGTGTGAATCCTTTCAGATTTAAAAAATGCATATTTGTATAAATGGAATTTATATGGAATTTTGTATTAGTGTTTACAAAAGTATCACACTACAAATATTGTTACATAATTTTTTTTCATTTAATGTATTACAGACATCTTTCTATGTCTGTATATCATATAAATCTGTCTCTGTTTTAATAAATGGATGCTTAGCCTTTAGGTATATGGATTTATTCAACTGGTCCCTCCCACTGTTGTTTTTTTTTTAAACAATACTTCATTGAATATATCTTTGCACAGTCACATGAGAGTTTCTGTAGGATAGGTTCTTAGTGTGAAATTTCCGGGTCAAGTTTATATACATTTAAAATTTCGGTAGATTCTGCAAAATTGCCATCTGAGTATAACACATAATTACCATCATCTCTGTCACCTAGAAATAATGTGTTCTCATAAGTGCCTGCCCTGCCCTCTCCTTTACATGATGTTCTTAAAAGCTTGTAGAAAGTGGAGTAGTAGTCTCCACTTTCCACATGGAGAAAACCAGAGTCAGACTGGGGCAAAGGCTCAAGTTTCTAATTCAGCTCCTTTGGCCCTTTTCTTCATAAGGCTTTTAGAACCCAAATAAACTCTAAGGTAGTAGATTGAACTTGCTAGTCTGTGTATTCCTTATTTATTCAACTAATATTTACGGAGTCCATATTGTATGCTAGGTACTCAGCTGGGTATGGAGTTATAGCAGTAAGTAAGGGAACATGGTTTCTGTGGCCTTTAATGGAGTTGACAAACCACTGGGGAATTCAGGTAATAGAACAGTGCCGTGAAGTATGACGAGCACCATGAGAGAAGATGTTGAGGAGTAGGTGTTATGGGAATGCAGAGCAGGGGCCCGCAGCACCGCGGGTGAGCCCTCAGAAGTGACCGCTGAGCTTAGACTTGAAGGAAAGTAGGATTAATGGCTGGAGTGGGAGAGTGGAGAGTGTTCCGGGGATATTTGAGGTAAACAGATGGGACTGAGCAGCGTAGTCCAAGGAAGAGGAAGGAGGCCTGTAGCGCCATCTGTGGCTTGGGTGGCCAGGTGGGTGATGCTGCCATTTATTCAGGGAACTCGGGAGGAGGACCTGCCTGGAGGAGAGGCTGAGTTCCGATTTGGGCATGAGGAGTTTGCAGTGCCTGTGAGACATCCAGGGAGAGAGAGACTCAGGAAGACAGGTCTCATATGGAGAAAGACTTGAGAACCATCAACATGGTCATAATAATCATTACGTTTGTTATATCATAATTATATTGTCATAGCTAACTCTGGAGTACTTCTGTGTGTCTGGCTTTGTTCTAAGATGTTATGCACATTAACTCATTTAATCTCCACAATAATTCCATGATGTCCTCACTGTTACTGTCCTCATCTTACACATGAGAAACAGATGCAGTGCTCAAGGTGACAAGCCGAGCGATGGTGCTGTAGTGACGCCCACGGCCTTCGAAGCCGTACAGACTACGTTCACCTGAGGGAGAATGTTGAACACGAAGGGGATATGAAGGAGGCTTTACCTTTAAACTTATATCATTCTTTATTGTATAATTGTTTTCAATGAGCATTGTCCATGTATCACTTGTGTAATTCATTTTAAAAAGATGAATGCAGAACTAGGGCCAAGCCAGGATCCAAAACGCGTTGGTTCCCTTGTTTGCTCCTTGGTTAGGGCTGCCGTGATCCCCTGCTTTGTTTGGCGACGGAAGTGGTTCCTAAGGTTGTAAGGTGGAGGCATGAGGTGCCGTCCGAGTACTCTGTCCAGAGCACGTAAGAGGTGATAAACATTAAGTGAAAAGTGAGCCTCCTTCCTTGCTCATGGGCTCCTGTTAGTGACTCCTTTTCCTTCAGTAAACCTCCTAGTGGGTGATGCAGGGTTCGTGTCTTCACCTAAGGCAGACTGTGAGCACAAGGCAGAAAACCTGACCATGGGGTGCTCCCAGGACCAGTCGCCCCATCCTTTCCCCGTGGGAAACAGCACGGGGTGTCCTGGGCTGCTGGAGCCTCCAGGAGGCGAGAGCCGCCGAAGCTCTGGGCCCTTCCCCAGGTGTGCGATGACTGTGTGGTGCTGCGCAGCAACATCGGGACAGTGCGTGAGCGCTGGTGGTATGAGAAGCTCGTCAACATGACCTACTGTCCCAAGACCAAGGTGTTGTGCTTGTGGCGCAGAAACGGCTCTGAGACCCAGCTCAACAAATTCTACACAAAGAAGGTACCCGTGAGCTCTGTTTGGGGTGCGGCATGGGCGTTGAAGGCCAGGTGTTCAGTGTCTTACAGGGAGGTTAAAATTCCAAACTCCACGTCTGGGGTCCCACTTTTGCCTCTGGCTGTTGTGTGGGATTTGTAAAGCTGCCTCTGAGGTCCTGGCATTGCCATTAGAGAGCAGAGTGGGGGCTCTCTGGAAGGCTGGTATGACAGGACGGCTCTCTCCCCATGTGCGCAGTGTCGGGAGCTGTACTACTGTGTGAAGGATAGCATGGAGCGTGCTGCTGCCCGACAGCAAAGCATCAAACCCGGTGAGAAGAGAAGTCCCTTCGTTCCTTTTTGTCAGTCCTCAGTGTCAGACCTGACAAGGAAGCTGGGATTCCCCACCTCCCCGGTTAGCTGATAAGCCCCTCCCTCACCACAGGACCTGAACTGGGTGGCGAGTTCCCTGTGCAGGACATGAAGACTGGTGAGGGCGGCTTGCTGCAGGTCACCCTAGAAGGGATCAATCTCAAGTTCATGCACAACCAGGTAGGTGCGGGTGGCAGCACATGCTTCCCAGCCCTGTTGTTGCATCTAAAGTAAGGATCAGTGTCCAGGTCCCCAGTGCTGTCCCAGGGAGCATAAAACGTGCCTCTGGGGCTAGTGGGAGAACCAGAACAGCTGGACTAGAGAGAGGAGGCGGAGGGAGGGCAGTGTTGCTGGCCCACCACCGGGAAGGCGCGGCAGGGGGCCTGCATGGGGTGGGGGACTGGCCTGGGGGGAGGCGCCTTGGTGGCCGGCTGCCTCCGCCCCTTAGACTGCCCAGCACAGTGTGAGTGGGAGCGTCTCACCTGGCCCTTCCTCGCACCGTGTCTGCCTTCCCTCTTCCCAGGGTAATAATGCTTCTGCCTGATGGTTTGGCTTTGAGAGTCTAGACCGGCTGATCTCCTTGCGTGTTTCTGGTGTGTGTGAAGTTTGTGGGTGTGCATGAGTAGCTTGTATCTGTCCTATCAGGAGTGTGTGTTTATTTGCCTTTTTCTCCTGCTAAGTCTCTTCCTGTTCCTTTCCTTCCTCTGGGTGTCCTCACTCTGTCCCCTGCCCCCTTCCTTTGCCTGGGGAGCCCTTGAGGATCAGCTTTCCCTCATTGTGATTCCATAGGAACTGCTTTTTCCTTGTGGGCTTTTAACCCAGTATTACTTTTTCTCTCAGTGGACATGCCTTAAGCTAATTCCTTTCTGAGGCCAGCGCATCCTCGCAGGTCCGTGCCCAGTTCTGCCTCTTCGCGTCTGCACCTTCCCCGCCCCTCCGTGCCGTACCAGCCCCTCTCCTTGGGGCTCTGAGCCGGATGGGGGTGTGGGAGGCACCGCAGCCCCTGGCCAGGCAGCAGATACTCAGGGAGGCGAACAGCTGGACCCTGGCTTTCTCCCTCCACTTGCCATTATAGTTCTCTTCTTTCAGGAATCCAGCTGGGCAGCTTTGGTGTGATGGGAAACGTCTGCCCAGGCTTCCTGGCAGGATCTTTTTCAGCAGTGTATTTACTATTAGTAACATTAATATATTAAATAGTATACTTTAGACCTTAGGGTCAGTGCAAAGAAAGGTTTTATTGAGTACTTTTCTGGACCATGAAGGTGCCAGCACTCCTTGGAGAGCAGGTTTCTGCCGACATTTCAGTGCTGTGGCCTCCCTGAGGCCTCACCTTCTAAAGAAGATGTATCATTAACCAAACCCTAGATGCCCTTCTCTGGGTCGCACCGTTAGTTTAGCCCCTCTGGACCGACCACTTCAAAGCATGTGCAAACTGGTCTGTAGCTTAAAGCTTCGCTGCAGAAGAGAGATCCTACAGAGAGGGGGAGTCAAACCCTGACAGGCAGAGGTGATGGCCCGGTCGCATCTCCTACCACGTACCTGAGGTGGGAGTTGCGGAAGCGTCGGACTGTCGGGCAGAGCTGGGCAGTATCGGGTAACAAATGGGAGAAGCACGGGCTTTGGAGTCAGTATGGACTTGGATTCAGAGCCCAGCCTCGTTATTCGTAGGCAAATAAGCTTTGTGATCCTCAGTGTCTTCATCTTTACGATGAGGGAAATACTATATGTGTGCCACACACATGTAAGGATTACAAATCATATTTGTAGAACTCTCAGTAGGCGCTTATAAGTGATAGCTGTTGTTAGCACCATGTTCTTCTGGGGAGAGCCTGGATCCTGTTTCAAGGAGGATACCAACACTTCCCACCCCAAGGACAGTCTGAGGGGAGCTTTGCGCCTGTGCCAGCCCTCTGCGCCGGAGGAGGATGCATGGAAGGGTAGAGAGCTAATGGGCTGAGGGGGCCCCTGGGCCACAGTGTCCTACAAGTGCTGCCCTGGGAAGAGGGTATAGGCGGCAGCCCCGGCCAGCAGAGGGGCCTTGGGTTGGGTTTGACCATTAAAACTAACGCCTTCATTTCTCTCCCATGCTTTCTCCTCCGGCCAGGAGCGGAAGGTACATGCCCTTTCTGCTATCTTCGCTTCTTAGCACTTTTGAGTTGTGTGTGTGTGGATTCTTTTGTCCTCCCTTTGGGAAATAGGTTTTCTGTGTGTGGGGGGGGCTATAGCTGGGAGAGTGGGCTCTGTGGGGCAGGGGGAGCCTCTGGGCCTTACCCCCCTCCCTCCCTCTCTTGCAGGTTTTCATAGAGCTGAATCACATTAAAAAGTGCAATACAGTTCGAGGCGTCTTTGTCCTGGAAGAATTTGGTAATTACACTATTTTGCTCTTAGGTCTGGACTCTACATGGCAGTAACTCAAACCTTGGAGCTCCAGAGGAGGGACTAGGTGCAGAGGGAAGAGCCACCTCTGCAGGGAGGTCCGGAGGAGCAGGAGTGAGAGATGAGGGGAGGAGGAGGGAGAGAGAGAGGCAGTGGCTGCTAGGGAGTGGGTCACAGAAGAGCAGGTGGCCTTAGACTGGTTTAGAGTCTAGAGGATGGCGCTCAGGAAGCCCAGAGAGCTGGTGCAGCCTCTCCTTGCTTGGCCAGCTGGCAGCCAGACAGGCGGTCCCCAGGCTCGCTCGCTGCCATCCCTGTAGCAGCCCAGTGCTCCCTCCAGCCCCCTGGTGCTGCTGTGGTGTCCGCCCGGCCTCTGGGCTGGAGGATGGACATGTGGTGGTACAGGCAGACCCACTCGAGGGCGGGAAACCCTGGCAGGCCTCGGGGGCAGACAGGACAGCGGTAGCCGGAGCCAGCCTCCCCTAACCAAGGACTGACAGGTGGTGCACCGGGCTCTCGCCCTGGGGCTTTGAGTTCCTGCTGTGTGTGTGCTTCATTCTTTTGTGGCCCTCGTCGCTGCTATGAAAACCTTCTTCTCCAGCAGGTAAAGTGACCTTGGCTGGGCTCTGCTGCCTCTTCCCAGGCCCCGCCTTGGGCCCTGCAGCGGGTGCGTGGGGCTCCCTTTTACCGCATCAGCTGCTCACAGGCCAACTTGTCTCTTCCTTTCCCTCCCCTCTCTCTTCTTTCCCAGTCTCCCTCCACCCTTGTGCTAGTTCATTGGTTCTGAGTTTTCTCCCCTTGTGTACTCCCTTCTCTCTTCTGGCAGAGAGATATTTAGGGAAATCTTCCAACTCAGGAAAAGGATCTGGGCTTCCTACTCTACCTTCAATGAGTTTACTCCCTGTTAATCCTGGGTCCCCCCGAATTCTACCTCCCAGGGTCAGAAGAAGGTGTGGCCCACTCTCATCTCACCTCTTCTGGTCGCCAGGGGGATGCCATGCCCCTCTGCTCCCATCCCAGGGGCTCTAGTGATGGCTGAGCCCAGGGGGCTTAATCCTTCCTTGAGCCAAACAGACCTCCTGCATGGCTGGGTGGGGGTGACTCTCGGGCCGCAGACTTGTGTGTACCCTGCCTGGCACTCCCTGTCGCCTCCCTCCCTGGGCGCTGCTCTCGCCTGTCTCTGCTCCACGTGTCTGCTCCAGAGCCCTCTGACGCTCTCCCTCACACAGGCAGGCCAGGTGTCTCCTGCCTCTCAGGGAAGGAAACTTACAAGTCTGGTGGGTTTAGTAGCATGCCACTTCTTCATGCAGCCTCAAGACCTTCTGTGTAGGGGCTGAGAGCACAGAGTCTCAGGCTGGTGGCAGGGATGAGTTCTTGGGCGTCTCGGCAAGGGGAGTAGAGATAACTGTCTTCCCCCAGCCAAGATCTGGGAATGCCCCACTGCAGCTCCTCAGGGCACTGGACAGGAGCAGTGACCAGGCTAGTGAAAGGCTAGCCTGCTCCCGTGCAGGGGCTCTCAAAGAAGTGGGTGAAGTCATGGCCATCAAGCAAAGAGCCACTGCAGACCTAAGAGGTCTGGCTGAGGAGTCTGAGGGCGGTGTCCTGCCCTCCAGCAGGGGCTGGACGGAAGCTGTCACAGCCTAAGCTGCTGTGGCCATTAGCAGAGGCCGCAGAGGGGAAGGGGCCCTGGTGCCAGGCGCTGCCACCTGGGGAGCTGGCATTACCGCTCTTAGTTTTGAACTTTCTGTTTTGTCTCTTGCCCGTCCGGTTTTAGTTCCTGAAATTAAAGAAGTGGTGAGCCACAAGTACAAGACACCGATGGTGAGTGTGTCCCCAGCCCTGACGGGCCGGTCTGTGCAGGGCTCCCTGGGGACCTTCCGACGGGTGGGGCGGGCCCTCTAGAAGCACGGGGTGAGGGGCTTAGGAATGCCATGAGAGGCGAACTCGGCCTCGATGCCAACGATTTTACTGGAGCCGACACAAGCCTTCACCCCTGGGAGAGCCCATACGGCAGCCCCTTTCCCACCGGCCAGCTCAGGCCTGACCCCAGCATCAGGGCAGGAGTTCCCTGCTTGGTGGAGAACAAACACATCACCCACACGTGAAGATGGAGGTGTCTCAGTGGTTTTGATCTGTCTGTTTTTCTCCCTGCTCTAGGCCCACGAGATCTGCTACTCTGTGTTGTGTCTCTTCTCATATGTGGCTGCAGTTCGTAGCAGTGAGGAAGATCTCAGAAGCCCACCCAGGCCTGTGTCTAGCTGATGGAGAGGAGTTAAGCGCTGGCCCCGCCCAGGGACGCCCCTATCCCCCAGCGCAGTGTGCTGTGACTGAGGAGCGGGTGCTGTGCGTCTGCTCTGAGCTGGCTCCCGGTCACATGTCTCTTGTCGGTGTGTCCTCGTGTGTCTGTCACAGGGCCGAGCTCGTTCTTCCACCTTCTCCCTCTCCGCTCCAGAAGACCAGCCTACTGCCCTCTGGGCTCTCCACCCTCTGTGATAGAGCACGGGGTGCCCGGGGCATCCCATTCTGTGGGGTGTGAGGAGAGCTTGAGGCAGGAGGTGGGCATGGAAAGGAAGGAGAGTCCACCCAACAGAGTGAGCAGTGTCCTCCCTGCTTGCTCATGCGCTTCCTGCTGGCCGCTGGCCTGCCGAGGCCTCTGCCTGCCGTGGGGCAGCCCCTGCGGCTCATTCATGCTGAGCGGCCATCTCCCTGTGGCTGTGCCTCGCCTTCCGCATGAGAGTGCCTAGAGCACCGAGCAGCTGGGTCGAGGAGAGTCCCCGGAACCACTGGCTGACCGGGTCCAGGAACCAGGGCGGGTGGGAAAAGGCCAGGTTCAGTGTGTACATCTGTCTTCAGGCAGGGTCTCCTGGCACTGGGTGCTGGAAGGGAGAGGTGGCTGCAATGGGCAAGGGATGATTGTACATATTTCAGCTCCACATTATTTATAGAAAATGTACAGGTGTGTGAATGTGAAATAAATGTCCTTAACTGCCCCTGGGCTCCTGGCTGCCTTGCCTATAGTGACACCTCCTCTCAGCCTGCACCTGAGGAGAGCCACCCCTGAACTCTACAAGGGCTTGTCAGGCCTGAGGGAGGGAGAGGAGATGGTGCACATCCTGCCGGGAGTGCTGGAGCCGACTGCCGGCCCACCCCTGGCCCAGCGGGCTGCTAGAGGGTGCAGCCAAGCTGGGCTGTGACTCCTGAGCAGGGATTTGATTTAGTAGTGAAGGGAGAGCCAAGGCTCTCCCTGTGCCCCTTGCAGGGGTGGGCCACATGGGTGGCATGATTTGACCAGGGCCTCCCACAGGGCCTGGAGCCCAGCGCTCTTGGCCAGGAGTGTTTGGCGTTGGGTATAACTGAGAAACAACCCCAGGACCAGCCCTCCTGGAATCTTTTTTCTAAGCCATGGATGAACCCTCTAGTGCTGTCTGAGCAGGAAAGACCCTCTGTGCTCTCTCAGAGCACCTCTGAGACCTGCTGGCCTCCTCCTCCCAGAGTGGAGTAGGGCTCTGTCCCTACATCGCCCTGGCTCCCAGTGTCTTGCGCTAGACAGGCTAGATCTGCTCTGCTGGGGTCTGCATGGGCTGTCCAAATCAGCCTGGCGCAGCCCCTCTCTAGGCCTCACAAGCCCAGAACCACACTGAGGTCCAGCATTGCCCACATCCGGACAAGATGGGACTGAACGTGTGGGACCAGAGAGGAGAGCCTTCGGTTTCTCGCTCTGTTGCTAATCCTCTTTTCTCCATAGCACCTCAGTTTCCTCATTAGAAGAGTGTACACAGTGGGGAAAACTTAGGGCCCTCCTGGTGTTACTGTTTTGTGACTTGCATTCCACTCTGGGCCATGTTTTGCTCATTTGGAAGACAGAATACCTGTGTTCAGTTTGCACTGAAGATCAAGTAAATTTCTCTGTGCTCTTGGTGGAAACAAGCACATTGGACAAGAGTCAGTTTTCTGAGGGCACTGATCTTTTATTGCTCTTATACACTGAGAAGACAGGGCAGGCTGCCCACTGTTCACCCCGAAGATCTGAGAGCGTCCAGTGGGAGCTGACAGTCCAGTCTGCACAGAGCCCACCAGGCCTGCTCACATAACTCTGATGCCCTACGGGTGCCACCCCCACCCAGCTCCAAGATACACGCTTGCATACACACATCCAGCAGCAGGAAGGGGGCTCGTCCAGCTTCCTTCCAGGCTCCTGGCACAGGCGCGGGTATCCGGTTGCACCTGTGACACAGGTTCCCTTGTGACTGGGCTGGACTGAAACCTTGCTAAGAACCACCTGCACCCCCATGTCCCAGTGGCAGCCCTGGACCAAGAGCCAGAGCTCAGCCTTTGATCTGGGCTGTGGGTTTGGGCTGGTGGAGCACATACCCGGCCGTCCTGGGGAGCCAGTGTGGTCACTGAGGCACTGCAGGAGAGAAGGAGGCCATGGCACACGTGTGTCTGCCCAGCCTTCTGGAAGGCCAGGGGGACCAGCTCTGGTCGCAGAGCCCGGGAGCCAGTACCCATGGCTTGGACATGACAGGTCACTGCTCTCTGCCAGAGCAGCTGAGTCCAAGCTGCTTCCCTTCCTTCTCCACCCCAGGCCCTGGCCCCGAGGGTTCCTCACCTCGCACCTCTAGGCGGCACTCGCACTGTGCCTCGCCTTGTAAGTTGGTGGCCCTGCAGACGTAGACACCTGCATCAAAGGGGCAGGGCTTTCTAATCTCCAGGGTCAACACTCCCTGCTTGCTGAACGTGCGGAAGCGGGCGTCTTCTCTCAGGTCCAGGCCATTCTTGAACCAGGAAATCTTGGGCTATAAGTCAGGTAATGGGGAGGAAGGAGACTGTCTCAGGTGGAGAGGGGACCTGGCAGGAACCTAGGGACACTGGCATTTGTGTTTCTGCTCCAGTGTTCCCTCGAGTCTCAGATTGTGCCCAAGGCTGGGAATGAACCAGGAGCCAGTGGAGAGTGCCGAGGCCCTCTTCATGGAGAGGAACTTGGTCCTGACACCCAGAAGTGGAGAGACAGCAGGAGGACAGGCTGGGAGAGGGCTGATGGAGGTCGGCACCTCTGAACCCTGCCTCCTGAATCTGCCTGGACTGGGGCCCTGAGTCCTCTACCTTGGGGCTGCCCCGGACAGCACAGCAGAGGGTGGCGTTGTAGCCAGCAATGACCGAGCGGTTCACCAGGGGGCGGGTGAAGCACGGGGCCTCGGAGAAGTCCAGGGCCTTGTACGTGGGTGGCTCATAAGTGATGCCTGTTGGTGATAGGACTTTGTACCAAGATTGCCAAACAAAGAAGCCAGGCTCCTCTCCCTGCCCCCACTGCCTCCCTGTCCCAGCTACCCCCAGGGGTGCAAGTGAGGGTACAGCACCTGGTTTAGGGATAAAGACAGGCTCCTTGGTGGTGGCAGCTCTGTCACTGGCCCCCACCATGTTATGGCTAAAGATCCGGAAGTAGTAGCCATTGCCAATGATGAGCTCTGATACCACACAGTGGGTGCGGCGGTAATGCTCCAAGACAGTGAACCACTCCTGGGGGTGTAAGGAAAAGGACTCTGTGGTCCAGGCCCTGCTCCCTGTCAGGGGCCTCTTGGGTACCCCAGTGTGTATCCCAACTGTGGAACCGGATCAGAGAGGGAGGGTGGGAGGCAGGCCCATTCTGAGGGCGGGTCGGGGAGCAGCTGGAGCCTGGGCCTGCCTGTCCTGGGGAAGGTGTGCGTGGGCGCCCCAGGAGCCCAGGCTCACCATGGTCTTGCTGTCAGCTTTCTGGACTGTGTAGCCCCAGATCTCTGTGTTGCCATCGTCTTGAGGTGGCTTCCACTCCAGAGCCACATTGAGACCCCATGCCTCAATGACCCGAATATCCTGGGGAGGACTTGGCTTGTCTGCAGGAAATAGACCCAGTTAGAGCACCACACCTCCTGAAACTTCCTGAGTATGCGCAAGGACACCAGGCTCCAGGGCCCCCTCACCCCTGCCAGCCTGGGCCCGGCCTGCTGTCTTCTGCGGGGCTCTGAGCATCCCAGAGGAGGGAACCCGGGGCGGGAAGATGTGAAGCTCTGGGCTGGGTCGGTCCTCAGGCCTGGTGCTGGGCCTTGGCAGCCCAGCTCAGGGCCTGAAAGTGAGCAGGCCCAGGGAGGGCCCAGTGCCACGCACCCACGATCTGCAGGACCAGTGTGGCCTCATCCTCCATGTTCTCGATGCGCAGCATCACCTGGTAGGTGCCAGAGTGGGCCCGGCGAGCGGCCCGTATGAACAGGATGGTGTCTGTCGGGCTGTTGCGGATGCTCACCTCCTCACCTGCCAGCGGCTGCCCCTCTCTGGTCCAGGTCACCTGAGGCCGGGGCTTGCCCTGTGGGGAAGAACAGCCCACTTCCAGGCCCAGCGCTTCCCCAGCCCCGCACATCTGGGTAAGCTGTCAGGGTCTGGTCAGCCCTGAGACCCGTGCAGCCACTAGGCGTGGACCACACCCTGGGGACGGGGAAGGGGCCAGCCCCACCTGGAAGGGGACGAGGAGGTTCACGGACTCCCCGACCCTCCTCTGGATGGTCTGGCGCAGGTGTCGGGGCAGCTGGAGCCGTGGCCGCTCTGTGGGCAGAGTGGGCAGCTCAGCGAGGTGAGCTCGGGCCAGAGGAGCGCCACAGCCCCTTTCCTTCTTGTGGTGGAGCCCAGAGAGCTGCAGCTAAGAAAATGCTGCCCGCTGGGCCCTGCCCCACCTTCAGCATTCCGTACCCCAGCTCCAAGGGGCTTACACAGCTTCTGCTTCCACCCCAGCCTCACCACCCCACTATGAGAGGGAGGGGTCAGACAGGACACCCAGTGGTTTGAGAGCTCACAGCTGGTAGGGCACAGGCCAGGGTGCAAATCTAGGCCTGTGCTGTTTCCACCCACTTGCTGGTTCCACTTTGAGAACCAATCTTTACACACTGATCCTTTGTTGGGAATAAAGGACTGGGAAGTGGATCCCCAGTGGGTCAGTCTGACCCTGAGTGGCCTCGCTGCTCAGTCCTGAGCGCAAGGACACCACCTATCTGTTGGAGCTGAGAGCCTCATAGACTAGAGCCCAAAGACAATGATATGACAATCCAACTCTTCTGTTCCAGAACTGGGGGTTGACATGGAGAAGCCAGGAGGGCCCTCTCCACGCATTTGCCCTGGGCCTAGGCCTGGATCAAGGCTCCCACCCTCCTTGCCCTGCCCAGCACTTAGTCCCTCTCTCTAGAAGGCTCTCCCTGACTGTCCCCACCTCCTGTGATCTGCAAGAGCTAGGGTACTGGTGGGACATCTTGAGACTGCAGCGGGCCACTCACGCAGTATCTCCTGCACCGTCACAGGCTCCTTGGTGGTGACAGGGACTCCGGGCCCTGCCATATTGTGTGCCCGCACGCGGAAGAGCAGCCGGGCCCCCGTGGGCAGGTCCTTCACCAGCACCGATGTGCGCTCTGTCAGCTCCGGCAGGGCAGCCACCCACTCTGAGCCTGGGCATGAGGTGGGCAGGCAAGGCCAGGGGCAGTGTCGACATTGACACCCCACCCTGCGGCCCAGCCCTCTGGGGGCCATCTGAGGGCTCCACTGCCAGCAGGGGCCCAGCAGTGTGACAGGTGCCTGGTCTAGGGGGCAGTTCAGAGGAGGGGGCCCGGTGAGGGTCCGACAGGCACTCACAGCCCTCCAGGCAGTATTCCACACTGTAGCCGTCCAGGCCTCCAGCTCCCACACGCTCCGGGGGCCGCCACTTGAGGGAGACGGTGGTGTGGGAGGTATCTTCCACTGCCAGGTGAGTGGGCTCACTAGGGGGCCCTGGGCAGAGGGAAGGCCAGAGGAAGGTCTGAGTCAGCCTGCCCCGGCAGGGTGGGTGAGAAGCCCTGGCATAGACCTTGCATGGCCTACTGCTCGCACAGAGGCTTCTCTCCCTTCCGCTGGCTCTCAAGCGCTCTAGGCAATAGCTCAGCTCCATTAAAAGACACGTCTCTACATAGGCGTAAAAACAAACTGCAACAGCAATTACATGAGAGATCTAAATAGGAAGGTACCCAAAAGGACACAAACATGCTTAGAAAGAGCCACTTCTGTAAGCATAGGAAATCCTATAAATGTAATTTAAGGGAAAACTAGGCTAAACCACAAGAATTTCCTGGTGCTGCATGGTCAGGCGGGTTGGGCAAGAGCTGGGCAGACCGGAAGTCAGACCCTAAAGGAAGAGGCCTGGACCCTTCTCCACACACAGCACCCCCTTTCCTGCCATACAAGCTGTGCCCCCTTCCCGGGCCAGAAGTGGGCGACTGTCCCTGACCAGACTCACACATCCTGGTGGGGACTGGGGTCCCAAGAGCCTGCCACCCCCTCTGGCAGACAGCATCTGGTCTACCCTCTCAACCCGCATTACACAGATGAAGAAACTGAGGCTTCAGCGGAGCCAGTGACTCCAGATGACCCTCCTGGGGATGATGGAACTGGCTCCACAAACCCCATCTTTCATTCCTGGTCCAGGGCCCTTTCCACAGACAGATGCCCCTTGGACCCTCAGGCACCCACTGTCCTCACCCTGTTCCATATATGACAGACCCTAGTTGAAGGGAGTGAGGAACAGGGGGGGGAATATTTATTAAGTACCTGCTGTATGTCAGATGCTCTGCCTGCATTATCTCATCTCAGCCTAATAGTTCTATGAAGTAAATATTGTCATTATGCCCATTTTATAGGTGAGGACACAGTGGTGTGAGCCTCAGCTCCACCCACTACCAGCTGGGTGACCTAGAGCAAGTCATGAGCTTCTCAGAACCTCATTTGCTTTATCTGTGAAATGCAGAGGATCATCCCAGTTGAAGATTAAAAGACCGTGGATGTAAACTCCTAGTGTAGCGACGGCCCACAGAGCGGCTGCTATTATTGGGGCCGTTGCTCAGGGACAGCATGGGGCAGTGCCAGGCTGGGCAGGCTCACCGATAGGCATGAAGGGCTGGGAGGCGGGGCTGGGCCTGGACATGCCTACGGCGTTGACTGCGTAGACGCGCATCTCATACAGCACGCCCTCAATCATGCGCTGCGCCTCGTGGCTCAGCCCCTGCAGCAAGTCGAAGTTGAGCCGCATCCACCGGTAGCTCTTCTTCTTTTTGCGCTCCAGGATGTAGCCTGACGAAGGAAGGGCAGCCCGGAGCTCGAGCCTGAGGCCGCGCAGCGCCGCTCGCCTGTCCTCGGCCCCCTCTCTTGCCCTCGACTCACCCAGCACCGGCTGCCCGCCGTCATAGGCAGGCGGCTCCCACTGCACGGTGCACGAGTCCTCGCCCACGTTGCTGATCTTGGGGGCAGCAGGGGCGTCCGGTACATCTGGGGAGGAGGGGGCTCACGTCACCCCTGCCAGGGCCCAGGGCCAACCTTGCTAGTCTCCTCACCCAGCCAGTGGCTGCAGGGTAACCCACCACCCCCAGAGCGCGTTTCTAGAATGCAGTTCTGATTGTGTCATCAGCCTCTGGTCAACTCCTTATGGCATGTTCACCCGTGTCCTAGCCCCAGTCCTGTCCACGGATCCCAGCAGGACTCATGGTGCCTGCTGAGCGACTAAACGAGGGAGGGGATGGGCGCAGCCCTGGCGGCCCCCTTGTTTTCCCAGCTGAACCTGGGCTGGCCAGACTCACCTATGACCTTGACTGTAAGGTTGACCTGGTCCTCCCCCACGGGGTTCTTCACCGTGACGATGTAGACACCCTCATCTTCCTTCTCTGCCCCCTCAACAGTGAGGACGCTGCGGTCCTTGGTGGTCTCGACTCGGACGCGGCCCTCGGTCTCACACAGCAGCTGGTGGGGGGTGGGGGAGGAAGAGACACGGTGAGACCCCAGAGGCTTCCGCTGCCTCTGTAATGGCCAACAGCCCCAAGACGGGACCCGAGCTGCGGCAGGGTTGTGGGGGAGACACAGCCCGAGTAGGCACTGCACCCATGTGGGCACCTGGTCCAGGGACTTTTATTCAGCGCCTGCCATGGGCAAAACACTAGGGCGAGGGTCTCAGCATCCCCCTGTGCCGTGGAGCTTAGATAATCGCCTCTCCTCTCCGTGCCACATTTTCCTCCACCTTTGGGAACAGCATGACCTCACAGGGTGGTTGTGAAGGTCTGACAAGACCTCAGACGGGTAGAGGAACCAACAGCGCGTGGAGGAGACAACCTGACCTGCAAAGCTACTCCTCCCGGAAAGTGCCGGGGGAAACCTACTCCCTGGTTGGCAGAAAGCAGAGTCAGGGTCGGCCTGGAAGACGGGAGCCAGGGAGCGGCCCAGTCACACGTATGAAGTGTACCTGACAGAGGCATGTGGGCCAACGGAGACCCCGCCTGGGGCACAGGTGCGGTGGCCAGACGCGACCCCTTCACAGAGGCCTCGCCCAAGGGTAGATGCCACGTTGTCAGAAAATGATGGGGAGCAAAAGAGCAAAAAAGCACGTCCCCCCTCAGCCCCACTCACCTTCCTTTCAAACACCCACTCATCACTGGCACGGGCGTCCCCTGAGCCATCGGGGGCTGGCCTGGCCGGGGCCTTACTCCCCTGAGGACAGAGCAGGAGGGAAGTAGGGGGAAGAGGGGCTGACAGCCTGGAGGCACTGCCTGCCCAGCGGCCCCTCTGTCTCTCCTTTGCCTGTGCCCCCTCTGCTGCCCAACCTGTCCGCCTCCGGCCAGCGCAGCCTCTGTGCTCCAGGTCTGGGGCCAGCTGTAGAGCATGCACATGTGGGTGGGGACAGGTCCCTGCACTCACTGGCCCCACAAACCCTTTTCCAGATGGGGAAGGAAAGAGGGGCGCACAGCACCTGTGTGAGGGACTTCTGCCAGACCACAGTGGGAGCAGGGTCCCCCGAGATAGGGACGTCCAGGCGTAGCTTGTTCCCAGCCACAACCACGATGGTGTCCAGTGTGCGGCCAGGGCAGTCCAGGTGGATCTTGGGAGGCTCTGGGGGAAGACGGCATAGGCCAGAGAAAGGGGAAAGGGCCCAAGGCCCATGAAAGAGGGGGAAACTGGAAAGAGCACATGCCCTTGGCTGGCTTTAAATCAATTTTATTGAGGTGTAATTTATACACAATAAAATGTCAAGATTTGAGCCCAGAGCTTGATGTGCTCTGACAAATGTACGCACCTGTGTATCTGCCACCCCAATCAAGATCTAGAACATTCCCATCCCCCCAGGAAGTTCTTGGGGAGGTTTGTAACATCAGATCACCTAGCGTACTGTTTCTCAAACTGTGTTCTGGGGAACACCAGTGTGCTTCCAGGAAAAAGAAAAAACTGTCCATGGCCAAAGAATTTAGGAAACCCTGGATTAAACAATATTAATCATGTTTCTTTACTGCAGGATTTTTCAGAGCTTTTAACATGCTAACACACCTTCTGAATAAGCAAGAAGCGGAGCAGGAGTTTAGTGTTTCCCAAACTCTTTTCACCATGGAACTCTTTTAAAATGGAATATCATGTTAAGTGAACCCAGTTTGGAAAGCACTGACCTAGAACATGCCTCAGCCTGGACTATTGTCGTGAAGTTAGAATTCTAAAATGCCTGATAAAGTTTAATCTAAAAGCAGGAGGGTTACTTTGAAAAGCAGAAAAGATTTAATAGCAAAATCTCATATCTGTGACACCATTTGGCAACTCACACACACCATCTGTCTTCCTACCCCCCCGCGGAGGAGGCACCGGATTCCCATTTTAGAGGAAACAAGCTCAGCGAGGCCACGAATGGCCCACGGCCACAAGTGGCAGACTTGGGCCTGGGTCTCCGAGTGTAGGGGATGTGGCGGGACGGGGTGCAGGGAGGCGGCACACGGGCTCTGAGACTCACCCTGCCTGGGCACAAAGTCGATCTTGACCTCTGCAAGACAAGGCAGGGTAGGTGGCACCAGGGCTAAGGCAGAGCCCAGTGACAGGGGCCCCACCCCTGACGCAGACACCATCTCACCCATGAAGTGGAGCTTGGCAGACAGGTTGCAGGCGAAGCCCTCGGGCACAAAACTGTAGTCAGCCTCGTCTGCAGGCGTGACGTCGTCAATGGTCAGCTTGTGGACCCTAAAGGGCAGTGGTGTTCAGGGGACCTGACTGGGCCACACACTCAAGCCCCACCCTAGCCAGGCCTGCAAGGGGCTCTTACCCCCACCTAGCTCACTGGTGTTCTGTTGTTTTAAATGCTTTTCTTCTCTGTTTTTGAATCTTACAGTTTTCTCACATGTTCTCAGAGGTAGGCCATGTGGAAGCATCCCCTTGGCTGGGCCCTTAGAGACTGGGCAGGCGCTAATCTCATTCATCTCCATGAACGTGGGCCCAGCACGGGCCGGCCCAGATGCTCAGGGCAGGAGTAAGAGACGGGGGTGAGGGGCCCTGCCAGAGCTGCCTCCCTGTGCCTCCTGCACTGCCCTAGCCATGTGCCATGGGGAGGCTGGGGCTTCCGGCCTGTCTGTCTCTCTCCGCTTCTCCTCCGTCTCTGTCCCCGTCTCCGGTGGTCCCTCCTTCTCTCCACATCCTCTCTGCCTGTCTCTCTGTTTCAGTCTCTGTCCTGTCTCTGGTGTCCCTTTCCGCTCATCTGTCCATCTCTGTCTGTCTTTCTGTCTCTCTGCGTGTCTGCCTCAGTCCCTGCGGGTCCCACCCTTCTGCTCCCAGCTCAGGTGGTGCTCACCCCCGCACGCTCACCGTCCAATGTGGGACACCTTGATGCGGCTGTCAGGCGCCAGCTCCCTCCCGTTCTTCAGCCACATTCCCCTCACGCTCTCGTCTGACACCTCACACTTGAACACGGCCTGGTCCTTTGCGCCCACCGTCAAGTCCGCGATGCTCTGGTACACCTCCAGCTTTTTCTCTGGCAGGCAGGGCAGAACCAGTGAGCTGGGGAGGGTGTGCGAGGGCCTGAGCCCCCGTGGAGATCGCATGGGGGTATGAGGACACACGTGTGCATGTGTGTGATGCGTGTGTGCATAAGATGGTGCCGTGTACACAGAGACCCTCAGGCGTGTGTGTCGGGGGCATGTGATGCTAACCAGGCCCACCTGACATTCCCAATACCCTCTGAGGTGGCCATTTTACAGGTGACAAAGGTAAGGCTCAGGCTGTCAGAGCGATTTGCCTCCATCCTGGCTCTGCCCGAGTCCCGTGCATGCTGGGGGTGCCCCAGAGCCCTGAGGCCAGGTGCACTCCCCTGCCCGCTCCGCGGACCTCACCCTGCACAATGAGCTCGGCCAGCGTCCGGCCCCCGCTGGCGCACAGCGCGTAGTGCCCGGCGTCCTCCAGCGCCGCCTCGTTGATGATCAGGTGGTGTCTCTGCCCGTCCTTCTTGAACCGGTACTTGAAGGTCTCCTCCCGGGTCAGCTCTACCCCGTCCTTCAGCCTGGCCAGGGAGGGGCCAGTAAGTCATGGCCTTCTTTGGGGACGTCCCTAGCCCCCAACCTGCCCCATGTCCGGGCGCTCACCATTTGACCTGGGCCCCCTCCTCAGACACCTCACACTCAAACTCCACCCGCTGTCCCACCATCACCAGCTGGTCCTCCAGCGGCCGTGTGACCTGCACGGGGGGCTCTGCCAAGGCAGGGAGAGGGCGATGGGCAGGCCCCTCGGAGGCCCTCCCTCCCAGGGCTTCAGGGCCGGGGCCCACCTCTGACAAAGAGCTCGGTGCTACACTTCTCTCCTCCCACCACGCACTGGTAGGCGGCATCGTCCGCCAGCGAGCACTGGCTGATGGTCAGCGTGCGCTTGGCACCGACAGACTCGAAGATGTACCTGCATGGGGGTGGCAGGGGCATGGCGGGAGAGCTGCGGGGTCGCCTCCTGGCCGGGCCACCCCACCGGGGCCTCCTGCCCCCACCCCAGGGCTTTCAGGAGCTGGCCTTACTTGCTGCAGAACAGACGGGACGTTGGAGCGTCCCCGATGGGAGGAGGTGAAACCAGGAGAAAAAGAGTGAGGAGTAGACATGGTCAGAAACAGAGAGATGGGATGTTAGATGCAGAGAGAGAAATGGGGGCAGTCAGACCGTGGGCTGGCACAGACAGAGAACACATGTGGAGAGAGGCGGGGAGGGTGGCTCCCTCCGCACACCCAGTGCCCCAGGCCCACGCCCCACCCGGCCCGCACCTGCCACTCATCTGAATCTCCTGTCCGTTCTTCAGCCACCTGACCTCAGCATCGGGGTCGGCCAGCTCTACGGTCAGCCGGATCTTGTGGCCCTTGCTCACCTGGTAGGCCGGCTCCAGCTTCTTCTGAAAGGCTGACACCAACCGTCAGCCCCATGCCCATGGCCCCTGCTCGCCAGGGCTGGCCCCGCACAGCAGGCTCACACCCCTCTCTGTGTCTCTGCTGGGGCTGGGGTCTCTTTGTTTATTAGTCTCTGAGTCTGTCACTTCCTTGTCCTTCCCTCTGCCCTCCTGTCTTCCGTGGGGTTCTCTCCACCCACTCAACTCAGGGATGGAGTCAGCGCTTCCAGAAAGGCAGAAGCTCGGCAGGAGAATGGGTGACAGGACAAATGGACGTTCTCTTTCTCGACTCTGCTTAACAGCGACCCTCGGTTTTTGTGCCTCTGCTAGTGGCCCCTGCCTAGTGGGTGGGCAAGGCCCCTGCTCTCCCGGCTCATTTCCCAGGGTCTCAGTTCTACCCTGGCAGCCCCGGATGGGGAATGCTAGCCTGAGCCCTCTCTGACCGCCTTCCTCAGGAAGCCAACCAGAACCCGAGTATTCTGTTCATTTGTTTGCCTGTGAGGGAGATTAACCAGGTCCCCTCTCTGCAGGCGTGCGTCTCTGGCTCGGCTGGTCCCTGCCTTTTTCTTCGGTGCTTTTCAAGGGTGAGACCGCTAAGTGGCCTCCCGGCCTTTCCTTGGTGAGGAGGGGAACCTGTGCTCTGTCCTTTTCCCTGCGGTATCACTGGGCTAACCTGGGCACTCCTGGCTTTTCCTACCCAAGAGTAGGGTCAATCTGGGTCCTCCTCCTTTCCTGGTGTCTGTGGGCTAGACCGGAGTGAGTGAGTGCGTGAGCGTGTGCCTGCCGAGCTGTGCTTGCGCGCGCGCGGCGGGGGCGCTAACCTGTGCTCGTCTCCTCGCGCTTCATGCCCTTGAGCCTCTTGAGCATGCCGCGCAGGTCGGTGACTCCGTGCTGGAAGGCGATGCGCTCATACTCGGATGGGGGCGCCTGACGCAGGATCTCCCAGACATCCTCCTCAGCTGGGGCCTCCAACCTGGAGTCCGTGTGACCGCAGTCCATGCGGAGGGACCTCAGGGGACCCCCGTGCCAGGGCAGGACTGCCCTCCCCGTGCCCCGGGACCAAGGAGGACCGAGGATTTGTAGCTGCCCCTCCCAAGTCTCCCTTCTGGTGGGGAAGCTTGTCCTCTGCCAGTTCCAGAGGATAAGGAGGCTTAAGGTTCAGTATGGGGGCTGGGGGCTAGGAAGGGGTTCCTGGTGGAAGTGGGGGGTAATCGAGTACTCACCTCGGGGTCCGATAACTGCTGCTCCAGGGGGGGCAGAAAGACAGTGGACACATTAGAGATGTGGGCCACCTCCCTGCAAACACCTGGGGTTGCAGCCCCTGGGCCCTCTCCCTCCTCCATTTACGGTGCACCTGGGGGGCCCCTGAAGGCACCGCAGGGCCTGCGACACATGTCACCTTGTTTGATTCTCCTGACCTCTGGCAGGTGGGATCAGGAGAACCTGAGGCTCAGAGACTCACCCCAGTCGGAGGGGCCCCTCACCCAGGCCTGGCTGATTCCCCAACCCCATCTCCCACCAACTGGGGCTGGGATGGGTACAGGCTCCCTCCAGCGCTCTGCAGCCCCAAAGCACCCAGCCCCAGTGCTTACTCTCTGGGATACAGCAGCATGGGACGTAATGTAATGCAGGGTCCAGGAGAGGGAGGGAGAGGACAGAGGACATGCTTCAGCTGGGCTGGGCTGGGCTGGGCGATTCCTACAACTCTGGGCACCCCCCCCCAGCTTCTTCGGGGCCCCTGGAGCCTCCTGAGGGGAGCTGGCACAGACTCAAGTGGGGAGTGGCTGCTGGGGGGACACTGCGAGGATGCCAGCTGACAGGACATAATGTCTGCAGACCCCTCTGACTCTTTCCCAATGCCAGGATCACCCCATGACAGACAAAAACCAGCTCGGAGACGTGCAGCAACCTGGTCACAGCTGAGGGGCTGCAGTGTCGGGATTTGAAACGGCCTTACCACATGCCCCAAGAGCTGCTACCCAGGGCCTCACCTCTTCTTCAACAGTGAGCTGAAGTCCAGAGTCCCAGCATCCTCATGGCTGTCACTGTGGGGATAGAGCCCCAGTGAGGCCGCAGTGGACCCTATTGGAAGGGGCTCAGGAGAGGCACAGGACTCCCTGACCATCCCAGACCCTCCGGGGCTATAGAGGGGGCAGATAGGGGCTGAGGGGAGGGTACCTGATCCGCCGACCACTTCCTGCCGTGCTCCTGTGGGGGTCAGAACCTGTTCTCACCTGTCTAGGGGAGCTTGCTCCCCTCGTCCCTACCAACTTCATCCCTCTCCCCACACTGTCCCCCAGACCGGATCCCCACATCACCCCCCTGCCCCATTACCCCCAGCCCTGAACCCCCATATCACCCCTAGTCCTGACCCTGAAGGGCCTCAGACCCCAGCACTGGCCTCCCTCAGGCCCTGAAGAGAAATGCAGCCACTCACGTGCGGCGGAAAGCTGACCGGAGATCCAGGTCTCCAGAGCCAATGGCCTCTGGGTTCAAAGAGGGAGATGACAGGGGAGGGGGCTTCAGAGGGGCCTTCCCGGAAGCTCTGCCCTGGGATCTCCTGGCATCACTATGACCTCCTCGCACTCACAACCCCTCGAGAGTGGGCATCTGCCCCAGGACCCCACATTCTGAGCCTTTCTAAAGTTGAGCTGCCCGGGGAGGTGGGGGGTCCCTGAAAGGCGGTTGATCCCCCGCTCATCTCTCAGCACGCCCTCACCTGTCACCCGTGCCAGGTGCCTGGGACACCAAGATGGTCAAGACCCCAGGCAAGATCTGGACTTGCTGCCAGAGTCCACCCCAACCCTGGGAGCCTCTGAGGCCTCCTTTCATACCCTGACATGAGCCACCTTGGCACTGGGTCAGCAGCAGTCTGGCCAGGACTAGGCATCCTCCTTAATGTTGGGAAATGGAGACAAACACAGGGGACAGGACCCATGGGTAGCCCCAGCCCAGGACACACTGTAGCCTCCCTCACCGTGGACGGTGAGGCTGAAGTTGCAGCTGTCAAATTTGTCCTTGGTGGACACCTCACAGCGGTAGCCACCAGCAGAGGTGGCCTGGGCATCTGTGATGTGCAGCTCGAACAGGTAGACCTGTGGGGTGAGGTGTCAGGGGAGACCAGGGGCCCTTTACCCCTAAGGAGACTGGGGGTGGCTAACAGCCACCAAACTTCTCACCCTTCAGGGTTCAGTTTACCCTTAAAGTTTTGTGTAAATGGAAACAGGAGCTCCTTCTCTAGAAACACTAGTGCCACCTGCTGGCAATGGGCGGTGATAAAATGAGAGCCTGGTGGCTGTAAGGCAAATGGCATTCGGGTAAGAGCAGGGACTTCGTGCCATATGGCTCATACGGCTGAACCTTTCCGCCCTGACCCTGCCAGAGGCCCCCCTGCCTGGGCCAGGACAGTGGAAGAGAAGGAGTAACAGAGGCCAGGAGTCAAAGCACAGGTTCTAGGTCTGGCTCCGAGCGACCTCAGACCAGCCACAGAAACTTCTCAAGCTTTGGTTTCTTCGTCTATGTGATGAAAATTGTTTCGGTTGGTCACTGAAGGCCCTTGAGTCTGATACCCTTCCATTCAAGGACTTTACACCCTCACCGGCTGGTGCCCCCACCCCAGCCCTGTGCCTCGTGCTGTCCCCCAGCCTTCCTGAGTTCCCTGGGCCTCCCCAACAGCCCTCCCTGGCCCTTCCCATGCTCCTGTGTATCCGTGGTCCCCCGACCTGCTTCCTGAGCTCTGCAGGCCCCTTCTTCACATCTCCTGTGTGCCTCCAGCCTCAGGCACCCCTGATTCCCTGGGCCTCCCAGTGGCTCTCCCCTTCCCACGTGGCCGGCCTGGAGCCCCCGGCCCCCAGCTCCACCCCCGCGGGCCCTACCTTGCTGGCTCGGTCGTAGCTGCTGTGCAGCTGCAGGTGCTGGCCCACCTTGCTGCTCAGGTCCACCCACTTGCCCTTGAACCACTTGACCACAGGCGGTTTCAGGAGGCTGGCTCCTGCCACGCGGGCAGAGAAGGTGATACTGCCTCCTGCAGGACAGGGCCGCAGGATGGGCTTGGGCAGTGCCCCACGTCCCCCGCCACGTTCCCGGGTGCAGGAGGCCCCGCACTCACCCGTGGTCACCTCGCCATCCTGTGGCCGTGTCACAAAGAGGCCAATGTGGTCATCAGGTGCACCAGGGCTGTGGGAGGCTGACGAGCTTGGTCCTGTGAGCAGAGGCCTTTGAGATCTGCCCTGGGCACCCACCTACTGCCCTGGCCCTCCCTGCCCAGCCCTCTCACCTTCGGGACTTGGGGAACCTCCTTCCGCCTCGGCAGCTGAGGCCAGGGCTGCTCCAGGGGCTCCAGGGGCCTCGGCAGGGCTGAGAACAGGGCCCGGCCCAGGCTCTGCCCTCTCTGGAAGGGATCGGGTAAGGGGGCGGAGCAGCCTCTAGGCAGAGACCCCTGATCCCTGGCCCTCGTCTGTCTTTGCAGGCTCATTAAGAGCTGCAGCATGTGCAGAGCTTGGTCAGGCCACATCTCGCCTTCTCCTCTGCCTCAGACCAGCTGCACCCACAGCCCAGTGGGTCTGCAGTCCTTCCTCCTCTCCTTCCCCAGGCTCCCGTCTTGGTCCAGCCCCAGCCTGGGCGAGGGCCTCTCTGCCAGCACGTACAGCCCACCAAGCTCCCATCAGTGTGTAGGTGTCCCGTGGGAGGACAGAGTTATGCCTTATTCATCTCTAAGCTCTCCCTGCCTCCACAGTGGCTGGAGCAGGCCAGGGGGGCCCCGGGGCACTCACAGGGAACTTGCTGCAGAAAAGGGGAAAGGGCATTCCTGGCAGAGGCCCAGCCAGAGCAAAGGCAAGAAAGGGGGAAGTACCTCCTGTGGCCTGCACGGTACGATCCCCCATCCCCAGACCTCAGGGAATGATGACCAGGCTCTTACCTGCTTCTAGGACCTTGAGGTCAAACTTGACCTTGGAGGAGCCAGCAATGACTGCATAGGGCCCCTCGTCAGCAGGACCCACGTCCCGCACTGTCAGCGTGTGCCACGTGCCCTCAGCTGCCAGGCTGTACTTGCCGCTGGCGCTGATGTCACTGTCCCCCCGCTGCCAGCGCACCTTCACTCCTGACCGCTCTGTCTCAGCCTCAAACACAGCAGGGCTGCCGGCAGCCACCTCCACTGATCGTGGCTTCTTGCTGAAGGCTGAGACTGAGGGACCAACAGAGGCTGTAGGGGCCGCTGGCTTGCCCATGCGTCCCATGCCTGCAGCCCCTCTTATTCAGAATGTCAATAGACACTTTAATGCATCGCCTCATTTAATGCTCTGCCAGCTCTATGAGGTGAGTGCAGTTATTGTGACCACTTTGCAGATAAGGATACTGAGGCCCAGAGGTTAAGTGACTCAACAGAGGCCAGGAGGCCAGGGCTGTGACCCTAACCTCCACACTCCACACAAGAATTTTGCTACGTGTGTCCTTGGATATCCCACCTTCCTGCCTGTGGAAGCCCAGCCTCCCTCCCCGCCCCCGCAACCATCTGGGGCCCCTGGCGAAGAACAGACACTGCCCGCTTGGATGTGGCTAAATTCGTCTTTCAGAGGCCTCAGTCTGAGAATAAGCAACTGAGATAAAGCTGGCCTGGGAGGGCTGGATCCCTGCCCTGTACAATCTAGGGAAGGGCACAGGCCAGGAGCCGGACCCTGAGCTGTGACTTTCTCTGCCCGTGGCCCAGGCTTAAGGGCCTCTTGACCATCATCTCCCACAGCAGAGGGGCTGCATTACTTCCACATGGGGACCACACCTGGTGTAGGGGCCACAGGAGGGGAAGCTCATAAAGGAGAGAATCTTACTGCTGGGAGGAACCAACCCAAGCCCTCCTTGTACAGATGAGAAAACTGAGACCCAGAGAGAGAGGGACTTGCCCAAGAGCATTCAGCGAGCCCTTAAGCGACATAAATCCAGGCTCAGCTTGGGTCCTGCCTGCAGTGGTCTTTTCCCAAAAAGCAAGCCTAGGCCTAACCTTGCTGCAGGAGAGAAGGGGACAATCCCACATGCCCATGGGAGCTGGAAGAGGCCCCCTGCCTCCTAAGAGTACAGTGGTAGCCCCGGGGGCTTCATGCCTCGGCTCTTTCCTCTCTTGCCTCTGACCCTGGTTTACCCTCACTGTCATCAGAAGGACGAGGAGAAACCAAGAATCAAAAAGGACCCAGAAAGACAGTCCCTCCTTAGGAACTCACGCCAAGGCCGGCCCCCCAGTTGTAGATGCCCCAGCCCTCCCTGACCTACACGCAGCCCAACCGCAGACCTGGAGCTACCTGGCTTCTTCCCTGGCTCAGGCATCTTGAGAGAGGTCACACCAGCGACCCGGCAGGCACAGGCCACCCAAAGAGGATCTGAGGAGGGACTGGTCTCCCCATACTATATAGGGACAACCTCCCCCTCCCCAGGCTCTCCTATCTGCCTCCTGCCCAGCCACCTGCTAAATATAGACAAATTCCAGAGGGCAAGGCTCTCCAGGGAGACAGAGCGGCTGCATTGGTCCTGACTGGCCCTGGCCCTGCCCCCTCAGGCTAACGTGATGCTTCTGCCCCCCAACTCTTGGTGAACCTTAGGGGTGCCCTGACAGGCAAATTGTGCAGTGGGACCACGCTAGGCCCATAACCCTGAGGCTGACAAATCAAACCGGGCAGTGGTGATACACAAAGATCCTGCAGCCTGGCTTCCCAAGTCCCGGCTCTGCTACTGCCTTAACCTCGGAGCCTTGATTTCGTCATGTGCAAAGTGGGCTGGTGAGAGCGGCACCCACCGCACGGGATCGGCTTATAAGTGAGCATGCTTGAGCAGCTCCCCACATAGCAAATGCTGAGGGAAGGTTCGCTCTTGTTATTTGGCCCCTGGAACTGAAGCTCCCAGGGCTGAGGGGCCTCACGCTGGAGAGTTCTGGGTGGGCTTAGCCCCAGGCCAGGTAGAGAGAAGGTGCTAGGGGGGGCTGGTGTCACCTAACGGGAAGAGTTGGGAAGGCCTGCAGGTGAGGGCATGAGGATAAGTCTCTAAATACACCCCAAAGTGGACATCAGAAGTGGAGCTGGCTCTTAACCAAAGTCACGAGGATTCATACCAAAATTCTGCCAGTATGTTCTGAATCCCACTTCCCACCATTCTCTGTGACCTTTTGGCCCCTGTGACTGCCCCCCACCCTCTCACATCAAGGCACCTGTAGCTATACAGAAAGAAGCAAACTACACGTGACTACCTCCAAGCAAGACCCAATATCAAGAAACCATTTGTCCCCCATGGTCAGGAGGGAGGAATTCTGTACGCAAGCATTGCCATGTGGCGGACACTTACTATCTCTTTAGACACAGAAATCCATTCTTTACTGCCTCTGTGGAGAGCTTTTACCACTTTTAAACTACATGCATGCTCCTTAACTTTCTTTATAAGAGGACTATTTACCCTCCCCTGGGGCTCATTGGCCATGTCGGGAGCATTGCAGTTGAGCCCTCAGAGCAAGGAGGTATTTGGGGCATTCGCCCTTGTGGATAAAATGAAGGTTCCTGTGGCCAGGATCCTCACCTGGCCCTGGTCAGCTAGCTCACTACACACGTGTGGGCAATACGTTGTTATTGACTCTATGTAAAGAGCTCCACCCAGTGCTCTGGGCGACATGGTGGCAGGGCTGCAAGGCTGCAGGAGAGCAGAGCAGAGGCTGGAGGGGTGGCAGTGCCGAGGACAGAGGCCCAGAGGACGGCTGTGCAGGTGGAGAGGCCCAGAGGCAGAGACCGGCTTGCTGCATGCAGACGTGCTCTGAGTGAACAGAATTTTAGTGACTGACCTGCCACCCTGGAAATAAAGTTGGGTATAACCCTTTCACCCCAAGAACGTTTTGCTGTCATTTCTTTGGTCACATTGAATCCACAGTGAATTTGCCTGGGGCTGAAACCCATTGGCAAGACAGTCGACCTGTGATAAATGGCTGGGAAATTCAGTGTTGCTGCCCTTAGCGGCAGCCTCGAGGCAGCGGGGTCCTCACCTAAAGATGATGTGTTGAAGCCTGACTGCAGCATTTTTAGAAACCCATTATCAGGTGCAGAGGGGCTTTTTAATGATTTATTCCTTTAATAGCTATGGGGTCTTGTCCTTCCACCAGCTCTCCTGGCCCCACACTGCGTGTTGTCACTCGTTCTCATGTCCCCGGTGTCCAGCACTGGGCAGGGTCCTCAGTAAATGGACAAATGAGAAAAGGACAGGGGAGCCAGGTGTGGTACACACAAAGTTTTAAAAGAGACTCTCTGTGCTGCAAGAGGACTCACTGAGAATACTTTAATAACTCTCTGTTCCTTGAGGAAGCTAATGGGGGACAGGTGTGGGCAGTGAGGGATGCTTAAGGAGGAGGGTTCAATGTACACGAGTACGATGACTTCGAACTCCCAAGGAAGCACCTCTGGCTGTGCTAAGCAAGGCCGGCCCCTGGCTGGGGCCCGGCGCCCCGGTGGCCCTCCGGAGCGGGGCTGTGAGTGGGCTGGTGAGGGAGGAGGAGTGGGCGGTGAGGCGAGGCCGGCCGCCGCATCCTGCCCCTGGCCCCTAGAGCCTCCCTCCTGTGTCCGGCCGGGCGAGGGGTTAATGCTGTGGCCGGGGAGGCCTGGGGCCGGCGGGCTCGTGGCCCGGGCTCAGGGGGGCGGGTGGCGCCGCTCGGCCAGGCCCCCGCGGCCCAGCACCTCCCCGCTGAACTGGTAGGTGAGCTTCTTCTTGACCTTCCTGACCTCTCCCGTCTTGCCGTAGTTGCGCAGCGCGCGGGCCATCTTCTGGTAGGTCATCTTCTTGCGGTTGCCCTTCTGGATGCCCCAGCGGTGCGCCAGCGCCTCCTTGTGCTTGGACGAGAACTGGAAGGTGCCCTTGTCCTTATCCACCCACCAGATGCTGTCCTTCATGTCGCCGCTGCGGAGCAGGTCGAGCAGGAACTGGTACAGGCGGATCTTCTTCTTGCTGCCTGTTGGGGGAAGGCGGTCGGGGTCCCGACACAGGCACCCCCAGGGGCTGCCACCAGGGAACGACCTGGCCTTGGGGGGCTGCCTGCGGGGAGACTGGCTCCCAGACCGCACGCCTGGCTCACACTCACACACACGCCCACTCCCAGACACTACAGGCGCACACGGCCTCCCACACACTGTCACAGCTGCCCGTGCACAGACCACATGCTTGTGCACATGTGCTGACAGACACGTGTAGGTGTAGATGGTCACAGATGCAGCACTCACCTCGGCAAACCTTTACACACTCACACTCAGCAGACACACTCGTGTCCAAGCTGGCCTGAGTCAGGGCTGGGGTGGAGGGCCGGGCCCATACCTGTCTCCCCATGCAGAAGGCCGGGCCCTGGCTCCAGGCCATCAGCCTCCCCGTCAGACACCTCCAGTGGGGGGCTCTGCCGCTCCCCCTCCTCCTCGTCTGAGCTGGGCTGGGCCGGGGACAAGGAGGGGTACGGGAGGCACATCCGGGGCAGGTAGGAGACCTGGAAAGGGGGTGGGAGAGGTAAGGCCAGTGAGGGGCAGTGTGGAACTTGGGGCTCTCCGGCAGGGGTCAGCTGAGGCGGAGAGGAGGGGTGCTGGGGGGGGCAGGGAGGGTCGGGAGCAGGTGGGACACAGGGTGGGTGGTGGGAGCAGGGGCCGCTGAGATCCTCCCTCCTGGGCCCAGGGAGGGGCGCCTTTTCTCCTGTGCAGGAAGGTGCCACATGGAGTGGCAGTGCATCTGGGAGGGGAGAGGGGCCAGCGCGTGGCACACGGAGCGGACGGGTTGTTGAGTGGTGGAGGCGAGTGGAGGGCCACGCAGATCGGTGAGGGATGGTAGAGGTCAACCGAGGTCATGGGTTGGGTTACTGTTGTGGGGCTGAGGAGGGTCAGGGCAGAGCTCAGTGGGGAGAGGGCGGGGCCGGTAGAGGTCAGCAGAGGTCGCTGTTGACTGACTTGGAGGTCAGATCCATGAGGCACAGTGAATGGGGGCTTGCTGGCAGCGAGGGTCATGGGGTTGGGCGAACCAGAGTGGGGGCGCATTATCTGACTCTGTCCATCGTGGGGTGAGAGGAGGTAAGGAGTGTGGGGTCGCGAGGTCAGTCTGAGGGTCAGGAGGCAGCCGTTGGGGCTCCAGCCTCTGCCGGCCCCATGGGGCAGGAAGCCGAGTTGCCTAAGAGCCTGTGTCAGCTTCCTGTGAAGCGCCGGCCTCACCACAGGCCGCGGCCCCTGCGGGCCGGGAGCGCCGCTCGCACCTGGTGGCCGAGGCCGGCGTGGGTCGGCGCCATGGGGGTGTCGAGCACGTGCATCTGCTCCAGCTCCATGTGGCGGTAGAGCTGCTGCAGCTGGGGGGCCTGCACGCTCTGCAGTTCCGTGAAGTGGTTCTCCGCGAAGCTCTCGAACTCGCTGTGCACGTGGTGAGGGTGGAAGTCCCAGTAATGGTCTGCAGGGGATGGCCAGGCAGTGGGGGGCGATCCCGGGTAGGGTATGGCAGCAAAAGGTATAATAATTTTTAAAAAGCTAATGCCAGGCTACATGGGGCGACTACCATAGGCCAGGCTGGGCTGCAGGCTGACATTAATCATCTCCCTACCCCACCTTGTCATTTTACAACCCCCGCTTTATAGATGAGGACACTGAGGTCGGAGAGGCTACAGAAATGCCCACGGTCAAAGGCTCATCAGCGGCAGAGCCGGGACCCAGGTCTGAGGCCAAGCCTGCCGTCCGAACAACCATTCTACCCTGCCTCCCATTTGGTCACAAGGATGCAGGCTTTTGGTCTAGAGTCTGGATCCTGGTTCTGCCATTTACTTTCATTGTGACCTCAGGCAGCTGCATGGACCTCTCTGGCTTTAGCTGACTCACCTGTAAAATTGGGATTATAGTTATTGGCAGGAAACAAGTAAGCTCCTATTTGCAAAAACTGCTAGTCCCAAGGTAGGTCCTCAGGGAATGTTGATTCCCCTCTCCTCCCCTTAAAACTTCCCGGTGACGCCTGGGCGCCCGGTCATGCGCACGGCCTTGTCACATGGCCAAGGTGTGACTCCAGAGTCACAGGGCTGGCATTCCTCGCACACCAACTTGTCCAGGCCCAGGTGCTGCCCCTTCAAAGTCACGCCCCTGGGGCAGCTGCTCCTGTGCTCCAGTGAGGTTGCCAGGCCCAGGCTTTCCTGGAAACTCCCTGATGGGTGCTTTCAGAGTCTGGGGTGGGCGGATTTGAGTTTGGGGAACAGCCACATGCCACTGGGGTTCCTGTCCTGGGACCAGGGCAGGTCTTCAGCATGTTTCTTGGCACCTTTTCCAGGAACAAAAACTGCCACATGTCTGAGGACTTCCTGGGTAAAATCTGAGGTCCAAAAGAAGATGTGGTGATAAAGTGACAAAAGGGATTTTCTCATGTGACTCAAAGAGGGAGTGTACAAGGTATTATAGCAGGCAACGTCTCTGGGACGAGCCCACTGCCCTGCAGAGGAGCCACCATAAGCCCCATGTGGGTCTGTGTGGTTCTGTGTCTGTTTCCCTCTTCTTCTTTCTCACACAAACATGCACACCCTCACACATCCCTGTGAAATGACATGTTTTTTTAGTTACCAGAAGACTCACTTTCTATCCTGCTCTGTAGTGGCTTTGCTGTGTGACCATGGAGAAGCCGTTTTGTGCCCTTGAGCCTCTGATTCCCCACTCAAAAAGTCAGAGGCCCATCGGGGTGGTGATGGCGGTCCGTCCACATGTGAAATCATGTGAAGCCACAATACAGCAGAGGCTGCCTAGACTCCCACCTCTATGAGGTCACATGGCTTAGAGGAGAAAAAGAACATGATTTGGGAGTCACGTGGAGCTGGGTTCAAAACCTAGCTCGGCCGTTTATTGCTGTGGATTCAGAACCTAGGTCTGCCGTTTACTGCGGTGTGACATTGGGCAGCTCACTCCACTCCCCTAAGCCTCGGTTTGCTCATCTGTAAAATGTGGGAGTTCTCAGAGGTGTCTTCTGAGAATTAAATGAGTTATTGCTTGCCTGGTGCTTAGAATAGAACATGACTTGAAGTAAGGCTCAATAAACATTAACTATCATTATTATTGTTATTAATGGTTTACTCTAAAGAGGCTGGATTAGTCCTTGAGCAAACAGCAGACACCTTCATATTTATTTCCTCTTCTTCCTCCTGCTCCTTGCCACCTTAGTCGGTGGCCCAGAGAAGTAGTTCTGGGGCCCTGGCTGCCACGTTCTCTTTGAGGCTGGTGCCCCGTGAGGGCAGTGACTGGTTTTGTCCACCTCTGTGTTCCCAGCACCTAGACGCAGTAGGCACTCAACAAACATTTCCTGAATCAATGAATGAATAAATGAATCCTGGCTTCTTAAGAACTCTCTCTGACTCTTCTCTACAAAATTATCTAAACCTTAAGGGGAAACAAAAACAATCTGTACATTCATCTTGCAGTGAGTTCAAGAATCTCCACCCAGACATGTTCTGGGGGCTCTCAGATATGAGTGGCTCTGAGTTTCTCTTGAGCTGGTAGATCTGCCCTCCTGCCCTGTTCCTGGCCCTTTGCCTGCCCAGGTTGCTGTGCCCAGATCTTCACAGGACGCCTTATCCTGCCTATCCGCAAACCCACTCCAGCTCCGGGGTTGGGGTGACCTGAGGTCATCGGCTCTCCAAGTGTGGGGTGAGGGGCCACGGATCGCTCTGCCCACCTCTGCCCACCTCTGCCCTCCTCTGCCCTCCTCTGCCCAGCTCTGCGTGAGACCCAGGAGCTCACTCTGGTGGGCCCAGCCTAGGGCCACTTCCCATAGTGGTCTCAGCGCACCTTCATCAAAGTTGCTTTGAGGGGATGGAAAAGCCCGCAGGCCTGGGGCCCCACCGGAGACCCAACGAACCAGAAGTGCTGAGCAGGGAGCTGGGACTCTGGAGTCTAACAGGCGCTGCAGAGGTGCTTCACTCCCTGAAGCTCTGGAACCTTGCCTCTGAACGCTGCGACAGAGACTCTGGAGCTACAATTACGGTTTCAAAAGGCCCAACAGAAACCTCGCCTTTACCCTTGATTTGGGTATTCAGGCAGTTGTGTAATAAAAGCTGTCTGTTTGCGAGGCAGAAACATTCCAAGTCTGGGGCTCCCTGAAGGAACTCAGCCCAAGGAATCCTTCCGAGCAGGAAGGCCAGCCGGCACTCCTAAGCCCGCTGGACTTCATTTCTGGATGGCAGTTCATGGATGCACCACTTCATTTCTTTTTGTCCCTTCAGGGGGTGACCCAGGCCATCCTGCAGTGTGACCCCTTAGTATGACTCTCTGGTCCTCAAAACAATATATCTGGAGTAAGCTCTGGGCCCTCCTTTCTATAGCTAGTCAGACACCCAACACAAAGTAGGCCTCAATCAATATTTGATTGCATAACCAATAACTGGTAACTTTTAATGTGCTGTTTATTGACCAGGCACTGTGCTAAGTACTTAATACACTTTGTCTCATTTATTCTTCACCTTAGCTCTAACAAATTAGCCACTAGAGTATGACCTTCCTTTCTCACAAGAGGAAACTATGTGACTCAAAGAGGTTAAGTCCCTTATCCACAGGCAGTCATTGGTAAAGTCAGGGTCCTACTCCACCTGCATCTGATTTCAGGGGCTGGACTCTCACCACTACACCACAGCACCTCTGAGGAGCACGACTGCTATTGAAAGCCTTAAGGCAGACTGACTTCTCTTATCCATCTCTCTGTCTACCATCATCCATCCCATCCATCACTCACCCATTCTTCATCTATCCATCATCCAACCATTATCCATCCATCATGCACCCATCTATCTGTATCCATCCATCCATCCATCCATCCGTCCATCATCTATCCATCCACCCACCCATCCATCCATCCACCCACCCATCCATCCATCCATCCAACCACGACTGAACCTTCTCCCATCCATCCATTATCTAGTCAGCCAGCAATGACCTATTCATCTTGATCTCTCATTTCCTCCCTCTAAACCAGATCCCAATCTGGGACCAAAGTTCTACCAACATATCCCTGTTCTTACTCATTATTTGGTGTCACTGATATCTATATGTCACCAAGACAAAAATAAAATGATATTCAAAACAACTACACACACACACACACACACACACACACACAATCCAGGCCTTCATTGTCATTCAGTTATTCAGTTCACTATTCCCTCAAAGGAGAAATCCTAGCCTGAAGCCATGGGCTCTCCCCAGGGGAACAGAAGCAAGATCAAGACAGACAAGGAAGATGAGGAATTAAGAAAGCAAGGACTGAGAAAAGACCTTCTCAGGAAATCACAGACCACCGGATGAGGGCTCCTAAAGCCCACCCCTCCTGCAAATTGTTGAGATATGGAAACTGAGGGTCCAGAGAGTAGAAAGCCTCAGGTGTCATGATAGTTACTCTCTACCTCGTATCTTAATCAGGTTTTCATTATTTCCTTTGTTGCAAAGATAAATGTGGTAGGGCCCGTGTTCATTCCATAGCACCTATCAATGTGCCTAGTATATAATAGATGCTTGGCATATGTTTATTAGATGGATACATCAGTGGGAGATAGATAGAGAGTTCAGTAGTTGGAGGGGAGGGCAGTTGGAAAGGTGAATGAGTGGATGATTAGCTGGATATGTGAATGAACTGGTGGATGGTCAGTGGTATGATAGGGTGAAAGAGCATATAAATATGAGAAAGATGAGAGGATGGAGAGGAGTCACACTTTGGAACTCTATTTCCTTCACCGATCCCATCACAAACGCAAATACTATTATACCACTAAGATGGTTATTATCAAAAAACAAAAAAATCACAAGTGTTGGCAAAGATGTGGAGAAATAAGAATTCTTGTGTATTGTTCATGGAAATGTAAAATGGTGCAGTCACTATGGAAAAGAGTATAGAGGTTCCTCAAAAATTAAAAATAGAACTACCATATGATCCAGCAATTCCACTTCTTGGTACATACCCCGGAGACCTGAGAGCAGATGTCTCAGAGATTTCGGTGCCCATGTTCACAGCAACATTATTCACAATAGCTAAAAACAACCCAGGTGTTCATTGACAAATCATTGGATAAACAAAATCTGGTAGATACATATAATGGAATATTATTCAGTCTTTAAAAAGAAGGAAATTCTGACTCATGCTGCAAACCTTGAGAACATTATGCTAAGCGAAATAAGCCAGTCGCCCAAAGAAAAACACTGTATAATTCCACTCATATGAGGTCCCTAGAGCAGTCATAGTCATAGAAACAGGAAGTAGAATGGTGGTGCCCAGGGCTGAAGGGAGGGACAATGAGTAGTTACTGGTTAATGGGGACAGAGCTGCATTCTTGCAAGAGGAAGAGCTCTGGAGATGAATGATGGTGACGTTTGCACAATAATGTGAATGTACTTAATGCCACTAAACTCCACACTTAAAAATGGTTAAGATGGTAAATTTTATATTATGTGTATTTTACCACAATTAAATAATAATAATAATAAATAGCAAATTTTATGAGCCCTGCCTTCAAAAACCTATCCTGAATCTGTCCACTCCTGCCTGTCTCTACTGCCACCACCCTGGGCCAAGCCACCATCATCTCTTATCTGGATCATTCCTATGGTTTCCTACAGGTGCTTTCTCCCTGTTCCTGTTGGTGCATCCTCCCAAACAGCAGCCAGAGCAATCTTTTTAAAAGCTTATTCAATGGAACGACTAGGTACTGTGAGAAGATACCAGAAATTTCCAGAGACAAAACTAAACAAACATAAAAAATAAACAAAAACAAAAAATAGGTTACATTAAAAAAAAAAAGAGGGCATGGAAAGGTTCAGGCTTCGTAAGAAAAACTCTGTAACCAGAAGACAGTAAAGAGATGCTGTTAACTTTCTAAGGGAAATTATACACAGCCAAAGTACTGACAACTGAGTGAGAGCATAGAGTAAAGGCATGAGGTAAAACAAACAACAATAACCAAACCTTTCCTCCCACACACCCTTTCTTAGGACACTATAATAATAAGATTGATAAATCCTTACATAACATTCACTATTTGCCAGGCAATGGCAAATGAACATTTTACATATAGTAACTCACTGGTCCTTACAGCAGTCCTGTGAAGTGGCTATCATTATGAAGAAGGTGGGGCACAGAGAGGCAAAGCATCTTGGCCATGGTCACCCCCAATCATAATGGGGAGACAGGGTGTGAATCCCCGCAGCCTGGTTCCCAAGTGAGGGCTCTGTCTCCTTGCCCCACTGCCCCACAGAAACACGGGAACAAGAAAGCACAGGTACTCAAGGTACACCGGGTGGCTCAGCTGTGAGTGATATTCACGTGGTCATGATAATGAAAAATTCACATACTGATTCAACAAAAGTTTCACTTACATGTGGAATCTAAAAAACAAACAAATTCATACACAAAAAGATCAGATGTGTGGTTGCCAGAGGCAGGATAGCCGGGGGATTGGGAGAAGGGCGTCAAAAGGTACAAACTTCCAGTTATAAGAAAATAAGTCCTGGGGAGGTAAGGTACAGCATGGCAGCTATAGCTAGCTGTATGATGTATTCAAAAGTTGCTAAGAGAGTTCTCATCATAAGGAAAAATAATTCTTTTTAACTATATGAAGTGATGAATGTTAACTAAACTTACTGTGGTAATTACTTCACAATATCCACATAGACCAGGTCATTATGCTGTATACTTTAAACTTACACAGTGTTGTTGTATGTCAGTTATACCAATAAAACTGGAAGAAAGTTACCATATAATTATTTTGGTATGTGTGGGGAAGTGTAAGCGTGTGTGTGTCTGTATGTGTTGCGAATGACCACAGAGTCTCATCTCTCACAGTACAAGTGAATAGATGCTATCTCAGATAGAGAAATCAAGCTGGATTCCTCCTCACCTAGCATATAGAAGGTACTCACTGTTTGTGAATGAATAAATTAGTAATGCTGTAAGCTATCTCAGTTTCAAATCTTCATTTGTACATTTACTTAGCACTGTAGTAGAAAGACTAGAAAAATAGCTTTTATCTATCTCTGATATGCTATGTGCCGTGAAGAAATGTCTATGATAAGTTTAAGTAAAAAGTAGCAAGTTGCAGAACAGCATAATGCAAGTCCATTTTTGAATGAGTAGAATACGCCCGTGTGTATGTAGTGTGAACAAATGTACAGGATCATAGACATAGGATAACATGTCTACATAGACTAGCTAGACTAAGGTGCTCTCAAGGAGTATTTGTTATTTTAATAAGTAAAATTTAAAGTTTTTCAGTGTGTTTAGATTTTCACTGAGCACACTCACACACACACACAAACACAAGGTTATGTGGATTGTTTCCATGCTCAAAACCCTCCAGAAGCTTCCCATGGTGTGTGGGATAAAATCCAAACTCCTGCAGTGGCCTGCAGGCCCAGTGTGGTCTGCCCGCCACGGAGCCTTTGACTGCCCCTCATCCTGCTCCCTGCCAGGCCATGACCCCTTTACCCTTGCTCTTCTCTCTACCTCCCTCCCTTCTCTTCACTCAGATGGCATCTCCTCAGAGGCCTGCCCTGCCCACGCACGTTAAGGAGCCCCCACGTAGGCACTCTGCATCCCATCAGTCTGCCTTTTATAGAACTTATGACTGCACGCCCACTTCTTCTGCGGTTTGCTCTCTCTCCCTCCCTGGAATGTAAGCTCTAGGAGAGCGGTGGACGCCCAGTGCCTAGAGCAGTGTCTGGCATGTGGCATGTCAGTCAGAAGCTATTTGGTGGATGAAAAAATGAGGGGCTGAGTGGACAGGTGTTGGCAGGATGGGTGGGTGGGTGGCTGGCTGGATGGAAGGGAAAGTGAATGGATGGATGGGGGGCTGGCAGGCTGGTTAACTGTCATTCTGCTGAAAATGACCCAGTGGTCTGTGACAGGGCCCCTGTGCTTCTCCCAGCCCCTCAGCTGTTTCTTCTCCCTGCCTGGGGGATGCAGTAAAACACACCATGACCTGGGTACCTTCTGGGCCTGTGCTCAGTACCGCAGACCTTGCACGCATCACCTCGTTACCGTCACAGCTCTGTGAGGTAAGGTCTTTCATGCTCTCCGTTTTATAGATGAGGCTCATGCAGGTTAAGCTACTTGCTTCAAGGTCACACACTGGTGAGTGATGGGGCCGGGACTGGAGCCAGGCTCAGTCCTTTCTCACTGAGCTCCACCACCTGAAATGTCGGCCCAGAAGACATGTGGGAACTGGTGAAAGAATGTGGGGGTGTCTCTATTCTTGAGTCTTCAGACGGTGCCTTCCAACAGGTATTAGGGAGGGACAGACAGATGCCTAGGTCAGCAATGATGGGGGCAGCGCGGGGGTCGGGGCCGCGGGAGGAGTCCCTGGAGGCCCAGGAGCGTGAGCTGAACAGGGTGCGCGGGCACCACTCGGGAGCCATGCCAAGGACCCGCCCCAGGGACAAGGTTCCCGCCTGGGAAGCTCAGGTTTTCTTGAAAGCGCCCATTTCCTCAGCCCCAGCCCCAGGCCTGGCTGGTTTCTAGATATGAGGACGGCACCCTCATGGAACAGGAGGGAGAACTTAGGCTTCAGCAGACCCCAAGGAAATGGTCCCAAAGCCAGTGAAACCGACAGGAGGTTAGGCGGAGAGGAAAGGCTCCCTGGGGTGGCAGCGCCCGGGACCGGGAGGAGCTCGCTGGGGCCTGAGCCATCCTGCTGCCTGCGGCCGCCAGGGGGCGCGCGTCCCCAGCCACGGGGAGGCCGGCTCAGGCCCCGGGCGGCGAGGCGCAGAGGGGGCAGCGCCGGTCCGTGGGTCAGGTCGACCTGCCCCCGCTCTTGCTGGTGGAGCTGGGGATAGAGCTGGATGAGGGAGACTTTCTCTGTAAACAGTGTGACTTTTCCACTGGGAGGATGCATTCCTTGTAGAATTATAAATAAGCATAAAAGGATGAAAAAGATACTTTAAAGCCTTTCTAGCCCTGGGGTTCTGAAAGAAGCCTGTGTGTTCCCACATGTGACCTTGCATCCACCAGCTACTCCCAAGACATGGCTTCCAGCATAATGTTCATAACTGTTCCCAGCGTGAGTTCCAGGTGACAAGGTGTGGCGTCCCGGGGCAAGCGCCCTCAGTGAGGACCGGCCCAGCCCTGGGTGTCGCCGCGGATGTGCCTGAGGAATGGAGCCACAGGTGTGACTGGCCCCCAGCCGCGGCCTTCGAGTGTGCAGCCTCCCTCAGCTACGGCACGGTGTGCTTGTCCCTCTGGGGCTGCACATGCCCCCGTGTCTGGCCTGCCCAGGTCTCTGAGCCCCGGGAGAATCCCCCACGAAGACCCACTGACGAGGCCACTTGGTCTTTGGCCCAGGGGTGTGCCCGGACCCCTTCAGGTGCCCTCTCACGGCGCTCTGCCCAGGGATCCAGTGTGGGCCTTGAGGCAGGCAGTTAGACACAGATGGAAGGGTCCCCCGGCCCAGGCCCCGTCCTCATTCTCACCTGCACCCCCAGCAAACCGGAGGCTGCAGCCCCTGCTGACTGAAGGGGCCCTCAGAGCCCTGCCCTTAGGCCGGCAGCTCTCAGACAGAGGTGATTCTGTGCCCACGCCCCGGAGTGCGGGAAGGGGCTCTGGCGCTGTGTGCACATGTGTTTGTCATGACTGGTGGTCCTGCTGGCATCTAGTCTGTAGAAACCAATATCCTACAACGGACACAACAGGCCTCATAACATAGACTTATCTGGCCCCACATGTCAGCACAGAAATGCTGCTAGCCACACACAGCAGGAAATGCACAGTGAGGAGTCTGAGGTAAAGGGGGTGACGAGGACAGAGAGGAAAATGGGGCAGTTGGGGGAAGGACAGGAAAAACCACAGGACCTGGAGCAGACAGACCAAGATGCCACTGACCAGCTGTCCAACCTTGTACAAGTCATTTAGCTTCCTAAGCCTCAGTTTCTTCATCTGTAAAAAGGCCATCGGGATTGGACAAGAAGATGCATATGGGCCAAGCCAACCCCGAGCTTTGACACATCAAAGATGCTCAGTAAGTTCAGGCTGGGTATGCGGTGGGGGGCAGGCGGGGGGGCGTTAGGGCATAGTGAGTTCACATCCCCTGGGAGCTAGCTTGATCCAATGCTCAGAATTCCAAAGGAGCACTGACAGACAAGTCTTTTTTCTCTCTGCAGGTCCCAGAGTCACTCAGTGCCAGGCCAGGCTGGGGAGGGCTGTGTACTCACCACTGTGGCTTTCTCCATCACTGCTAAGGTAGGGATAATATTCATGTGTCTGGCGTTGGTACGGATCTGCGTCGTAGGGAAGCAGGTCTTCCGACGGCTGCCGAGAGAGGAGGGTGTCAGGTCTCGGGATGCAGTGGGGAGACTCCGGCCAGGCCTGCAGCCCCTGTAGGTTGGGTCAGCCACCCCCCTGAGCCACTGCATCAGGCCGCAGCCAGCCCTCTCTATGCTCTTGGGACTGGGAAGAGGACACGGGGACTGGGAACAGAGACCAGGAGAGCAAGAGCCTTGGTTCCTGCAGAAAGGGCGTGACAGGGACCCCAGAGGTCAGAGGTCAGAAGAGGACCAGGGCTGAGGGGAGAGCATGGCCTCTTTCCACCACCCCTCCCCACTCGGGGCTGCCTCTCACACACACCTGCACCCCAAATCCCAGCCCCACACACTTGCCCTCCCATACTCACACTGACATACCTACAGCCCCAAATGTACACCTACTCCCCCACACACTAACACCCACACGGGAACTCACGCACATACACCCACTCACATGCACCCTGCAGGGCATTCACACACATTGTTATCCCCTCAGCCTGCAGGCCCATGCAGAGTTAACACACGAATCCACACACTGGCCTTCAAGGGCCTAAACACACTCCTACCTACGCCTTCCACAGTCACTTGCCCCTACTTGACAAGCGTCCTCACAGCACACATTTGTGCCCTCCTGCCTCAGTCCCCATAGCCCTCACCCCAAAGCCCACTCTCTCACAGCCCGCACGCAGGCCCCAGGCGGGCTCAGGGCCCCACGGTGACCAGGCTGGCCACCCTGCAGGACTCCCAGCGTCGGCCCAGGCAGGCTTTGAGGGCATGAGCAGCAGAGCCTTGGTCCTCTCGCTCTCCCTCCTCGCTCTCCTCCCTTCTCCCCGCTCCCCTTCCCCCCCTCCCCTCCCATTTCCTCCCCTACTCCCCCCTCACTGGCTTGGGCAGTCTTCCCGACAATCCTCAGCCCCCCCGGCAGTGTGTGCCCAAGAATCACGCCACAGTCACTCTGGCCCTCAGGGCTTGGGTCGGGGACCAGGGCCACCTTGGGAGCCCATCTTCCTGGGAGTACCCTGAGCAGCCCCTGGGGTTTGGTGTGGGAGCCCAGGAAGATGTGCCTCCCGCCCAGTTCTATCTGGAGTTCAGGGATTGAGAAGTCCATGGTCAGAGAGTATGGCCTATCTCCTGGGTCTGTGGCTTTCTTCAGGCCGAGTGGCCTCTTCCTGGATCACTTCATCCCCCCTGGCCTGCCCACCTTCTTGGTCCCAGGTTGGTAAAGGGCAGGACAGGGCTAGACACGGGGGCTGGCTAGCTGGTGCTGTGTGCGTCCAGCCCAGTAAGGAGCACAGGGGCCCAGCAGCAGGCTGTCAGCCTGAGGCCTGGCCGGGGGTGGCTGGAGGAGGGAGCTGCCTCTAGCCCGGGAGAGCTGTCAGGTGGGCAGGCCCTGCCAAGCCCTTCCCAGCTCCCTGGGGCCCCCACCACTGCTGAGGAGAGATGGGGTGGGCAAAGCGAAAGGGGTCCTCTCAGAGGGGCCCAGGCCTGACACCTGCCTGATGCCGCGACTGCCACTGAGAGCAAAGCAGCAGGGACCTGCCAGTGCCGACGGCCCCTCCCTCCCTCCCCTGGGACGCCTGCCTCTTCGCCTCCGTCTTGGCCCCTGTCCCAGCCCCTGCCCCTGCCCTGACTCCAGTCCCTCGCTGGACTAGCTCGCACCACAGTGTCCGTCTCAGCCCCAGATGCCCCAACCCTCTGCCTGCTCGCCAGCCTGCTCCCCAAGCCTAACTGCAGCTCCAGCCCTTGGCCCCTGCCCCTCCCCACCTCTTGGGGACCTGCGAGCCCAAGGCCCAGACCCTCCAGCCAACAACGATGTCCTCTGGGCTGGGCGCTGAGGACCCAGGCTTCAAGCAGCCTCGGTCTCCAGGAGCACGCAGACCATGGGCTCAGCCCTCTGCCCCCGCTCCTGCCCTCCAACCTTTATGGGCCCGGGCCTGAGAGCCAGCTTCCTCCAGAGCAGGTCTTCCCATCTTCGCCTCCACCGCCTCCTTGCTGCCACCCTCACCATCCTTGGCCCAGCACCCTGCCCTAGAGCTCCAGCCTGCCACCCAAGCCCCGACTATAAATAACCGTTCAGGCCCCACGGATCACAGCCCCACCATGGGCCCAGCCTCAGCCCGCCAGGGCATGCTCTGTGGAAGCCAATGGCCCGCTCGCTGGGTCTCAGGCCAGGAGCTCCAGGGAGGAAACACCAACTTCCCACTGATAGTAAGCTGGGTGGGCAGCCGGTGGGCTGGCGGGCTGGTGGGCAGGCAGGCGGGCATAGGAGGGCCGCGGGTTGGATAGTGGAGGAGTCCCAGTACTCACAGGGGGGACGAGGGGAAACCCTTCCATTTTGCACGCCTGTAACATCCAGCCGAGCTCCCAGTCGGTCAGGTCCCCTGTCTCGGTGGGGGCCAGTGCGGAACCCCTCGGGATGGGGCGCCCCGTCAGGGGCTAGACGGACTTGGGCCGGGCGCAGGGCTCAGGCCTGCCCCCTGCGCTAGAGGAGCCCTGGGTGAGCCCCCTCCCTTGACATCGCAGGGCCAGCGCAAGTTCCTGATTTTATCGAAGGGCCTGCCACTGGGAGATAGTCCCCTTGGGGTGACATCACCGCCCCAGCCCGTTTGCATAAATCTCTTGCGCTACAGGAAGTCTCTGGCTGGCTGGGGCAGGTGGTGCTCCAGGGGCTGGCCTGGGAGGCAGTGGGGGCCAGGCCCCTGCCCAGAGGAAGCTGGGACTGCGAGGGGCAGCTCTGGGGGCTGGGGTGGGGAGGAAGGAAGGCTAGCTCTACCACTGGGGGCTTTGCTGCCCCCCTTCATCCCTGCCGAAGCCCTCTAACCCCTAACCTCACAAATGCCTACTGCTTCTGAGACCCCCATGTTGCCAACAGTCACTTCACTGGGGTCAGAGCTGGTAGGGGTGGCCTTTTGAGGCCTCCAGTTTCCGGGGTTAGCCTGGCTGGTCTAGCAGACTGCCAGGCCTGGCTCTTCCTGGGTACTGGTCCCCCACTCCCTAGGTTCAACCCAGTGTGGTGGGGCTGGGGGCTGGGGCAGGGTCCTCAGCACAGTGCCACTGTCCCCTTCCCCCCCAGTTCCTCCCACCAGAGGAGGGTCTGGGGCTCTTACACCCTCCCCTCCCGGTACCCTGACTACCACTGCTTCTTCCAAATCCCTAGGGGTTCTATTCCCAGCCCAGATTTCTCAGTTTCCCCACTCTTTACCAATACCTGAATATCGATCTAGTCTTCCTAGTTTACAAGTCGTTCTTATCTATCCATCCATTCATCTTTTTTCCCATTCATTTGTTTATCTATTTGTCCATTTATCAATCCACCCACCAAGCTAGCCTTACATTCATTCATTCATCTATCAGTTTATCCAACTCTCCACTCATTCATCCATTTATCTGTTACCCATTCATCCATCCACCCATCAGTTTATCGACTTGTCCATCTAGATGTGCATAGATCAGCCCACTTATGTTATTAATCCACTAGTCTACATTTCCATCTGTTTTTCCACTGTATGTCCAGCTATCAGTGTGTTTGTCCATCGGTCCACCCATCTACCTACTCAACCATCCACCACCTATTTATCCATCTACCCACCCATCCATCCATTTATGCATCCAGCAATATTAACAGAGTTCTAGGCTGAGTGCTGGGAAAATAAAAATGTATCAGACAGGACCCTGCCTTCAGAGAGCTCCTGATCTAGTCTGGAGGGCAAGAGGGATGAATAGAGAAATTTTTTCATCCATTGATTTCTGGTGACTCTACTCTGCTGGAGAACGTCGTGAGCATTCGATTTCCTCCCCCACACAGTCTAGCCCTTTGCTTTATATCCCCTTCCCACTAAGGCTAGCCACCTCCTTCCTGCGAGTGGGACCCAGGCCCCAGGGCGTTTCTTCTCTAGCACTAAAGACCAGGGAGGGGCTCCCCGCTCTGGAGTCGCCATTAGGTCTGTCTCACTCTGTACTCACTTGTTTCCTGCATGTGCCATCGGGGCTCTCCAGGCCCAGGTCCCAACTCCTCAGGACTCCCTCAGAACCTGACACCCCTGCTCCCCATCTCTCCATCAAGAAACCCAAGCCCCAGAGCACTGGGAGTACGTATGGGGCATCTGCCCCAGAAGAGCCAGGTCCTCCTCGATGTGTTCATGCATTCATCTATCATACATGCACGCATTCATTTTGTCTCGGCTTGGTTTGTTCACATGCTCACTTACCTACAGATTCGGTCATTTAATCATTAACTTTTCATTGAGGGTCTTCCGTGTGCTGGGCCTGTTAAGTGGACACAAACATGAATGAGGCATGTGCTGGGCCTCCAGGAGCTCACAGGCCTTTAGGGAGAACAGATAAGTGAACAGAGAGTACAGTTCTTTGAGGAGGATGAGGGCACAGAGAGAGGGCTAGGTACTCTGGGCAACAATTGATTTGGTCAGGGTCCCAGGTGGGAAAGCATGCAAGGGAAGGGCATATCTGAGTGAGGAAACAGCCTGAGTAAAAAACAAGGAGGCGGGAAAGAACAAGGAACAATGTGCCGCAATCCTTGTGGCAAGAAGCAAGACAGGACAGGAAATTAAAAAGCTTTGAGCGTCAAGCCAAGGATGCTGGGTTGCATCCAGGGCCGACTGTGGGTCCCTTACTGGCTGTGAGCAGGGAGTGCCATGCCCTTCCCCAGGTTGGCTATGTGCTCTTGGGGCCTGACTCCCAAGGGACAAGGGAGAAGAAAGGGATTCCATTGTCCCAAGCCTGGCCAAGGCCCTGGGGCTTGGGTGAGGAAGCACAGAAAAGACACAGGGCTCCAAATCTCTGGAAATGGACAGTTACTCTCACCCTCTGTGCAACACCAGTGGCCACATCCACTCAGACACCAGGTCTACCCCACCTTCTCCTCTTCCCCTCCTCCCAAAGTGTACCAGGGCCTCTTTGAGAGACCTCACAGCCCTAGGGACTCACTGTTATTCAAAGCCTTCTGAACAGTAGGACCCAGATTCTAAGCAATTCTGAGCAGAGCAGGAAGGCCCCGATAAACCACCACCCCAGGTCTAAAAGCTCCTTAGAAAGGGGGGAAATTGTTCTCTGAGTGCCTGGCACTGTGCGAGTGCTTCACCCTGTGTGATCTCATGTAACCAAAACAGCCATCTGTTAAACTGAGGGCCAAGAGGTCAGTGACTTGCCAAGGGTCACACCACTTGTGAGTGGATTGCTGGGGCGTGACACCCGCCTTCTGGGCCTCAAGGAGGAGCTGGATCCTAGTGGACAGGGAAGGATGCAGAAGAAAGAAAGAAGGCAGACGAAGAAGCCACCCTGGAGAGAGGGCAGGAAGGACAAGGAGGGGGAAGAGTCAGTGAGGATCAGAGAGGAAGAGAAAAAGAAAAAAAAATAGGAGAAAGAGTCAAAGAAGGGAGTAGACAGAAGTGAGGCAAGAAAGAGAGACCAGGACAAGGGTACGAGAGAGGGGGACAAAGGGGAGGGCTGCCTTCCTCTGCGGCAGAGGACATGAGGACCAGAGAGGGTCCCTGCCTTGCTGGAGGCCACTGGGTGCAGCATGCCTGGGCTGTGGCTCTCATTCTCCTGGGCAAGAAATTGGTTTGAAAACAAAATTCTTGGGGTCTCCAGGGAATGAGAGGCAAAAAAAATTTTTTTCTTTTTGGATAGGTAATATATGCACGTGATACAAAACTCAAAGGTACAGAAGGAAAACAGCTGCTCAGACCCCCTTCCATAGACTACCCAACCCCGTTTCTTACATATTTTTCTAGAGATAGTCCAAGCAGGCACAAGCATAGAGGCAGATCTATTCTTTAATTTTACACAGAAGGTAGCATATGAAACGCATTGCATTTCCCTTTTTTTATTTGGAATAGTTTTTAATTTAAAAATAACTGCACAGAAGTTTATTATAGAAAAGTTTAAAACACATATGAGGAAAAAAATAAATTTTATTACCAGCACAGCATTTCCCCTTGGTTGTTATTTTCTTCCCCTAGATCCGTCCCATGCCCACGCATATAGAAAAGTCTTGTTCTTTTTAATGGCTGTACAGTCAGTATTCCACTATTTTAGAGGGACTGTGATATTTTTAAATCATGAGACCTCATTCATATAAAAGTACATAAAACGTTCATGTAGAATTTAGAGAATGAATGACTGCAAAGCCAACACTTATGTAGCCGCCATCCAGATGGAGAAATAAGCCATCTCTAGCACTCCGCACGCATTCCCCAAAGGCCCCTTTCCAGGACCCCCCTGTCTAGAAGTGACACTATACTAACTTTTTCAGTAATTCTTTCCTTGCTTTTCCTTATAGCTTTACCGTTTATGTAAACATCCCTAACAATATAGTTTAGTTTTTGTCTTAACAGATTTTAATCTTTATGTATAGAGAAATCACATAAATATTTGGGATTCTGCTTTTTTTCCCCCCACCATGTTGTTGTGTGTAGCGGTGGTCCATTTTCATTGCTGTGTAATATTCCATTGTAAAGACCATTTATCTAACCATTCTCTTATTGATGAACATTCAGATCATTTCCAGTCTTTTGCTATTACAAAAAAAACCCACTATCATCAATAAAATTTACTAGTTTACATATATACAAATGTGTGTCTAGGATAAATTCCCAAAAGTTGAAATGCTGGGTCAAAAGGCAGTGTTCTTTATTTTCTGGGTTGTTTCTGCAGGGAAGCGAGAGGGGAGCATCTGCAGGAAGAGTTGGGACTGATCGGATGTAAGCGTCCCCTGGGCAGACGGACTGCAGCACCGGCTCGGAGTGCGGTGCCCGGGCTCTGCATCCACTTGTCTCTAGAACAATGCCCTTCAATAGCATAAAACAAAACATATTTTTCTGCCTTAAATAAAAACAATGTCGGAGAAAGGCCTACTTCTGTGGAAGTAAATATTTGAAGGGAAACTAAAATACTATAAATTCTCCTTTTTCTATATTTAACTTTTCAGGCTCATCTTGATGGTTAACAGCTTGATATTGAAAAGAAAATCACCTCAACCAAACACAGGCTGAATCCAAAACCTTTGTGCACTTCTCTGTAGACTCTAATAAATATCAGCAATTATCTCAAATAGAAATAAAAAGCCCTTAAATTATAGGTAATACTGAAAATGACATAGCTCTGAATCTTAACTCATTGGAAAAGAGACCAGCTAATTTACTTAGATTTTATAACATAGGTGCACAGGAATTTTTAATTCACCCCTTTTGATGTCAAAGGAGATGAATTTCTTTGTTGAGATACATTGACATAATTTTGTATCAGTTTTAGGTGTACTGCATTTAAAATTTTGAGGTAGATGATAGATGAGATAGATAGATAATAGAGAGAGAGGTGATATATATGGCTAGATAGATAGATGCTGGATGGATAGATGGATGGTTAGATAGATGGATGATATCTAGGTAGATGATTGATAGATACAGATACATGATAGATGGATGGATGGATAGATGGATGGATGGATAGATAGATGATAGGTAGAAAATAGATACGGAGATATTTCACATCGCCCTTTTTAAAGTTATACCAATTTACTGTCTTGCCAGCAGCACATGACAGGCTTGTTTCCTCACCCCACTGGACAGTGGGCAGCCCTGTAGGGCTGGGCCTTGTCGAGTAACAGGCCTGGGTGGTGGAGGGCCAGGCAGCCCTTTGCCCCCACTGGGCTTGGCCACTGAGAGGGGTAGGCTGGGTGCTATTGCAATCACAGCGTGGGCAGGCAACAGGAAACATGGGTGCTGCGTCCTCAAAGGAGGCCACAGAGGGTCACGTGACCCCTGAGCTTGCAGACCCCTTGACCTCACCCCAGAAGAGCTCTAAAATGAGGGAAGGGTGCCCTACCCACTTTCCTAGCAACTGGTGCCCGTGGGGAGCAATGGGGTGTGTGGAAAATTCAGGCCTCAGACTAAGAGCTGGGCAAGTTGACCAAAAACAGCTGAGGCTCTGTACAGAAATGGCTGTCTTGCAACTTCCTCTCACAGTTGAGACACTGGGAGAGGCTCCTTGGGCCCCTCAGCTCCCCGAGCTCTGGTCAGAGCTCTGTGCTGGCTCTTTGATACATTAGGGCATCCATCAAATATTTACTCAGGGCCAGATGACCCACACAGGCAAATACCCCTGCCTTCATGGGGCTTGATGCAAGCAGGGAGGACAGGGGATAACATGGTAGATGAGAGTGTTTCACTGCATGTCAGAGGTAACAAGTGTGTGCAGTTGGGTAAGCGGCTCACAGTGGGGTAGAGCTCCCGGTGCTGAGAAGGGCGGCAGGGCAGGCCTCAGCAAGCAGGGGACCTCTGAACAAACATGTCCAGGGCTGGGCCGAGCAGATGCCTGGGAGAGGAGCGTCAGGCAGGGGCTGCTGCAAGGTGAGGGGCCGAGGTGGGGGCTGCCTCAGGTAGGGCCCAGGGGGCCATGGTGTGGCATTTGGTTTTCACTCTGGGGCCCTGTGGCAGAGTGCATTCTCTTGAGGCCATTGTCACACCCCTGACACAGATGAGGAAGGTACAGAGCAAGGTCAGAGGCGGCCCAGCGTGGCCCAGCCAGGAGGTGGTCCAGGCGAGGCTGAAGCCCGGTCTGCCTGAGACCTCACTCGTGCCCATGGCAGCGGCTCATGCAGTGCTTGTGGGCAGCCACAGAGGCCAGGGGCGGGGCTGGCATTCGCTGAGCGTCCACTGGGTGCCCTGCCTGCATTAGCTCATTCCATCACATTCATCATCGGTGCCATTTTACAGATGAGGAAACGAGGGGCAGGGTGGTACGTGGGCGTGCCCAAGGACACACAGCTGGTGAGCGGGATGAGAAGTGAATGCAGCTCCGAGGGGTCCCGAGGCCACTGTCCCTAGCTCAAGCCTCTCCATGGGTATTTCCCTACCTAAAAGTCCTCCTTAGCTTTCACTTGTCTACAGGCTGAGGCCCCCAGACCCTGGGTCTGGCCAGCCATTCCACCCCCTCCCACCCCAAGTGGACCAGCCCCACCCCCACCCCCAGCCAGGACATTCTCAGAAGCTCTTTCTCAATCTCCCATGGCCTTTGCTCACGGGCTACCCCCTTGCACAGCCCAAAGCCTCTGTCTTTCAAGGGCCCGCCTCCTCCAGGCTGCCCCCTTCCCAGCTTATCTCCATCTCTTCCCAGCCCCTGAGTCTGTCCTCTGGGTCTATGCCAGCTCCTGCCCTCTGCCCCCATCCCCAGCGGCCAGGAGGCACAGATCTCCAGAGCAGCCCGGCCTCCTCAGCAGCCGCCCTCCCATGGCCTTGTCTCCTGCTGACCAGGCCTGCAGGCCAGGAGCTCACCTCCCGGCCACATCACTCAGCCTCCGGCACCTCAAGCCCACCGCCGCCCACAGTGACTTCCGCCTGTTCACCACGGGCAGCAGCCCCCCCCGCCCCGCCACCTGCTTGCTCACCGAGGACACCAGCCACTTCCCCCCAGGCCCCCTTCTCCATGGAGCCCCTTCACTGTCCTCTTCTATCTAGGTGCCCCTGGATCCTTCCCGTGACTGGCTGTGTGGCCTCTGGACAAGTTCCTTCCCCGCCCCAAAACTCAGACACCTGGATTCTACAGAGGGGTCAACAAGACCCACCCCCCCAGCATTGTTCAAAGGACTGAGGGTAATGGTGTGTGTAAGCATTTACCTGGCGCGCAGCAGAGGTTCAGCTGGTGCCCATTTCCCTCACTGGCCTCCACAAACACTCACTGAGCCTTGTGGAGGTCAGGAGAGTGACTCTGGAGACCGCGATTTCAGTCCTGCCCCTGCCCTTCATTCACTGTGCTGCTGAGGGCAAGTCCCTTCGAGGGCCTGACTCCTCACCTGTGAAACGGGGGCAGTGACAGGTGCACAACCTGGGGCTGGAGGGTCAGAGGAGACAGCATGTGTGATATTTGCGTGTGGCGGGCATTCCCAGCGACCCTGAGGCCCAGGGAGGCTCAGCCCGGCACCTGAGGGCTCGGGTCTCTGCAGCCTTCAGTCTGTCAGGACTCCCACCCTTTGGCCTCTCTGCAGCCTCCTCAGGAAACCTGAGAAATGCGGGGATCTGGGCAGCCGGTGGGGAGAGCCCTGAGGCAGCGGTATCCCTCCTTCCTCCACCCCTCCCCTAGTTCTCTCTCACCCTCCCTGACTAAGCAACTAGCTCTTGGAAGGGGAAAGCCAGACTGAGAAGATGGGCTCAGGTCTGGGGCAGGACCCTGTGATAGGATGAGAGGGGCCCTTTGAAAAGGAAAAGGAGAAGTAGTACTTTTTGAGCTCCCATCATGGGCTGAGCACACTGGATCTTTAACTAACAAGGCTATGGGATAGGAATGATCTCCCTTTCGGAGATGAGAAAACGGAGCTCAGAGCAGATCCTTTCACTGCTCCAGGTCACAGAGAAGAAAGGGCCAAAATTAGAACCAGACCCGGGCTTATCTTACTCCAAAGCCTGCACTCCCAGCCCAAAGCTGCCCCAGTGCGTTGGGACAGGGCTCTCTGTACATCGGAGAGGGCCCTGAGGGGACCAGTGAGTGAAGGGCTGACTTCAGCTTCCAGACTGTGGGGTGCAAGGCCAGTCGGAGGCTGCCTAGGAGTTTCAGACAGCGGCGGGGGGTCCACCTAGGGTACGGAGCAGAAGGCACGGGCCCAGAAGGAGTTAACTGCATGAGGGGCCTGGATGAATCAGAGGCTGCAGGCTGCGATGGAAATTCCCTGTGCATGGCGTGTGGTCACCCAGAAAAGGGAAATGGTGCTTTTCGGAGCAGGGGATGGCGGGGGCTGGAGCCCAGGAGTAGACTCCTGGCCGGGTGGGGCTGAGGGCGTTGTGATCAGGGAGGCCTGGGCTCTGGGTCTGCTCAGGCCCTGTGTGGGACATGGAAGGTGAGGAGCTGCCAGGCTGCCAGATCTGGTGATGTTATAGTATATCCACGGGCTCTGACAGATAGGTAGGAGTTCACCCGGCCCAGAGGAAGGAAGGGCACTCCCACTAGCCGTGGGGACTGGTAAAGCCAAGGCACAGGGGTGTGACTCAGCATGGAGAGCTTATCCCCTCTTTTTGCTGTGGAACTCTTTCCTGTCCTTCAGGGTCCGTCTCAAGAGACCCCTCCCCACCCCAAGAAGCATTCATCACTCCTCTGTGTCTCCCAGCCTCAGTTTCCCTCTCAGTGCTCTCAGAATTTTGTGACTTATCTGCCTTCTCCAGAAGAGTGTGGGCAGGGGCTGTGTCCTAGCTTTAGAAACAGCTTGAGCCCAGCACAGGGCTGGCTGTGGGTGCTTGGCGTTTGTGAAATGACAGTGTCACAGAAGAGGATTCTGAGGCTCAGAGAGGTCAGGTGAAACTCAGTCAGCCAGCTGGCTGCAGCTGAGTGGGGCTTGGCCAGGGCTCTGCCTTAGTGGGAAGGAAGAAATGGGGCAGGCAGAGCCTTCCCTTGGGGAAGGGCAGGACACTGGCAGCCTGGCCAGGGACGGCCGTCTGACCACTCTGCTGTCCCAGACCTGCTTCCCCCTCAAGTTTCAGGGCAGCACTGCTTCTGCCCCTGTCACAGTGCTGGGAGACTTCTGTCCTCCCAGGAAGGAGACTGAGGTAGGAGATAGAGCGACAGGCAGTCAGATGGAGAGAGAAGGGGATTTGGTGTTAGGAACTTGCAAAGCTCAGGGCAGATGTTTCCCCGTTCTGCAGCCTGGCACACGTGGCTTCTTCCCTGAGCCTCAGTGTCCATTTTATGTTGGAGACAATGGGATAGGCACGTTCCGGGGACAGAAAGAACTGACTGGTGTAAACTGTAAACCTCTGTGCCAATGTGAAGGAGTTCGCCTACCATAGCAATGAGCAGTGACCGCCGGCTGTGTCCCTCATTGGAGCAGCCTCCCGCTGCAGCGCCACTCTGCCTCCCAGTTCCTAAGCCGTGTGCACTGTGGCTCTCAGGCCCAGGGTCCATCTGTCCCAGCTCGATTCTGCACAGCCCAAGGGCCTGTGACCCACACCCACTGGTGGCTGGGGCCTTCTGCCCGGAAACATGGCCCCTGAAACCCCCAGGTGCCCCAAGCTCAACTGCTGCACACCAGTTTCCTTGGCCTCCCTTGAAGGTTGAGGGTGCTCAGAGAGGCCACCCTCAGGCAGGGACAGGCAGCAAGGTGGTGGCCAGTGGTGCTGGAGCTTTTCCAAGCACAAAGGGGAACTGAGAAGTGTGGGAAATGTGCCTCGGGCAGGCCCGGTGGGCAGGCCTGCGTGAGAGGGGCTGCTCCACGGAGTCCAGACTGATGGGGTCCGGAGGCCAAGGAGGAGAAGGAGACGCGCGGGCCAGTGGCTGAGGAATTGGAGCTCACTGTGAGGTGCTTGCAGCTTGTCCAGAGAGAGAGCCGGCCAGGCAGCGGGAGGCTGGGGAGCTGCGGGGAAGGAAAGAGGAAGCCATGAGGAGAGGGGAGGACGCCACTGGGGATGGAGCGGGAGTGGGGGCTGGGGGCCTGGAGCCACTTTGGCCACAGCCACTTCACTTCTCCCGGTTTCGGTTTGTAAATAGCTGCTGGCTCCGTGCAGGCGGGATGGGCCCTGCCCCTCCTGTGGCCTGTGTCCAGCAAGGCCCAGGTCTGAGCAGCGGCAGATGCTCAAGCCCTGAATCTGAGGACCCCCGGGGGCACCAAGACCGGGCCAGGCCTTGGCGTGGATGGGCAGGCTTCGGTGGGCCGGCTCTGGGCAGCCCCGACCTGTGGTCACTGAGGTGATGCAGCTGGGACAGAACTTGATGACTTGGCCACACTGGGCTTATTTATAACTGGGCCTTTCTGGGCAGAAGCAGCTGCTGACCCGCCAACTCAGCACGAAGGCAGGGGACAGGATGGTGGGGGCTAGGCTGGCCTGGTGGCCCTTCAGGCTGGGCCTCGGGGTCTCAGGGTCCCCAAGCCTTTTCAGCGGGAGGCAGTCCTTGGGCTGCCTGTGAAGAGAAGACCTTGAGATTTAGGGGAAGCTACTTGTGTGACGGGCATCTCAGAACCTCCTGGGCCAACAGGGCTGTCTGAACTCGGCCAGTGGACTGGTCAGTTCTCAGGGGGTGAACTCAGGCCTTAGCCTTCCTGCAAGGAGACTCTTCCTCCAGAGGTCAGGCGCTGTCAGCAAACTCAAGAAGCCAAGTCATCTCCCCTCCCTTTCTTGCAATAGCAGCTTAAAAACAAAACAAAGCATGTTCGAGAAGAGGGCAAGGCTGAACCCCAAGGCCTGGCCCTGATGGTGGAACAACAGGCGCCTGACAGGTGGGGAAGGGTCCAGGCCCCTCCTAGGCGCCTGCCTCATCCCACGTGGGCACCGTTCTTGTGGGTGGCAAGCGCTGGCCCTGCCCCAGCCCTTCAGACAGCACTTGTCTCTCTTCTGAGGAAGACTGGGAAGGGCAGGCCTGACTTTTTCCTATGGTTTGCAGGAATAAAGAGGTTCCTAAAATGTTCCTCCCACTTCTGAATCCTTGTGGATCAACCTGGTCCCCTCCTACGCTCTGTCTCTTGTCCCCATCATCACCCTGTCTCCCACCTTTGGTCTGGGCCTTCCCATCTCCAAGCCTTGTTCCAGTCTGGCCCCAGCCTGGCATGCCCTTTCCTTCCTCCTGTTTATCCAAGTCCCCTTTCTTTTAAGGCCTATGTCAAGCCCCTCTCAGAGGGTCCTTGCCTCAGTGCCTCCCCCCTTCCCCCTGTCTCCAAAGCTGAGGCTCTTGGGATGTAAAAGTCAAGGGACATCAGAATTGGGGCAGAAATAGGTTGAGGGCTTTTAGAGCATGGGTGCTGGGTGCCATGATCACTATGTGGAAGAGGAAACCAAGACTGGAGTGAGTCAGGGACGGCCAAAGGCACCCAGTGAGAGGACAGAGCTGCGGGCAAAGCTCCACACCCTGGCTCCGGGCTCAGAGCTCCCACCTGGGGGACCTCTGCCCTCCTGGACCACCTGCTCAGCCTTGAGCCAAGGCCCTTCCTCTCTCCTTCCGCTTGTCAGAAGCTATTAGGGGTGGAAGGATGGGGGCCTGGCATGGGCGGTACTCAGGCCGTCCACTACCCAGGTCTGAGGCTTAGGGTGGTGGGCCCCTTCAGGCCCCTCTGGGCAGGGTCGGGGTGCCCAGCCCGGAGCCACCCGGCTGCAGCTGCCCCTGTTTCCACATCGGCAGTAGCAAGTCCGGCGCCTGAGAAAACAGGAAGCGCCCAGTCACCACAGGAAGCATGTGTGCGCGGCCTCCCTACCCCCGGCCCATTGCAAAACGCCAACAGCCCCATTACCACAGGCACCGCACAGCGGCGGGCAGAAACGCTCCAGTCTCCAGGCCTGCTAAGGAGCTGGACACACAGCCTCCAGCCCTCACCCACCCAGGTCAGGCTACACGGTGGTGTCCTGAGGAGCCTGAGACCTCCCAGGCTTTGGGCCTCATGCCTCCTTCTGGGTTCTCAGCCCAATCCCAGCGGCCTGAGCCAGGCTGCTTTGGCCATGATTCAATCCTAACATGGGGTCAGGGATCACCGAGAAGCCATTGCTCTGACCTGGTGGTAGGCATCGGAGGACTCTGGGCCTGGCCTTCAGACCCTGACAGGGCCTCATCCCCAAGCCTCGCCCAGGTGCTTGGCCCAGACCCGCCACCCCCACGACCCCAGGGAGCCATCTGCTGTCAAGTCCGCACCTGCCACACCCTCTGCCCAGCCCAGCCCTTTCTAGCTGAGACTGAAGCCCCTGGGGTCCTGCCCAGCTAGCCCTTGAGAGGCCTGGGCCCCTCCTCAACCCACTCTGCCGGCCCCGACTCACCTCCCATTTCTGGCCCCCCAGGCTCAACCCTCGGAAGAAGATGGGAGTCCGGCGAGGCCGAGGCCCAGTGCCTGAGGAGGCCCGTGCTCCTCCAGCCCCGGAGACAGCAGGGAAAAGAGAAGAGAGCAGAGCATTTCATGGCTATAATAAATCAAAGGGGGAAGTCAGAGCAGGAGAAATAAGAAACTTCCCTACCCTGGGCACAGGGACCTGCCAGGCAGCAGCCCCGGCACCCCCTCGGCCTTCCCTCCTCCCTCCTGCCTCCCTCGCCAGGGCCCAGATGTGGTGCCCTCTCCTCAGGCCGAGGTACCCCACCAACCCGAGACCCCCTGGGCATCCAGTAAGCTTCTCACTGCACCCTGAAGCTAGGTACTCTCATTGCAGGGCCTCAGGTTCCTCCTAATGGGCACAGAAACCTGCAGGTCATGTGCTGGTCCAGAGACCTCAATGGCCAGGCCGCCCAGCAGAGAGGCTGAAGTGCCCCTCTGGGCAAGGGCCCTCAGGGGGTGAAGGGCGGGGCGAAGCGTCCTGGGGATCCCTGGTGGGATGGCTGGGCTGGACTGGGCTTGTGTCTGTGGGAGGAGACAGGAGGTCCGAGGCGACAAGCAGGAGCATGCAGCTGAGGAGGGGGAGCCCCAGACTGGGAGAACCTCAGCTCGGCCCTGCATCTCCCAAAGCGGCCGCAGGGCCACAGCGCAGGCACCAGGTATACGCGGCCACTGGATGCGCCATGGCATGCATTCCTGGAGTGTCCACTCAGGTAGAGACAGAGAGGGGAACCTTTTCTCTCTCTTTTTAAAAGCCTACATATTAAAAAGAAGGATGCAAATCTATATGAAATTTTCAGACAAAATCGGGAACTTCAGGCGCATTTTGGACAGTTTGAGAGCCACTCTGAGCCATGGCGCCAGATGCCCAGCAGAGCCTCCTCCACCTCCTCAGCTCTTGGGCGCATGGATGGAGACTCAGGACAGCTCGGCTTGAAGCCCGCTCTCCGGGGCCAGCATGCTCACCCCCTTACTCCAGGGGTCTCTGCTCTCAGGCGAGCACAGACTCCCCAGCCTCAGCCCTAGTCTCCTCCCAATGCCTCCTCAGTGGCTGCCAGCCTGGAGCTTGGGGCTCTAGGGAGAGCGCAGCAGGGCCCAGGTCCCTCTGAGCCTCTGAGATCACGCTGCTTCACTCACAACCTTGTCAGGCCGATAAGATAAGGAAGTGGCAGTGACTGTTGGAGTCCAGGCTGCAGAGCCAGACAGATCCAACAGCATGTGGCATGTGACCCTGGGCAAGTGATCTCACTGCACAGCATTGGTTTCCTCATTTGGAAAATGCCTACCTTGAAAATCTGCAAAGAGACAAAGAGGGCCGTGGAATGGGGCTGCAGGATGATTGTGTGGCCAGCATGGCCCAGCAGCTGCCACTCCTGTCTCCTCCCAGAACCCCCACTTCCTCCCTCCTTTCCCCCTCACCTGCCTGAGTCAGGGTGAGAACCTCTGCTCTCTGCTCTTCTCTGTACCTGTAGGGCCCCTGGCCTCACTCTGACCTGTCCTGCCCTGGGAAACTGCTGGAGCTGGGTTTCCCAGCCCTGCCCTTTCTGAGACAGAGACCTTGAGGCCCAAGCTCCTGCTCTGGCAGGACCCCCCACCTCTGCTTGCTCCTGTCCTCACAAGGCAACCCATTCCATCCTCAGACAGCCACAACTGTTTTTAATGACTGGCGGCACTCACGAGGCACTGTAGATACACAATGTCTTGTGCACCTCACAGCTGCAGGTATTCTTAGCCCCATTTCACAGATAAGGAAACTGAGGCTCAGGGGAGGAGAGACTGGGGCAAGGTCAGCTGGCTAGAAAGGAGCAGCTCTGAGGTGAGAACTCAGGCCTGCCTGCTGGCCCAGTGGAAATCCTATGCAAACCAGGAGGCAAAGCAGCGCTTTGCTTGAAAAAAGACTTGGAGCCTTTTGGGGTGTGACTGCGGCCCAGGCTGGTGGTCCTGGCCTGGTCCCAGCTCCCCTGCTCCGTCCCCATCAACAGGCTCCTGCTTCCCCTGGTCCAGGCTGTAGGATGTCAGAGTTGGAAAAATTACAGCCTTGGGGGCCCATGAGAGTAGAAAGATTATAAAATCCAGGAAGGCAAGCCGTCTCCTGAACCAAACGCTCCCCTTGCCTCCCTGCCTCAGGCATGCACACCTCCCAGGGGTGCTAACTCCCTGGGGAGACAGGCCCAAGGGTGCAGCATTCCCCGCTGGTTAGAACTGGGACATTGGCGACAGACATTCTTCCTGGGGTTTCAGTCTCAGCTCTGCAATTGAGAGATCACCCCCCGGGTAAGTGAACTTAATCCTAAAATGGAGAGAAAAATGACTCTCCTGGGCCTGGAGATTTCACAGAAGGGAGATTTGTTTTTAATAGCCAACAGCTCAGCCCTTCTTCATGCATGGTCTCATTTAAGCCTCATAACAGTTCTGACAAGTAGGTACTATTATTACTCCCATTTTATAGATGAGGAAACCGAGGTGAAGGAGTCCTCCCAAGTCACGCAGCCTTGCAGGGGCTTGAACCCCAAGCCTGTGTGACTCTGAGTCATGTGCACTTATGCTGCCCCAGAGGCGCCCTCCTACTTTTCTCCCAGGAATTGTTCTCTGCTGGCACCAGCCTGCAGGCTCAGAGGCCCTGAATGGCAACTTGAAACGTGACTGGATGGGACTGGAGGGGCGGGCCCTGTCCAGCTGTGCTGCAGTCCCAGGCGCCTGGCTGTCCTTGCTCTTGGGCTGGGTCTGCACATGGCTTCCTGGGGATGCACGTGTTTGACACCAGCTGCATGAGGACTCCTCCAAGCGGCTTCCCTGCCGAATGTCTTGGGCTATCCTACCCTGTAACCAGGAGTCTGACCCGTTCTACAGAGGGGTGTAAACCCTTCTGGGGGCCTGCGGGGTGGAACCAGGAAACCAAGAAGCCAGGCTTGAGCTGCTCGCTTATTTAGGCCCCTTTCAAGGCCCTGGGAGAGGCTTCAGCATTTTGTAATCTTTTTCTTAAAGAGAGCCCCAGATTGTATAAACATCTGGTTCCACAAAACCTAAGTCTGTCCCCAGGGTGGGGACAGTGGAAAGAGTTCCATCGTCCTCCCCACTTGTTGGTATTCATTGGCTCTGGGACTTTCGGGGAGACCCCCGCTTTCCCAACTATACGCTGGAGATGAGGCCTGGAGAGTCGGGTCCACAGCAAGGCCAACGAGGGGAGCTGAGGACCCCCGTCCTGTGCAAAGGGCCCACATCTCCAGAGGGATCTCTGCCTGTGGTGCACTGCCTGCGCTCACCCTGCCCCACAGCCCTAAGCGGCGAGTGCAGCCTCCTACCCCCATTTTCCAGCTGAATGAGCGACTGGAGTCCCATCCTCCACTGCTCCCTGGGGTCTCTGCCCAGGATGTCCAGCCCAGGTTGGAGGAGTGAGGACAGAGGGGGCGGAGGCCCAGGGAGGAGGCCGCGTCCCGCACTGTCTCACCGCAGGACCGACCATGGCCCTTATCGGCTCGGGCAGCTTCCGCCCCCCTCCCCCCCCGCCCCAGCCCCGCCGCAGGCCTGGCCCCCCGCCTCCGCCTCCGGAGGGGCCAGCCCGGCGGGACCTCCCCCGCGGCCGCCCGCCCCCAGGGAGCTCCCGAGCTGCCTCGGACGGCTGCCCAGCCGAGCAGAGAGGGGCCTGGCCCCCAGGTGAGGAGCAGGAAGTGATAAATAACTCGGGGAGCCAGGGGCCACGTCGCGGTGAGGCCCTTTCTGCCCGGCATGCCCACCCAACCTGAGAGTGGCTCCAGAAGCCCGGTGGCCTCAGCCAAATGTGTGAGGGAGGCGGGGAGGGAAGAGGAGTACAGTACCATAAAGCCCCAGGGGTAGTGGGGTCTACTCGGGGTTGAGGGACATGTGACTTCCACCGCGCACCCGCACAGGTGCGCACACACACTAGCAATACCGATGGGTGTCCCTGGCACAGGTGTGGGAGGGAAGAGAGAAGTAAAGACACCTTAGAGAAAGTGAAAGGCAAGCCACAAATTGGAGGAGACGTCCCCCACGCACACACAAGCACAACCCGCAAAGGGTAAGCATCAAAGATGCATAAAGAACTCTTGCAAATCTAAAGGCAAAAAACAAGTAATCCAACAGAAAAACAGATGAAAGACATGAACAGGCATTTTTACGGAAGAGGAAGCACATTTGCCCAATGAACATCGAAGGGATGCTCAGGCTCATTGGTGATGAGGGAAATACAGATGAAGACCCCAGATGAGATGCTATTTTACTGCCACTTGAAGGGCCAAATTAACAGCCTCTGACAGTGCCGAGCGCTGGAGAAGAGGTGGAGCGGCGGAATCTCCAGTGCCTTGCAAGTCAGAGTGCGACTCAATGCAGCCACTGGGGAGAGCAATCTGGCCTTATCTCGTTGAGCTGAGGCCCAGCAGCTCTGCTCTAGGCATAAAATCAAGAGAAACTTTGGCATGTGTTGCAAGAGACATGGACAAGAACATTCAAAGCTGCACTGTTCTGAATAGCAAACGTCTGGAAATAACCTAATGCCCACTGACAGAAGAATGGATAAATAAATTACAGTAGATTCATTCACAGTGTGGCATATCATTCAGCAGTGCAAGCAAATGCACCAGTTTCACTCAGTATCACAAATGAATCTTGGTACTACGCTGCTGAGTAAGAAAGCCAGTCCCAGAAGACAGATACCGTTCCTGTGAAGTTCCAGACCAAGCCCCACCATATCTCTACAAACAACAATTTGGTTCCTTCCTTCCACTACTTTTATTATTAGGAGATACACGATTATCCACCCAAAGACTCCAGAATAATACTGAGAAATTATTAGAATCAGTAAGAAAATGTAGTTGGCTTGCCAGGTACCAAAAGAATATGTAAAAATAATTTGCCTTCCTATGCACTACAGTAAATCATTCAAACTGTAATGGGAAATATCCTATTCAAAATACCTGCAAACTGTAAAATATCTACAAGTAAACTTACTAACAGTTATGCAGGACCTATATGAAAACAATTATAAAAAATCACTGTATAAGACAAAAGAAAACCATACAGCAGCTTTTTTGCCCTTACTTAAAAAAAAAGCAAAATCAAATGGAATATTGTCCTAGCATACATAGATATGAGAAAACTCTGTTAAAAAAAAAAAGGACCGATTGTCACAAAATTCAGGTTACCCCAAGAAGGAGGCAGGGAGATGGGATGCGGGAGAGATTAACAAGTAAGCAAATATATCAATAAAAAATGAGGCCCTGCAAAGGCTCAGATCATAGTGCCCAGTGTATAAGAATTTCACTTGCATTTGTTCTCTTGAGGTAGGACAGAGAGAAAGGGAGACATTATGTTCATTTGGACAGACTTTTATTTAGTGTATAGGCCAGAGCTTGCCTTTCGAGAAGCTCACATGGGGTGGGGGAAGCTGGGGAGAGGCCTGTGTGTACAGGGAACGGGGCTAAGGGCCCCAAGCCACACAACACCGAGGGCCTCATGGGGGAGGCAGCCTCGTACACGGGCTGGATGGATTTCAGCTGACAGAGATGGTGGATGAACATGCCAGGCCTGCCAGGGGTCAGGGTTCCGATGGGTAGTATAGAGGCAGAGAGTCCAGACAGAAGATATGAGGCTTGGCTGTACCTGGGCTGCCCATGGAGAATGAGGCCCTGCAGAATCACGGGGACATCATCTGGCCAAGGCTTGAGATTCAGTAAAAAAGCATCCCAGAAACTCATAAGGGAGCTGAAGCTGCTCAGGGAAAAACCTGAGTAGGGGTTAAGGTTAGGGGCTCCAGAGGGGTAAGTCCAGTTTGGGGAGGAGAGTCCCGGGAACCCTGGGTGAACACCTGGCTCCAACTCTTTTCAGCTGTGACCTTGGGCAAGACACTCCTTGCCCGGAACCTCGGATCCTTTTCACAAGAGATTGCGGCCTGTCTACCACGCCCCAGAGAAAACCCTGCGAAGAAGGCCTGCTCTCTCCCAAAGGGCCACGCTCTGGAAGCAGCAGAAACGTGAATCCACTCCGACCCCAGAGCCTCTAGGCCTGCACTGCTAGAGGAAGGGGAAGGTTGACAGAGCACTGGCATTGCCAGGCCAGTCTGGTTTCCCAGCCACTGTCTGATTCACAGGCCTAGGAGCAGTCCCACCTTCCGGAAATAAAAGGCGGAGGCCTGGTTACCTAGAAAGGTCTCCAGTGGAGATACCAGAGCCAGGAACAGTGTGTTGAAGTCAGACCCTGGGCAACCCAGGGAAGTCAGAGAAATGGCTGTGCAGCTCCTCAACCCTAGACACCCACAAGCCACTCAGAGCCAAGCAGCGTCCAGGTGCGTCCCACCATGCTGAAGTTTGTCTGCCGGTGCCATGACCCAGCAAGACCCCGAGGCCTCCAAACCTATCAACAAGGGTGTTGAAAAATACTCCTCTGTGCTAAGAAGGAAAGGGGTGGCCACCCCCCTGCGTCTATCTGTTCTTTTCATTGCTGTAGCTTTTTCTTTATACCCATGTATCCGCACATATAAATAATAATAATAATATCTAACCCTTAAATAGAATTTCCCATATACCAAGAATAGTTCTAAGTGCTTTGTGTGTATTGTATTCATTCATTTAATCCTCACAAGAGTCCCATACAATAACTTATTTTACAGATAACGAAACAGAGGCATAGGGAGTTAAATAGTTTTCCCCAGGAAAGTCTGGTACCAGAATCTGTTTGTTTTAACCATCAAGCTAGGAGGCCATTATATGTGCGTGTGTGTATGTGTGTGTGTGTGTGTGTGTGTGTGTGTCTACATATATATATGATTTTACATATATATAGTACGTATGAATTTTCACATAATTGCATAATGTTTTAATATGTTTTTAAATTTTCTTTTTATGTTTTTTTCTCCCTCCACCATAGAATCCACGTTATCTCCCTACTGTGTGATCTTCTATATTTTTATACTCACTATCACACATGAACTTACATATACTGATACCTATAATGACATGTATATATACAGGTTTCTTTTTTGTAATTTTTAAATAGTGTATCATATTTTATTTATTTTATTTTGGTATCATTAATATGCAATCACATGAGCAACATTGTGGTTACTGATTCTTTCCATTATCGAGTCCCCACCACATACCCCATTAAGTCAGTGTCCATCAGCATAGTAAGATGGTATACAGTCACTATTTGTCTTCTCTGTGCTATACTGCCTTCCTGGTGCCCCTCCCTATGTTATGTGTGCTAATTGTAATGCCCCTTATTCCCCTTCTCCCTCCCTTCACACTCACCCTCCCAGTCCCTTTCCCTTTGGTAACTGTTAGTCCATTCTTGGGTTCTGTAAGTCTGCTGCTGCTTTGTTCTTATACTCCGCAGATGAGTGAAATCATTTGGTACTTGTCTTACTCCGCCTGGCTTATCTCACTGAACATAATACTCTCTAGCTCCATCCATGTTGTAGCAAATGGTAGGATTTGTTTTCTTCTTATGGCTGAATAATATTCCATTGTGCATATGTCTTTTTGAAACTGGGATCCTGTGTTCTTAGGATAAATTCCTAGAAGTGGAATTCCTGGGTCAAATGGTATTTCTATTTTTAGGTTTTTGAGGGCCCGCCATACTGCTTTCCACAATGGCTGAACTAGTTTACATTCCTACCACATATGCACCCCTATGTTTATCGCAGCACTATTTACAATAGCCAAGAAATGGAAGCAATCTAAGTGTCCATCAGTAGATAAATGGATAAAGAAGATGTGGTACATATACACAATGGAATATTATTCAGCCATAAGAAGAAAACAAATCCTGCCATTTGCTACAACATGGATGGAGCTAGAGGGTATTATGCTCAGTGAGATAAGCCAGGTGGAGAAAGACAAGTACCAAATGATTTCACTCATCTGCGGAGTATAAGAACAAAGCAAAAACTGAAAGAACAAAACAGCAGCAGACTCACAGAACCCAAGAATGGACCAACAGTTACCAAAGGGAAGGGACTGGGGAGGATGGGTGGGAAGGGAGGGATAAGGAGGAAAACAGTGTAGGAGGGTTCCCTTTTCTCCGCATCCTCACCAGCATTTGTTCCTAGTCTTTTCTATGTTGGCCATCCTAACTGGTGTGAAGTGATATCTCATTGTGATCTTAATTTGTATTTCCCTGATAATTAGCGATGTGGAGCATCTTTTCATGTGCCTGTTGACTATCTGAATTTCTTCTTTGGAGAAGTGTCTGTTCATATACTCCACCCATTTTTTAATCTGGTTATTTGCTTTTTGGGTGTTGAGGCATGTAAGTTCTTTATATATTTTGGATGTTAACCCCTTGTCGGATATGTCATTTATGAATATATTCTCCCATACTGTAGGATGCCTTTTTGTTCTGCTGATGGTGTCCTTTGCTGTACAGAAGCTTCTCAGCTTGATATAGTCCCATTTGTTCATTTATGCTTTTGTTTCCCTTGCCCAAGGAGATGCGTTCAGGAAAAAGTTGCCCATGTTTATATTCAGGAGATTTTTGCCTATGTTGTCTTCTACGAGTTTTATAGTTTCATGACTTACATTCAGATCTTTGATCTATTTTCAGTTTACTTTTGTGTATGGGGTTAGACAGTAATCCAGTTTCATTCTCTTGCATGTAGCTGTCCAGTTTTGCCAACACCAGCTGTCGAAAAGGCTGTCATTTCCCCATTGTATGTCCATTGCTCATTTATCTTATATTTATTGACCATATATGGTTGGGGTTATACCAGGGCTCTCTAGTCTGTTCCAGTGGTCTATGGGTCTGTTCTTGTGCCAGTACTAAATTGTCTTGATTACTGTGGCTTTATAGTAAAGCTTGAAGTTGGGGAGCATAATCCCCCCAGCTTTATTCTTCCTTCTCAGGATTGCTTTGGCTATTCGGGGTCTTTTGTGGTTCCATATGAATTTTAGAACTGTTTGCTCTAGTTCATTGAAGAATGCTGTTGATATTTTGATAGGGATTGCATTGAATCTGTAGATTGCTTTAGGCAGGATGCCCATTTTGACAATATTAATTCTTCCTATCCATGAGCACAGGATGTATTTCCATTTATTGGTATATTCTTTAATTTCTCTCATGAGTGTCTTGTAGTTTTCAGAGTAAAATCTTTCACTTCCTTGGTTAGGTTTATTCCTAAGTATTTTATTCTTTTTGATGCAATTGTGAATGGAATTGTTTTCCTGATTTCTCTTTCTGCTAGTTCATAGATAATAGTGGATCATATTAAATAACTCCTTCTGCATCTCTCTTCCCCACTTGTCTATACCTGGAAGTCTCTAAGCAGATCTAATTCACTGCCTTTAACAGCCACACATTATTCCATCTACTGTGTCTTTGCTCATGGTCATGTTCTAGAGTCCCATTCCCACTCTGTATGTGCTGTGTCTTTAATCCATTAGGGAGGCTGATGGTGGAAATTCCCGGTCACATGATAGGAAAGAGCAGTGAGAAAGCAGCAAGTGGCATTTCTGGCTGGGTCTTGCCCATCCCCTTGCTGGTGGCCAGCAGCCCTCAGCCCCCAGAGGCGGGAACCCTGACTTTGTTATTGTGAAATCATCTGTATATTGTGAAGTGCTTTGCATATGATGGAGTGATTTGCATACAGGGTATGGGGGGGTGCATCTTAGAGATCCCAGAGCAGCATCCCTGAGCATCTTCCTCCCTTTGCAGAGAAACCAACCCTGGGTTTCCACTTCAGAACTCAGCGAGGGGCACAGGAAGATGTCCTGGCAGAACTGTGGACCTGGGGGGGTGGGGCAGACAGGGGGCTTTCAGTGGAGTTGATCCCACCTGGAAGGAGTTGGGGTCTAGGAAGGGCAGACATGGAAGCATGAGGTGGGACAGTCCACCAGATGCAGCATAGGAGAGCCGCATGTACCCCCAAAGCCCCCAGAAAGCGAGAGCAGCACAGGAGAGATGAAGGGAGCCACACAGGAGGCAGATAAAGGGTCAGAGGCTTGGAGACCTCCACCCTGTCAGTCTCTGCCCGAGTGAGTATCCATGTGCCCCCTCCTGAATATTATACAGCCCTGCCTGACTCCCAGAGATGGATGCCAAATGGAAATGCCAAGCAGGACCCTAAAAGTGAGAGGTGCTATCATATGCTCTGGGCTCAAGGGCACCAGGTTTGAATCCTGACTCTGTCATCTGCACCACTGTGTGACCCTGAGCTAACACTACCCACCTCAACGGGCTAGAATAAGAATTCAGGGTGATAATGCAAATAGAGTGAATGGCCGTAGCAGGTGTTCAGTGAATTGCAGTTATAACAATAATGCGTTTGCTTGCTGCCCTAGTCAGAGGTCAGGCCTAGGTTTCTCTAGGTGAGGGGAGCACAGAGTCCTTGCTCCCTCAGTTACGGAGTTCTGAACGGAGCGGCAGTGTCAAGCCACCGTGTTTTGGACCCCAAAGGGTTACAAGCCCTGGAGACAAAGGCCTGAGGTTCCCAGCGAAAAACCAAAGCATAAAAATAATTCGATGAGTAAGAATAAAATTCCCTCTTCTGAGGTTCCCGGGGCTAGGCCCCTCCCTGCGGCAGGCACTTCCCCTTTCCCGTGTTCATGGAGATGCCAAGCCCCGCTGACTCAGAGCTGGAGCGCCGCAGCGAAGCCACCCGCCCTGAGGCTGTGCTGTCTGGCGGCCGAGCGCGCCCCCGTGCGGTGGAAGCCGCGACTACAGACAGACAAAGGACACGGCCGCCGGACCCGCAAGCCCAGCCAGCAGCGGCTCGCGGTCCCTGCGGGGGCCGCCGCCTCCGTATCCTGCCCAGCCGGCCTGAACTGGGTGCCCTTGGGGCTCCCACTTCCGCTCGGCCAGTCCGAGCGGAAGTGCGCCGGCCGCCCGTGTCCCCTACGGCCTCCAGGCGGAAGCGCGCTCCGGCCGCCGCTCCCCGCGAGTCCGCGTGGCTCTGTGCGTCGGGTTCCGGAGAGGTCCCGTGTGACGTGGCCGCGCGCCGGGGGCGGCTCCGAGCCGGGGGCCGGGCCGCGGCAGCCGGGCCGGTGGGGCGGGCCCGGGGCGGGGCGCGGGGCCGCAGCTGGATGGCCGGGGCCGCCCGGAGCGCCGCCGCTGCCGCACGGTGAGTGACCGCCCGACCCCCGGGGCCCGCGCCCGGGCTGGGACCCGCCCGATGCCCGCATGCCGGCCGGGCTTGTCTCGGTGAGACCTGGGCCTCTCGCGCAGAGCCCAGGCGTTAAACTTCTCCGGGCTCTCCCCCATGTCGCCCCGCTCGTCGCTCCCCACTTTCTGCCGCCGTGCCCCTCCGCGTCCTCCCCTCCCACTCTGTGTAGCTCTCCACTCCTGATTCTCTCTCTCTCCTCTCCGACTCCCCGGACCCCCTTCCCCTCTCTCAGACCAGTGGTCCCCTCACCTCCGGGACCTGCCTCAGCCTTCAAGTAGCCTGGCCCAGTCCTGCCTTTGATTTCATCAGGGTCCCCTGTTAAGGCCTGGAGACCCTGCAAGGGGCATCTTTTCTACCTCCAGAAGCAGCTGCTTTCCACCCTTCCCATCTCCATCAGGGGATGAGGAAACTGAGGCAGGGATGTCACCAGCTCAAGGTCACAGCCAGCATGAGGCAGGGTGGACCACATTTAGACCTCCTGCCTGAGTTTCCACATTGAACTTCTCTTTTGGTTGACTCACATCCACGTCCCGTGGAACCCCCAGCTGGGCACATGCCTGCGGTCTAGAGCTCCAGGCCTCCGCTGTCTGCCTCCTCCTCCACACCAGACACGTTCACCTGCATCAGCGGCTCAGCTCATCTTCACAGCTGTGTGAGGGAGGCAATACTTAACTTCATCCTATAGACATGGAAACTGAGGCTCAGGGATGGGACTTCAGGGACTTGCCTCCGGTGTGAAACAGGTGTAAGCCAGAGCACAAAGTTCACAGCAGGTCTCCAAAGCCTGTACTCTGCACATCTGTCAGGCAGCCCCTACCTGAGGGGTCCTTTCTCTTCAGTCCCACATCCTGTCCGTCTCCATGCCACAGGGATATTGGGCTCATTTCTAGGAAGAAGTTCTGATGTTCCTGCCCAGGCTCAGCTTCTTAAGTTTCCCCACCTGTGCCTCCTAATGTCACCCATGAAGCTGGAGAGTGCCAGCCTCAGTCCCCGGAACGTATTCGCTGGAGCACATCCTGATGGCCAAGCCTCCCCTGGCAGCCAGGCACCCCGTTGGGCCGGGCCTGCCGGTGGCTAAGGGGAGCCTAGCCAGGGCCTCACCCTGTCGTTAGGGAAAGTTTAGCCTCAGGCCGACATGCTGACACAGAGTCTGGAGCTGGCTCAGAAGGAAAAAATGTGTGATCTTTGGGAGTGGGGTTTGGAGAAGCAGAGCTTCTTCACTCTGTGCACCCATCATTCGGGTCCTCAGAGGCCCCGGGCACACCAAGCAGGAAGGCAGATGCCATGGCCACTTGTAGTGGGAGGAGGGTTAAGATGCCACGTTTCCTAAGCAGGTGTGCAGCCAAGGGTGGCAGCTCACGTCAGTGGCCTTTGTGTTTTTCAGCACGCGGCATGCCTGGATGTCCCTGCCCTTGTGGTGGCATGGCGGGCCAGAGGCTCCTCTTCCTCACTGCTCTTGCCTTGGAGCTCCTAGGAGGCGCTGGGGGTTCCCAGCAGGCCCTCCGGAGCCGGGCGGCTGCAACGGCCTGTCGCCTGGACAACAAGGAAAGTGAATCCTGGGGGTCCCTGCTGAGTGGGGAGAGGCTGGACACCTGGATCTGCTCCCTCCTGGGCTCACTCATGGTGGGGCTCAGCGGGGTTTTCCCACTGCTCATCATTCCCCTGGAGATGGGCACCACACTGCGCTCAGAAGGTGGGTGACCCTCCTCTGGTGCCCGAGGGTGGCCAACAGCAGGGTAAACATGCTTTCTTCCTAGGGGAACAGGGTCTTGTGTCCCGGGTTACAGTGTATCTGAGGTGGAAGGAGGGGACAGAATACAGTTTCTCACCTTGGTCCTCTGAGACTGGGGTACGCCATGTTCACTTGTCATTCATGTGTACGTGAGTTCGTTTATTCTGAAAGAATAAAAGTCAACAGACATTCACCAGAAGCAGTACAGATAGGCTGCCTGGGCTCAGGTCCTGGCTCTGCCACTTACCAGCTGGGTGGCACTGGGAAAATTACTTAACTTCATTCTGCCTCTAGCACCCAACCTTAAAAATGGGGGTGATAATAGTTTCTATTTCATTGGCACTGTTAAGAAGATCCAATGAGCTAATATTGGTAAAGCACTCAGTGGGCTGCCTGGTGTAGGAAAAGGGCTACTGTTCACAGGCCCTGTGCTGGGTACTGGTGCAGGGGCTAGCAGAGTGCCACCTCTCCCTTTAGTCTCTGCTCATGCTGCAAAAGAGCCCTCAGACCGAGGGCCCAGGCTGGTCTCGCCCAGGAATACATGAGAGGCTGGCCAGCGGCCCGCCTTTGGGAAGGGGACCTCTCGGGCAACGCACAGGCCAGCGTGCAGGCTCTTCCTTGGCGTTCCTGTCACCCCATGTGCATGTCTGTTCACAAATGCCATATCGTAATGAAAAATACAGTGTCAGATGAGGAGCTGCTAAAAATGCAGGAGCTTGCCTCCTCACCCAAGAGTGTGACACCCAAGGTCTGGACCAGGGCTGCAGGAATCTGTTTGAAATGAGTGCCCCAGGGGCTTGTGCTGCCTGCCAGGCTTGGAAACTGTTCATCCAGCAGGTGGTTATGAACACATCTATGCCAGGTGCTGGGCTGAGGGTTGACACCACAGCTGTGAACAGAGCCCTCTCGGGGCCTTTCTGTCATGCCTGTGCACCCTGTCATCTCAGCTCCTCACGGCATCCTTGCCGGGTCAGTGCAGGGAGGACTTGGATCATGAGCTCCATTTCACCAGTGGGGTGGCACAGGCACAGAGGTTCTTGTGACCAGCCTAAAGTCACACAGCCTGGGAGTAGCAGCTTCCCATGGGATCCTCCCTAACCCCCATCAAGCTGCCTCTGGGCCTCAATTTCTGTATCAGACAAAGGGTTTGGACATGGCCTCTTGGGGCACTTCCAACTGTGGATGCTGCAAGTCTGCAAAAGTCCCCAAATCTGCCACTTTTCTGACAGTAACGGTGGCTGAAAAAGTTCCCATGTAGTGAGGACTTGCTATGGATACTGTCTTCTAATTCCCACAAGATCCCTATTGGATCGATACAATGATCCCAGTGTACAAATGGGGAAACTGAGTCCCAGAAGTCCTCCGCCCAGGGTCATCAGCCGGTGGGTTGGAGAGCTGGAACCTGTTGGGCTTCGAAGCCCATCTCTTAACCATGAAGCAGAAGAGGCTCCACAGTCACCCAGCAGTTGTGTATTTCGGCTGGGCACCTAGCCCTTGCTGGGCCTGGGACCCAGGAAGGGCGGCAGCCCCCATCCAGCCTTCTGGAGGCTTATAGTCTGATTGAGAAAAACACAGAGCCCAGCGAGCTGGGTGGGGTAGAGGCTGGGCCAGGGGCTCTGGCGGGTCGACCCCAGGACCCCCATCTCTGCCTTGTAGCTGGAGCCCGGCGCCTGAAGCAGCTGCTCAGCTTTGCCTTGGGGGGCCTCTTGGGCAACGTGTTTCTCCACCTGCTGCCCGAGGCGTGGGCCTACACATGCAGCACCAGCCCTGGTGAGTGAGGCCACAGGCCAGGGGCAGAAGGGGGGCTGGAGGGGAGCTGCACCCATGCCTGCGGATGGCCTAGGCCCTGCCTGCTCTGCCAGAATGACCGGGAGAGGGGTGCCACGCATCTGCCAGGGGACTTGTCCTGGTCCCAGCACCCTGGCTCCTGTGGGAGTTCCTGGGGCCCAGCTGCCCCACCAGCCAGCCCTGGCCCCCTTGCCCTGTCACTGCCCTGGACTAGGACCCATTCCAGATGGTCCTCCTCCTGTGGCCCTGGCTTGGCATGGCCCGTCGGTGCTGCCCCCTGCAGGTGGCGAGGGGCAGAGCCTTCAGCAGCAGCAGCAGCTGGGGCTGTGGGTCATCGCTGGCTTTCTGACCTTCCTGGCGCTGGAGAAGATGCTCCTGGACAGCAAGGAGGAGGGGGGGACCAGCCAGGTGAGCCCCAGATCCCAGGACCTGGAGAGGTCAGCCTCTGTTCTGTAGTGGTGCCAGGGAGGCCCAGGCTCTGAGTTGAGCCCTGAGAAGAGGGTCTCCTGGCCCTTCCTGGGAGCTCTGCGAGGCTGGGCCGGCTTGTTTGGGAGGATCTGGGGAGTGAGGCGTCAGCCCCTGCCATAGCTTGTTCTTACAGACTGATAGTGAGAGTGGAGTGAGAGGCCGAGTGTCTGTGGAGTCTGGAGGCCCTTGGGTGATTGAGCGGTCAGAAATCTAGCCAGATAAAAGGGCTATTTCCCTTCTGTTTTCCCATCTCTCAGTCCCCTTCTGTGTCTACCCTGGCCAAGTGGGGGGCATCTAATGTCACGTCTCCCTCCTTCTCCTGGCCCTAGGCCCCCAGCAAAGACCCAGCAGCTGCTGCCGTGCTCAATGGAAGCCACTATCTGGCCCAGCCGGCTGCAGAACCCAGCGTGAGTGCTGTGGTCCGGAGCATCAAAGTGAGTGGCCCACTCAGGGCCCCCTCCTCCTACAGCCAGCGTCCCCCAAGTGGCAAGCCCAGCTCAGCCCTGCCTTTCCAGCTCAGCCTGGCTTTCTGTCCCTTCACCCAGGTCAGTGGCTATCTCAACCTGCTGGCCAACACCATAGACAACTTCACTCACGGGCTAGCTGTGGCTGCCAGCTTCCTTGTGAGCAAGAAGGTGCGTGGAGTCGGGGAAGGTGGGGCTCGAGCAGTTCTGGTGAAAATGATGGCGCCCATAGTGACCAGTTGGCTCTGCCTTCAAAACAGGTCTCCAGTCTATCTCCTTCCTGCCCCTCATCACCAACACCCTCATCTAAGCCCCCAGGGCTCCTGTCACTCTCCTGGACTCGGCCTTCTTTTGTCCCAAACCACTAGTCTGTTCTCCTTGCTGTGAACACTGCTTGCTGGGACCACATGCCTCTGCCTGGTGTTAGGCGCTTCTCCCCCACCTCCTTCCTCTGCCCTCTCTGCTCTGGCCCCAGTGGTCTGCCTTACTCTTGACCTGGCTGAGTTCTTTCCCTGGCATGGCCTCCAAATCACACTATTTCGTCAGCCCGAAATGTTCTTCCTTCCACTCTTTGACCCACTGGCTCCTCATCCTTCAGGCATCTGCTTAAACGTCCTTCCTTAAAGAGGCCCCCACTCCTCATGGCCCACGGCACATACCCTTCTCCCCCAGCACCTGGCACAGTGTGTGATCACGCTGGTACTATGTTTAGTCAGTGCCTGCGTCTCCCCTCCAGATTATTAGCTTCAGGAAGGCAGTTTTCTTGTCTTTTTCATTTGCTGCTATATTTCTAGTAGCCAAAAATTGCCCAGCCAGAGCACTCAGACTAAATATTTGTAGAATAAGTGGACAAGTGGGTGCCCTGGCCCTCGGTACAGACGCCCACAGACTCCACTCTCTGCAGATCGGGCTCCTGACCACCATGGCCATCCTCCTGCATGAGATCCCCCATGAGGTCAGCACTGTGGGTGTGGAGCCTGGGGGAGGGATTTGGGATGGGACTGCCCATCAGTGGCAGGCTTGGGGCTGGACTCCTGAGGCCTGGAACTGCTCAGCCCACCCGATGGCAGCCACCATCTCAGCTTTGCTCTAGCCTCTCTGGGCCTGGAGTCCCGGACAAGGGGGAATGTGGGCTGGGGGGCTCAGTGGCAGGGCTGGTGCGGGGGGGCTTGGTGCATGTATCCGTTTCTGAGGTGTTCAGGGGGTCTGACTCCACTGGGGCCCAGAGTGATTATCTGGACCTCCCCTCAGGTGGGCGACTTTGCCATCCTGCTCCGGGCCGGCTTTGACCGATGGAGTGCAGCCAAGCTGCAGCTCTCGACGGCACTGGGGGGCCTGCTGGGTGCCTGCTTCGCCATCTGTACACAGTCCCCCGAGGGAGTAGGTATGGGCGTGGTGGGGAGTGGTGGTCAGCAGAGGGGCCCCAGCCAAAGGGCACAGCTGCCTGCCCCTGGTGTCCAGGCTGGGTCCCGCCTCCAGTCTACCCTGTGGGAGGGTGCGGTGTGCTGCACACGTCTCCTTGGGGCTCCTAGCCAGCTGGGACCCCTCCTAACTTGGCAGAGGAGACTGTGGCCTGGATCCTGCCCTTCACCTCTGGCGGCTTTCTCTACATTGCCCTGGTGAACGTGCTGCCTGACCTCCTGGAGGAAGATGACCCGTGGTGAGCAGCGCCCTGGGATCGCCTCCTTAGGCCGTAGGGATCGAGGAGGAGGAGCTATGCCCCCCCCCGCCCCGCCAGCGCCCCCTGAGCCCCGCCTCCCCCCACAGGCGCTCCCTGCAGCAGGTGCTGCTGCTCTGCGCCGGCATAGTGGCGATGGTGCTGTTCTCGCTCTCCGTGGAGTGACCGCCCGGCGGGCCCCGCCACACAGTGATAAGAGGCTCGGATTCACTCTGTGACCATCTGTGCGGCAGAGAGCCAGTGTCTAAGAGAGCGCACCTCCGACCAGATGAGAGGACGGTGCTGTGTGTGTGTGCAGGTGTGACCAGAGACGTGTGAGACCGACACTGTGATCCCTCATGTGCTGGGCCCAGAGCCCGATGCCCGCGCCCATCCCCGGCCACACTGTGGTCTTCTCTCCTTGCTACCCTGTCACCTTGCACTTCCCAGAGTGAGCAGTGAGGAACAGCAGCATTGGTCCCAAGCAGAGGCTTCTCCCCACCAGGACCCCAGGGGCAGTGAGCATGGCCCAAGGAGCCTAGGGCTGCAGGGAGCCCCGCAGCGGTCGCCCCCTGGGGCCTCATGGGTCCCTCGCCTGAGGAGTTGAGGCTGGGGCACCCCACTGCTCATGCCCTTGCAGCCTAGGGGCCAAGGCTGGGGCACCTTCTCTCTGCTGTGTTCTTTGGCAGCTCAAAAGCCAAAGAAAGGAGAGGCAGGCGTTCATGTAGGCCGCCCCTGCACTCAGCACTAACGGCCATATCTGGCCCAGCATGGAGCTGGGAGTTGCTAAGACCTTTTCCTTCTGGTGGCCCTCCCGCCCTGGGCCAGCTCCTGTCCCCCAGTGAGTGTTCCCCGGGAGCGCCAGCAGCTCTGCCACCTACAGCTGCCAGACAGCAGCCTGCACGGCAGCACGCAGCCCCTGGCAGAGGCCCCGTGGTCCAGCTCAGGGATGCTCACGGTGGCAGGGTCCAGGCAGGGACCTGGGGCAGAGAGGATGAGCCGCAGCTGCTGCCCTGCTCGGGCCCCTTTTCCCGTCCCTCTTTGGGTGGGGGTAAGGTGGGGGTGGGAGGGCTCCTGGCTGTCATCACTCAGGAATGTGCTCTGGGAGAATGCTAAAGCCATAATCCCCAGCTATTTCCCTTGGCTGACGCCCAGGTACTCAGCTGGCTCGCTCCACAGCCAGGCTCCAGCCTCCTGCCCAACCGTGGACGTTTTGAGAAGTGGCCATCAAGAGGGTCTGAATGCTTTTACAGCAGTTTTGCTCTGGTTCCGTTTGTATCTGTAAATACCTATTCTATAGATAAAGGTGCAAATAAATATTATATACAAGCTGGCTGCCTCTGTTCTACATACCAGAGCCCATGGCCAGGGGCCTTTCAGGGCACCCCATGCTCCAGCCAGGTCAGCTGCTCTGGAGACCCCGCTGTGGCGGGCCGCTAGTTGGTCTCCCCAGTCATCCCCACCTCCCAGCCCCCTCCATGCTCATCTCCAGGTTTGGCCTCAATAAAATTATTTTTCATTAGAAAGAAAAGAAATATAAAAAATACTCTAAACCCCACACCCTCGCCGCCTCCCTCCTATCAGGCACGGCGGGGGTGGGGGTAGGGGCACTGCTTCCCCACAGCGCTCTTAGAGGAATGCGGCACAGTCCCACTCCTCCCCAAGCCAAGCAGGGCCATCTTCAACAGGCCACTGGCTTGACAGCAGCATGGGATTCAGCACAGGGGCTATGAGCCCAGGTCAACTACATCCTCCACTGGGAGTGCCTGGCCCCGACTCAGTAACCTACAGCAAAAAGGGATCTGCTTCATGGCGGCGAAGCCAAGGCCCAGTGGGCCTGGTTTGGAGAGAACCAAGGAAGGAAGCCAGGGCTGCCCTGCCAGCCCCCACCCTCCCCCTGGCGGCACTGGGGATGCTGCCTCTGGTGAGCACCTGACGGGTGGCAGATGCCTGTGCAGTCAGGGCACTTAGCCCCCGAGGGAGGCAGTGGGGCCCCATTTACAGATGAGGAAGCCAAGGTGTGGGGTGGTGCCACAGCCAGGTGAATGTCCTAACTGGTTAGAAGGGGGGACAAGGAATGCGTAGGTGGAGGCAGCTTATTGCAGGGCAGGGGACACAAAGCAGACACACTTCAGAGGCTGTGCTGGGGCCTCTGTGGGCAGAGGGTGGGAAGTCGACGGGGCTGCGAAGGAGAGAGCCATGCAGGTGCACCAGGACACTTGGGAAGGCGGCCTGGAGGCGGTGGGACTAGGAAGTTGGGAGTCAGACTAGGAAGCAGCTAAGTCCTCTAGATAGGCTGTAGCAGTTGGTAGCTCACCAAGAACACATCCATTTGGGGAAGGAGACGGGAAAAGGGTGGTGTAGTGGCTTTTGCAGAGGGCAGTGGGATAAAAGTTCTGAAAGGCCATTCATTCAAGGGGCTGCCAAAGCCACTGGTAAAAGAGCTGAGGTTTAATAAGTATTTCTCAGACCTGGGTTTGAGTTCCAGTTGTGTAGTCTTTCTCCAGTTGCTTAAATGCATCTATAAAATGGGGATACCCTATTGGTGGTTACTGGGAGAACTGGGTAAGTCATGCTCAGGACCTGTGTGGCACCCGGCCCAGAGAGAGCCCTCACTGTCTGGCGAACCTCACCAGGTCCTGAAGTGAACTGTGACAGGGCATGTGGTCCGACGGGGTGGGGGACGTGGGTCAGGCCCAGGAAGGCTCTTAGTGGATCCTCAAGGTTCATTTTTCAGTCATAAAACAGGCCAAAAGAGCTAATGGGGACATGTGGACAACACGAAGTAAAGGGCCAGGTAATAAGGGAGGAGTTTAAGGGAGGAGTTTCAAGGAGCAAAGACCTAGAGCCCGCTTTACAAGGAAGCACAGACGAGGGTCGGGACACAAAAACGAACAAAGGGCAAGGCTGGCTATTGAGGCCCCACTCCAGAACCGCAGGGCTGCAGCCTCTAAGGCCCAGAGAGGTGGGACACAGTGGGGGAGAGAGGTTGGGAGGCATGTGGTGAGATCCCGGAAGACCCCAGGCAACAGCTACAGCTCACTGCCATCCTCCCAGAGGGCCCTGCCCTGACAGCTGGTTTGAGGCCCTTGGCCGTCTCAGGTTTCTAGGCAGTGGCACCTGGGGAAGGGACCTCATGCATATGCCCCCACTCTAACCCCCCGAGCCCAGGTATGGTGAGAAAGACAGTGGCAGGGACTGGAAACCATCCTTTATTACGAATCTGAACAAGCAGGACACCAAGGAGCAGGTGTGGAGGTGTGGAGGGCACCACCCTAGGCGTAGTACTGCAGGTTGGCTTTCTTCTTGGCCTGCACCTCCAGGATGCCCTCCATGTAGTCCTCGTGAGTGAGCTCCGTGGCGCCTCTGCGCAGTGCAATCATGCCCTGCACCCAGAATGGACAGGCTTGAGGGTGCTTTCCATGCCCTTGGCCCAGCTCCCAGAGGCCTTGACCTTCTCAGCCTCTTGCCCTCAGCAGTGTCTGCCAGCCAAATGCCCGTCCTATCCAGAGAAGGGGGCAAGCAGGCACGAAGCAGGCGACCCCCCGCCCAGCCCTCCTCTCTCACTCACCGCCTCCACACACACAGCCTTGCACTGGGCCCCATTAAAATCATCCGTGCAGCGGGCCAGCTCCTCGTAGTTCACATCAGGACTAGGGGAGAGGACGAACAGCACAGGGTTATTATGAGGAGGGTATGTCTTCCCATGCTCCCGTCAAGCAGTGAAACCAACTTGCCCTGTGATCGTAGGGCAGACCCTTCCCACTGTGCCTTGTGCTCTTCTCATTAACAAAATGTAGAAAGTAGATGTGAAAACAGGTTCCTCCCGTCTCTTGAGCTCTATACCCTCACTGATTCAGTCTGAGGCAGGGGAGCAGGAAGTTGTGGAGACAAAGGATGAGCCTCTCCCCCTCCCCCAGGTAGCACAGGCCCTGCATCACCACAGCAGCACTGCTGCCACTTACTGGATTCGTACGCCAAGCACTGCACGTGGCATTGCCACCACCCCATGAGATGGGTGCCATTATCCCCAAATCCCAGGTAAGAAACTCAGGTTTAGAGAGGTCACAAAGATCCGACCCCAGTCCCTCTGGCCCCCGGCTGGGTGGGAGCGAGGGCCTCTAGCCTGTGCACCTTCAGAGCACGGAGGAGGAGGGAGGCGGGTGGAATCTAAGGGACACAGCCCCCAGAATGAAGCCCCAGCAAGACACTACCTCAGGCTTCAGAGGAGAAATGAAGGCTGGCATGTGGAACAGTGCTGTGTGTGAAGAGGGAGCGGGGGGTGGTAAGAGTCCTGGGGGGACGCAGCACAGAGGACAGACCCCTCGGCTGCTGTCCCTTCAGGTCTCAATGCCTTGCTCATGTCCTGTTCACCTGACATTCATCTTTCTGGAATGGATCTGCATGATTCTGGCCCGGGCTTCCTCATTGGGCATCGGGAACTCGATCTTGCGGTCCAGACGGCCAGAGCGGAGCAGGGCAGGGTCCAGGATGTCCACCCTGTTAGTGGCTGCAATTACCTGAGCAAAGGGGGAACAGTAACTTGAACTGAGGATGGGGTTGGCAGACAGACAACAGTCATGGCCGCGACAGGCAGTGAGGCAGCCCAAGGTCTGGGTCAGACAGCATGGGGCGTTAAAGACGGGCCCCAGTTCTAAATCTAGCTGCAGGAGCTAGGTGACCGAGAAGGTCCCCTGACCTCTAAACCCTGTGCACAGTCCCAACAACGCTCACCTTTACTTGGGTGTTGGGCTGGAACCCATCCAGCTGGTTCAGGAGCTCCAGCATCGTCCTCTGCACCTCCCGGTCCCCAGCCTTCTCGCTGTCAAAGCTAGGCCACACAGAAGGCCCGGGACACGGTGAGGCCCCGACAAAGGCACAGCCCTCCCCTCCTCCGCCCACCAGAAGCCCGACCCAGCCTACGCAGGACAGGGAAATGCCCCCCTCAGCTTGGAACTCCAGCCTAGGGACTCGCACAAAAAGGGGTCACAGACTGGAGAGGCTCTCGAGATCAGGTGCCAGGATAAGGATACAATGGTGAGCAAACCAGCCACTGCCCGTGCTGGCCTCCCATGAATGTGCCACTGCAAACTGAGCTAAAGCTTAGAAATACAGGATCCAGTCCAGACTTGGAACGTAAGAGAGAGCCCAGGCAGGCATCCCTGAGGAAGTGTCCCTTGGGCAGAGAGGTAAAGGCTGAAATCATATTGGCTGGGCAACCAACCAATGAGAATGGGGAAAAGGAAAAACACATTCCAGACAGGGAATAGCAGGTGCAAAATCGCTCCCACCAGAGTCAGAATGGGCCTGCAACCCAGGAGTCCAGAGAAGCAGGGGGTGAGGGCGGGTCTAGGATGAGGCCAGAGAGCTCTAAGCACAGCCACACAGGGAGCCCTTGCAGTCCATGGCCAACGCAGCATTTATCCCAGGGAGCAATGGAGACGTCCATGAAGGGCTTTAAGTAGGATCTACTTGTGTGAGGGACTGTGGGTGGGTGCCTGTGAGTGAAGTGACCAGGTTTTGAAAATAACACGCTGGCAGCTGAGAGAGAATAGATGGCCGGGGAAAAGACGGCAGCCAGCACTCCCTTACCGCTTGGTGCCGATGGCATCCAGCTCGTCAATGAAGATGATAGACGGAGCTTTCTCCTTGGCCAGAGCAAAGGCATCCCGGACCAGCTTGGCACCATCCCCAATGAACATCTGCACCAGCTGAGGGCCAGCCAGCTTCAGGAAGGTAGCCTGGGGGGCGAAGTGTGGTATAATCAGGTCAAAGGCACCACAAGAGGCCCTTCTGAGCCTGTTTCCCCCCCAGCCCTCCAGGGCTCACCTTGGTCTGCGCAGCACAGGCTCGGGCCAGCAGGGTCTTCCCTGTGCCTGGGGGCCCATACATCAGCACCCCCTTTGGAGGCTGGATCCCCAAGTTCTCGAACTTCTCTTTGTGGTTCATTGGCAAGACAATGGCCTCCACCAGCTGCCAGGAAGAAGTCCTGAGTGAGGAGAGTGAAGCCCTAAGGGCTCCTACAGCCAACTTTTAATGGCATCAGCCCCAGTCTGCAACCCTCTACTCCAATTCAGGGCCATTGCTCTCCTTCCCCCACATCAAAAGAACACAAAATGCTGACTCCCATGAAGGCCAGCTACAGTCTTTCCAGGAACAGCAGATTTGGTAGAAAGGCTGGGGCAACAACTAGAAGCCCGAGTTACCCTCCTGGCTCTTGCCCTACTCTCCTGTGCCCCTGGACAAGTCATTTAAATCTCTCTGGACCCTAGTCTCCTAAACTGTGACTTGGTACCCTCTGTGCTTCCCTAGGATGCTATGAGGATAGAGGCACATTGTGGGAAGTGCTCTGGCCAATGAAATTTAAAACATAAAAGGCTGACAACACTGACAAGGCTGCTTGTGTCTGCCATGTCTCCCTCACCTCCTGAATCTGCTTGTCCAGGCCTCCGATGTCACTATATTGCTCTGTGGGCCTCTCATCCACCTCCATGGCCTTCACCCGTGAGTCATACTCTGTGGGCAGGGTCTCCAGGATCAGATAGGAGTCTTTGTTCACACCCTGAGGACACAGCACGAAGCCTTCAAATTTGTCCCAGCTCAATGCCTAACTAATTGGCTGGGTTTCAGGTGTCTGTAGAGTGAAAGGAAAGATGTGGGACTGGGCGACACAAGAATCAAAGAGTAGGTACACAAGATCTGACTTTCTAGGCTGCTCTGCCATGATTCAGGGCCACCATTCACATGGGCCTGGGGCAGGGGCTCAGCGAGGGAGGGGGAGAAATCTCACTGAAAAAGCCCTGCCTGGGCTCAGGGACATTACTCACCACCAAGTCCCCTGGCTTCAGCTTCTCAGCATCCACCAGCCCAATCACTGGCAGGAAGTACGTCTGCAGGAAGGATTGCAGGTACAAACTCGGTTCCTGCCCTCAGTAAGGCTCTCTAGCCCAGGCCCACATCCACCCCTCAGCCTCTTTGGTTCTGTTGCAGAGCCAGCCTCACCTGTCGTGTAGAGGTTTTGATCACCGCACATTTGCCCTTCCTCTGGGAGTCCAGGTCAATATTGGCACCATCCTCCTCTTGGTCATTGGGATCAACATCCAGAAGCTGGGAAGGGAAAAGCTCAAGTCAGCAGGCCCTGCTCAGCTCCTTGAACTCTCCACAGCCCAATGCATTTGGGGCCAGGACAATCCCAACAGTTGCAGGCCTGGCATCCCCACCTCATTCCTCAGATCAGACCAGCAAAGGTACAGTTGGTAAGCCAGGGAATTGATAGCATCTCTGTCTAGGTGTTGTTTCTCTGCACAGAGCTCATCTACCCCCTAGCAGAAGAGGAGCTATGTGAGGCTTCCGAGGCCTTTTCAGGCCCTGTATATACTCAGGGAGGGGGCCCTAGGAGGTGTAGCTCTAACATGCAATTTGAGCCTCAAGACTTCCACCCACTCTTTTCCCAATGGCCCCACTGCAGGCTGTCTTCAAGCCCCACTGACCCTGACCCCCTCTTCCCCTCCACATACACACACACCTCGATGACGTTAGAAACAAGGTACGGCAGGGTCTTGTTCACTTTGATTTTCTCGCTGTTCTCTTTGATCTTGTCCTTCATGGCCTGGAGTTCATGGGTGACTCGCAACACTTCGCTCTTCATGATCTGGGGGGATGAGAGTGGAAGCAAATGTTCTGCTTGGCCCTAGAGCCCTGTACTTGGTGAGGTCCAGGCTGCCCAGACGACCCTCCCACATCCATTCTCTCAGCTCGATGGCTCTCTGAAAGCTGAGCTTGTGTTCACATTCAGCAAAAGTCAAAACAGGCCAGTCTGGAAACCTCCTGGTCAAGTAGTTATAGTAAAGGAAATAGAGCAGGACTGTGAGTCAAGCAAGTATAGCTTTGGGGTTCTGCCTCTTAATAAGAGCTGGATATTTTCACCATAACAAAAAACACCCTGAGCCTCAGTTTCCTCATCTGTAAAATGGGGATTTCTTAAAACAAGGACTCTTGAGTAAAACTTAAGGATCCCATGTGGAAAGGCAGTCTAATGATTCCCCTTCTCAGACCTGGTCTCCCAACACCCTGACCCTCCTCTTGTCCCTTCTATGGCTTGGTTTTCTCCTCTTTTTTCCTGATCCAAGGAGGAAGCCGCGGGCCCTATGCCTCCCCCAGGGAGGCCGAGAATGACGTGAGGCTGGCCGCCAGGATCGCCGGGACCTGCCCTTTAGCGGCTTCACTATCTGCACCTGGGGCTGTAAGCCCACCTTGATCTCACTGTCCAGCAGCCGCGTGCGCTGGATGATCTCTTCTGTGGACATCTTGAGCACCTCCTCCCCGATGCCATCTTGCTGTTAAAAAAATTTTTTTTAACTCAGGGCAGGCATCCCGCGTCCTCCGCGAGTCCACTCACAGCCTCTATTTCCCCGTCTAACCCTGTCCCCATATTACGTGGCGCCGACCCCAGGAACAGGACAGATCTGGACCCCCAGCCACCTCCTCCCCTCCTGCCAAGGGCGTCTCCTCACTGGCCCCAGCTCTCCCAGCGCGCACCTCAGCCTCATCCCATACGGTCGCCATCTTCTCCTGCCGAGTCACTGGACTCCCGAGTTTCGGCAGCAGATTCATTCCCTAGATAAGACCAAAGACCGAACTGAGCAGAAACCGGCGAGAGATTAATACTGTCTTTTCTAATGCCTGCTCTTGACTACTGGCGGACCTCTCTCACCGAGTCCTGACTCTACCCAATTAGCTATGGCCGTGTTGCTTCAGCGAATCTGCCTCTCTGATTCAAAAGACGCAGCCCGGCCACAGGACCCGCCCCCTTCCTGAAATATTTAAGCCGGGAGCGAGAGGTGGGTGCGCTATTGGCCGGCGCGCGCAATGGGGCGGGGCCTAAATGTAAAACCGGAAGAGGAAGGAAAATGCTGGGCCCTTCGAGGGACCCTGGGAGATGTGGTTTTAATCTGGCAGGTAACTGGGAGGGCGCTTTCCAGGGAGACTGAACCTCGGAATCTGGCCCAGCTAGGAATTCGGGAATTCACGCAATGGCCCTGCCTCCCAAACCATAGACAACATACGCTACCCGTGTGCAAAGGGCCAAAAAAAAAAGGGTATGACACCTCAGGCAGTCCTCTTATTATTTAAATACAGGCTGGCCACACAGGGTTACTGGAGAGAATTATTAACCTGTCTTAAAGAGAGTAATTGCTCCTGCTACTAACTTCGGAGCTGGCGTAACAGAACTGCCCACGTAGGAAGAGCTCAACTGACAACGGTCTCTACCTTAAAAACATTATGACTCATGTCTGTAATAGTTTTTTTCTCATCCCACTGAGTAGGCCAGATCACTTTGGATATGAGACTCATATGTTGTACCTGTGTCCCGGGGTCCTGGAGGGTGTTTATCACTCTCCAGTGAGGCCCAGGGCCCCCTAGAATGAACTTCGTGGAAGCCACATAGTTTATATTTTAAGTCAAAACATCACGAATCACCCCTAAACCTGGTGAAAATCTGTCGTGGTTTTCATGGAACACAGTTTAAGGCAGGTACTTATTTCTTTAGATAACAGCATTTGCCCCTAATCATTCAGGCAGTCAAAGGCACCTTTGAGAGTAACAGCATTTATTCCATCCCCTCAACAGCGCTGCCCAGTGGACAGATTGAATAAGGTGTTTCAACTTTAGATAAGGATGTGGAGGATCAGAGAGGTTAAGTGACTTGCACAAGGCTGTTCAGTGAGTCAGTGTCAGCACTGGGGTTGCTGACCCCAAATTCACACTTTTCAGAGTTGCCTGACAGGAGTCAAGAAGGCCAGTTGGGGACGTTGCTGTCCTGCCTGTGCTGGTCCCACCACACCTAGCGCAGGTGGGTCCTATTCTGGGGCCAACATTTGGTATATGTCATGGTCAACCTCAAAACAGGTATATGTTTAGCAAGCCTCCAGCCTGGACCTGTGGCGGGTCATGGAAGTCTGTGACCAAACTTTACACAGGCTCCTCTGAGCCCTCTTTTGTACCAGGTCTTGTCCTTGGGCCCTGTCCTCTGTCTAACCCAGATTTTGCAAGAATCCTGCCAAGTCAGTTTATTGAGACTTCCCCCCACCCCTTTGATACCTGATAATCCTTGATATTTGATTAAGTTTCTTATCCCCACCTTTGATATATAAATCCTTGGCTTGCCCTTAGGAAGAATACTGTTAGGTTAGTTTAGCAAGAATCCCCCTACCCTTGACAAATCCTTTTAGTAATTTTCCATTCGGTGACCTCCCTCCCTCCCTCTGCTTATTGACTACAAATGCCCAGCTGTCTTTGCTGTATTTGGAATTGAATTCGGGTGTATAATTGAAGCCTCTGTTCCCTATTGCAATAGTACTGGATAAAATCTTTCTTTACTGCCTTGAACTGGTATGTGGCTCTATTTCTCTGTTAATAGCAGGAACTGATGAAAGTAGCCTGTTGCTGAGACAAAATAAGCAGACAAGATGACAGCTACTTTCACATCCAAAAAGCAGTCAAGGAGGACAGCTGGACTCAGCCTCAGTGCATCCAAGAACTCTAGCAGCAGGGATTAGAGAGACTTATTTCAGTCAATTCTTAAATACAAATTCTCTATGAAATATAAGAGGGTGCCCCAGGAAGTAGTGAGCTCTCCATCATAGGAAAAGGGAAGGCAAATGTGGGACCACCGCGTGGTGAAATGTAACAGACAAGACTCCTGAAAGGGATGGAGAAGGATTGGCCCATAGGCATTTTAAGGACCTTTCTTAGGCTTAGAGAATGAATGACAGGCCAGAATGGTAGGGATAGATTATCTTGAGAGCCCAGGAGTAGGGATGTCTTGGGGGAAATAGGAAAAAAAGGAGAACAGTTCATGAAGGTTCAGGCTGCTCAAGGGGATCAAGGAAGTACCAGGAGGTCAGTCCCGGCAGGGAGCTGAGAGCTTGGGGCACAGCATGTCCTCAGGGGGATTGAGGGTGACCCTAACATGGGCCTCTAGGGAGAAGAGGCATAAGCGGGCCTAGAACAAGGTGGGGCAGGGAGCCAAGATGCTGCATGAGGAGAGGCTGCAGCTAGGAAGAGTCGGGAAGGGCTGAACAACCTCTTTCAATCCTAAGCTCCTGGGGTTGGGGCTAGGTGCAGAGAGGGTCTGCTGTGGAGAGCGGTTGGGACAGAAGGAGCAAGAGTACAGGACAGGACTGATTGTGTTTTTGTGCCTAGTCTCCATCTAAGGCCTGAACCGGGCCTGACTCTGAAAGAAACCTTGAAAAGTTTCCTAAATTCCAGGAACAAGTATCTCAGGAATGCAGGGAGGTCTTATCTCAAGGCCAGCCACCTGGACCAGATGCCCCCAGGCGTATGTGACTTAAGTACTGGATTAATGTCCCATTGTATTGATCTGTGGGCAATACTTAAGTGATTGGATTGAGGTCCTTGAGAAGGGTGTGTGAATCTAATCTGTAGGCAATTCATGTGTATATAAGCCATGCCAGAATAAAGCTTCTTTGCATTCTGCATTCTGCACCAGACAGTTTGCCCTCCCGTCGTCTTGTATATACAGCCCAACGCCCCCACTCAGGAACTGTTCGACTCCTGCCGGCAGGACCCGGCAGTCTGCCCTATATATCCTCACACACACCATGTGACCTTGGGCAAGTCCCGTCCCCTCCCTTGTCTCCATTTCTCCATGTGGGAAAAGCAGAGGCCCTCGTGCCCAACACAGACGATGTGGTGTGGATTAAACAGGGTGGATGTGAGAGTGCTCTGAGTATTGTAGAAAAGCAGATGTTTCTCTGCCTCAGCATCAGGTTGGGTGAGAGCCACTCATCTCTGACCTGCTCTCCACAGGGTAGCCAGAGCGATCTTTACAAAACCAGATCTAATTATACCCCCACTCCCTCAGAAAACAAAAGAAAACAAGGAAAGCCTGCTTGAAGGTTTCCCACTGCTCTTCAGATAGAGACCAAAGTCTTTGTGGTCGGGCCCCTGACCATGGCTACAGCCACCTTGTTCACTGGCCCCCTGGCAGCTTGCTCTGTTCCTGAGACCCAGCAGTAGCTTCAGCTGCCTCTGGACCTTTGCTTCTCCCCTTCCGAGAATCCTGTGCTCCGACTGTAAACTAGCAAACGCCTTCACCGTCTTCAGATCTCAGTTGTGAGGCCCCCCTTGCCCAGCCAAACCAGGCCAAATCCCCTTGCTCGTCCTTGCGCGGCCCCCCGTCCCTCAGAGCCCTGATCAGGCACGTTTGCTGTGTGATGACTGGGTTGCTTGGCTTCCTGTTCCTGGATTATGAACTCCATAAGCGCATGTATCTGATGTGGCTACCACAAGTCCCCAAATAGACCTAGGAAAGTGCCAGGACAATTTAAAAAATATTTGAAATGAAAATTAAATCTCAAATCACAGACTGCACAATTTCCTCTCCGAACTCCCTTGGGCCACACCCAGGAGGCATTCCCTCATGGGAAGAGAAAAAACAACATCAATGTACTCTGCACCTACCTATTGCTCAGATCAAAACCTTGGAGTTATCCTTAACTTCCCTCTCCACACATTACATCTGATCTGCCAGAAAATCCTGTTGATTCCAGCTTAAACAGATATCCAGAATTCTGGAATGATAAGATCTGAATCAAATCCAGTGGAGGCATGAATGGAGGGCATGGACATAACGAAACAAGATTGTCCATGTGCTAGAAATGAATACTGTTAGGGCTAAGATGGAGATTCATTGTACTAGTTTGTCTATTTTGTACATATATTTTAAATTTCCAAAATAACATATACTTTAATATACAAAAGATTTCTTTTTAAACTATACTTCTTATATATTAAATGTAATAGATATATAATTCTGAGGATATATAATATCCTCAGAATATGACACTTCTCACCACCTCCATGGCGTAACACCCTGGTTCAAACCAACATCATGTCTGACCTACATTATTGCAGGGGCCTCTTCATTGGTCTGCCTGCTTCTACCCTAAACTTCCTATGATGGTTCATTTCATGTGCCAATTTGACTTAGCAATGGCATGCCAATATTTGGTCAAACATTATTCTGGGTGTTTTTCTGTAAGGGTATTTTTCGGATGTAGATGAGAGCACACTGAACCGGCAGAATGAGCAAAGCACATTGCACTCACTCATTTGTGTGGGTGGGCCGCGTCCAATCAGCGGAAGGTCTGCATAGAACAAGGCCGACCCCCTCCAAGGAAGAGAGCACTCTTGCCTGACTACTTTGAACTGGGGACAGCAATCTTCTTCTGACTTTGAACTTGAACTGAACACTGGCTCTTCTGGAACGTACGCCATCAGCTGCCCTGGTTCTCAGGCCTTCTGACTCAGACTGGAGCTAAGCCATCAGCACTGCTGGGTTTCCAGGTTGCCAACCCATTCTCACATTTGGGGACTTGCTTACCTCCATAATTGCATGAGCCAATTCCTTATTATATATTCAATAAATACATATACATAGATATGTGTGCGTATATATAATACATTCACAAACTCACACTTGGGGGTCAGCCTTGTTGTTCAGGTCTTCAACTGACTGAACGAGGCCCACGCACATTAGGAAGAGCAGTCTGCTTTTTTCGGCCTACTGATTTAAATGTTGATCTCATCTAAAAATACCTTCACAGAACTATTGGTTCTGTTTTGCTGAACCCCAATATACTTCCTAAAGTCTATTATTCCAAAAAACTTTGTTTTGAAAATTGTTAAATATATTTAAAAATTGAAAGAGTGTTCAATGAACACTGTACCCCTTTCATCTAGATTTGCCAATTGATAACATTTCGTCACATTTGCTTTTGCTTTATGTGTGGGTGTATGTACACATACTCTTTTTTCAGAGCTATTTCAAAATAAGTTGCCAATATCATGATACTTCAACTCTAAATATTTCACCCTGGCTCCTAAGAATATTCTCATATGTAACTACAGTACAGTATAATACATTATCATACCTAAGAATTTAATATTTGCTAATATCTAATATACAGTTCATATTAAATTTCCTTCTATCATTCCCAATATGTCCCTTGTAGCCTTTAACAAAAAACCCAGTGTCAGACTCCAAGAAGGGACTAGTGGTTACCAAAGGGGAGGGGTGTGGTAGGGCAGATGCGGAGGGAGGGAAAAGGGGATTGAGGGGTACCATGATTAGTACACATGGCATGGGGGGTCATGGGGGAGACAGTGTAGCACAGAGAAGACGAGTAGTGACTCTGTGGCCTCTTACTACACTGATGGGCAGTGACTGCAATGGCGTATGGGGAAACTCGATAATAAGGGTGAATGTAATAACCACAATGCTTTTCATGTGAAACCTTCATAAGAGTGTATATCAATGATACCTTAATAAAAAAAAACACCCAGTGTCATGTCAAGAATCACACATTGCATTCAGGTATCATGTCTCTTTAGCCTACTCCAATCTAGAACAGTCCCTCAACCTTTTTTTGTCTTTTATGAAATTGACACTTTTTTAAGCAACCAGGCCAGTTGTCTTATGTAGTCTGTTCTCAACACAGCAACCAAAGGAATTATTTCAAAACCTAGTTAGATCATGTCACTCCTATGTTCAAAACCCCGCAGCAGCTGTCCATCTCACGTAAAGCTCCCAATGACAGCCCAGGGCACCCTGAATGTTCTCACCCCCCCGCCACCAGTTTCCTCCAGGAGTTCAGCTCCAGCAGTCTTCCTCCCTGCTCAGTCACAGGCATCCTTGCAGCTCGGTGGCCAGGCCAGGCCAGCTGCTATCTAGGACTCTGATTCCTTCTCATGGAAGGCTCTTACCAGGATATTTGCTTGGTTCACTCCCTCACTTCCAACAAGTTTTGGCTCAAATGTCTTCTTCTCACTGAGGCCCACCCTTAACAACCAGCTCCTCCAGTCTTCCCCAAGCCCCCCGGTCCCCTTACCTTACACCATCTGTTTTTAATTACATATTTTAATTTTGAAAACAATCTCAAATTTAGAGAAAAGTAGCAAACAAAATACAAATAGTTTTTTTTTTCCTTGCACCATTTGAGAGTTAATTGCTGCCCAGTTACAACATCATCTCAAATATTTTGGTGGGAATTTCCTACAAACAGGGACATTTTCCTACTTAACCACAACACAACTTTTACCATCAGGAAGTTAGCGTTGATATGTTTCTGCCTTCTCATCCTCAGACCCCATTCAAGTTTCACCAATTGTCCCAATAAAGTCCTTTACAGTAAAGGGACCCAGTTCAGGAGCATTGTATTTAGTTGTAGTGGTTTAGTCTCTTCCAATATGGAAGATTCTCTGTTTTCCCTTGGTTTCATGACTTTCACACTTTCAAAGATAATAGTTACTTTGTAGAATGTTTCTAAATCTGTGTTTATCTGTTGTTCCCTCATGATTTTAGATTCAGGTTATCTGTCTTTGGCAGGAATATTGCAAAAGAGATGAGGAGTTTCTCATTGCATTCATTCAGGAAGCACCTGGCTTTGTTTTGGCCCATTACTACAGATGTTAACCCTTCTCAATTGATTAAGCTGGGGGTCTGTCAACCTTCTCCACTGTGAAGTTACTCTTTGTTCCCCCTTAAAATTAGTAATTATTTTCTGACTTTGGAACTATGTAAATATCCCATTCTTCACTAAAATTTTAATGTATTCATTTATTTATTTACATCAGTAGGGATTCTTATTTTATTCAATAAAATGTTAGTATCATTGCTATGGAGTGAATTTTTGTTTCCCCTAAATTGATATGGCAAAGCCCTATCCCTCAATATGATGGTATGGAGACAGGACCTATAGGAGGTAATTAGGGTTAAACCATGACAATGGGGCCCTCAAGATGGGATTAGTGGCCTTTAAAAAGAGGGAGGAAGATCTCTCTCTTCCCAAAGCACAGAGGACAGGCCACCTGAGGATGCAGTGGGAAGGCAGCCGTCCGCAAGCCAAGGAGGGAGCCCTCACCCGACATGGACCCTCCTGGCACCTTGATCCTGAACTTCCAATCTCCAGTACTGTAAGAAAATTAATTTTAGTTGTTTTAGCCACCCAGTCTATTGTATTCTGTAATAACCTGAGCTAAGATAAGCATTATTAATTGACACTTGGAAGCCCATTCAAATTGGCTCTTGTGTCCTTTGAGTTATATTCATCATTCTTAAACCTTTCTTTCTTTCTGACCCAAGATAGTCCAGGCTCATTTTGCACTTTCCCTGGTCCACGCCTAGAATCAGGTGTCTCTCCAGAGACTTGATTCCTTTTAGTGGAACATGGTATTTAGAAGCCAGCCTCTGGGTGCTAGACGTGCTCATTGCTATTGGCATGTCACTACTCCCAGGCTAGTACACATACATACACACCTAACTATATCTATTTCTCTATAAATATATTTTGAAATCCATGAGTTTACACTTATCCCTACAATTCCAACTCAATACTACAGGGTCCCTTCTGGTTTTCTCCATTTCCTTATTTGTAACTCCCTTTTTAAATGATAATCTGGTTCCCATTGCCCTTAATATGTTTACTTATTTGATCAAACCCCCCTCTGTGTAATTTCTCATTGCCACTCCCTTCTCATTGCACTGATCCTTCTTCACCCATCTTAGTCTGAAGGCCGAACATGCATGCGCTATTCATTATACTCAAGCTCTGACACCTCACACCTGACCTTCCTCAGCCTGAATGCCTCCTCACCCTGCTTAGGCCCCAGCAACCCATGCCAGGCTGCTCCTCCCTACTTGGCTTGGTCTCTGACACACAGCACTGGGGCACCCCCTACGTCCCCACCATAGGAAACCCTCTCCACTATGCTCAGGTTCTGGCTCCCCATGCTAGGCCTTTCTCCTCCAGGGTATCATCACCATGCTCTGGCTCTGATACACTGGACCGGGCTGCTCTGCGCTTAGACACCCTCCTTGCTCCCCTTGCTCGGCTCCAGTTCCCAGCACCAGGCCTTGCTTTCACAGGAACTCTTTCTCACCCTACTTGGGCTCTGACAGTCCAGGACGAGGCCTCCACATGTGTGGATGCCCTTCTGTCTCCGTGCAGGCTCTACCCCCCAACCCTGGGGCTTGCCCTGTGTAGACATCTTCCTTACCCTCCTTGGGTTTGAACACCCTACACCAGGCCACCCTACACACGGCTGCCTGTCTTGCTCTGTCTCATCTAATAGTTTTAGGGCTGAAAAGAAGTGGATGAAGGTGAAGAATGCCGTTCTGTTCTTCATTGTTCCAAAGCACTTATCACTTTTGTATTAGTCTGCTACTGCTACTTTATCCCATTAGTTTTGCTGTAACAAAATACCACAGACTGGATGGTCTAAACAACAGAAACATATTTCCTCACATTGCTGGTGGCTGGGAAGTCCAGGAATAAGGTGCTGGAAAATTCAGTTTCTCGTGAGGCCTCTACCTGGCTTGCAGATGACACCTTTTTACTGTGTCCTTAAGCGATTTTTCCTCTGGGCAGTACTGAGAGAGAGAGAAAGCTCTCTGGTGTCTCTTCCTCTTCTTATAAGGACGCTAGTCCTAACTGATCAAGGCCCTATCCTTATGACCTCATTGAACCTTAATTACCTCCTTGAAGGTCCTATCTCCAAATACAGTTACACTGGGGGTTAGGGCTTTGACATATGGATCTTGGGGCACATAATTCAGTCTACAGCATTTGACAGATCTGCTATTTTGCTTATTTATTATGTTTACTGTTTAGTGCATCCTCCCTCCCCACACCTGCATATCAGCTCCCCATCAGCAGGAGTCTTTGTCTCTGGCTCCCTGTGGCACCTCAAGAACCTGGAAGGGTAGCTGGAGGCACTTATATGTATGGAGGGACCACTTGTATCTGAGGAAGTTCACATGAGGCACCTCACTTCCACTTTCCCCTATCCCTCAGAACTTTGGCAGGAAGAGCAGAATCAATGGGACCAGGTACAGTTTATTTTTCCATAAAGAGCAAAGTACAAAGGAGCAGGGGAGAGCGGCTGTAGGCAGGTTCCAGGCACTGGCTGAGGCCCCAGGAGGCCTTGGTGGCTGCACCAAGAATAAACAGGCTTCTGAGGCATGGCCGGTCAGGGCCCTCCACTGTGATGGTGGAGAAGGAGCCGGGGGAGGTGAGGCGGAAGCTGACTGGAGTCACACAAAGCCAGGCTTCATGGATGAACGGCGGCAGTTGGGGCAGCTCCGCGTGCCATTGTTCTGCAAGCACCTTGAAAGGCAAAGAGCTCTGTCACTCACTGAGCCCATCCTGGATCTCACTCTCTCTCCTTCTCTATCCTCTGCAGGGGCTGGGACAGTGTCAAGAGGAGGGATGGGCCCCCGGTGCCTGTGGACAGCCCTGCTTGCCCCACTTTCTCCCCCAGGGGCTTCCAGGACAGAGCCTAAGCTGGGAGTCAGGAGGTCGGACGCAGGTCTGGCTGTGGACGTCCAAATCCCATGACCTTTGAGAGGCATCTGTGTTCTCTTTGGGGAGAATAAGAACAGCCACCTCATAGGGCTGCTGGAGGGTTTGACGAGTTAATATGTGGGAAGCTCTTAGAATACTCTTGGGATGAAGAAAGCACTAGTATGTGTTAGCTGTTAGTATTTCTATTGTGATTAGGCCAGCTGGGGCCCCAGAGTGTTCCGAAGAGACCCTGTGGCCCCTGCCTGCCCGCCAGGAGCCCTCACCTGTGGTGGAAGATGTGAGAGCAGGGCAGGGCCTGCAGCCGGCTATTCCTCTCGCCTATGGATTCGCCGCACAGGCCGCAGTAAAGCTCCGTCTCCTCCACACACTCGTGGAAGTGCACGACGTGGGCACGCAGCTCCCGCTGCAACCCCTTGCTGCGGTAGATGCTCTCGCTCAGGCAGTGCAGCTTGAGCTGGCTCAGCTGGGGCCGGCAGGACAGCGGTGCACACGTGGGGGACAAGGCCAAGCCAGTGTTGGTGAGCAGCTGTCCTGATTCCCGCCTTGCTCAGCCCAGAAGCTGCCCCGAGGGGCTGCTGAGCAGACAGTACACTCAGAGTCCAGTCCTGGTTGCGTTCCTGACTTGCTGAGGGACCTAAGAAAAACATCCTGCCCTCTCTGGGCCTAGGTTTCCCCTCGTGCAGAACAAGGTCAGTGAGGTGAGTGGTCCTCACCCCGAACTGGCTGGGAACCCCAGGCTTTTGAAGGATTTCACTGACCAAACCTGCTCCATGAACTTCACTGCTTTCTTGTCTTTGTTAATTAAATACACACAACAGCTCATCAGTATTTCTGGCCTGCCTGAGATACCTGGGTAAACCTGAGTGGCTATAATCTAGCCAAAACCAAACATATTTGGCATTTTAATTGGACTGTGCACCTGATCCCAGAGAAATTCATATCTTCTAGAAGACTATGAAAAACACTGAGCCTATTTTCAACATATAAAGATTTGGATACGATTATTAAATTTGGAGAGGCCACATATACTACAGAAGGAACAGAGGCTTTGGAGTTAAGACAGACCATTACCAGGTGTGGGACCTTGGGCACCTCTCTGAGCCTCATTTTTCTCATCTGCAAAAAGGGGTTTGCAGTACCCACCTTGAAGGGAAATACTGACAACTGGAACCAATACCTAAACCCTGTGTGCCCAGCTCTCAGTGAGTGGAGACCACTGTTCAGAGTTTTAGTGACCATCAAGAAGCCTCCGGGGAATTCTGATATCCTCCAAGCTATGGGGTTCTGTCCTGCCCTGGTGCGCTCTCTGGGTGGAAGAGAAACAGCCAGGGTCTAGGGATGGCTGGAGGAAGCTCCTGGAGATCAGGACATGGGAGGGCTCAGGGTGTCCTTCCCACCCACCCGGGATCCCACCAGGGGCTCGTGACTCCAGACCCGGAAGACAGAATTCAGTCTGACCTTGTTCCCCACCTCCTCGGCCAGGTCCTGGGCTCTCTCGACGGCATCCAGAGCCTGGGAGGTGAGCAAAAGCCAGGGCTACAGACAGAGCTCTCTGACAGAAGCCGTGGTTCGTGGGAAAGGAAGGGATAGGGAACAGTGGGCCTGGGGAGGACGACATGGCTGGGCAGCTGCCCTGTGTGTGAAGGTAGCAGAAAAGAGGCTGGTGCAGTCATAAGAGCTATGTAGACATGTGCTTCCTGCCTCAGTTTAGTCAGATACAGAATGGGAAGAATATTTCTATCTTGTGGGGTACTGTGAAATTCTGGGAAGCAGTTAAATATCATGAATTCAAACCCCAGCTCTGGCCCTCTACTAGTTACGGGTCTGGAGGACAGACACATGGGCCTTCTCTGAGTCTGAAAAATCCCTTGGGATGTCCTAGCTTCACAGGATTGGGGTGAGGCTGATGTTAGACAAAGTGTCCAGCCCAGGGCAAGAGTCCTGCCCAGGACCCAACCCACAGACTGCTGGCTGAGGGCTAGGGGCTGAAGGGCAGGGCCAGACCATACCTTGTCCAGTATCTTCCTAGCCACCCAGCATTTGGCCACACCCAGCAGCACCTGCACCTGCCCCAGGCGGTTTCCGATTTCGGTCATGAGGCTCATGGCGGAGTCGTACCTGGGGAAGGCTGTCTGCACAGCCAAGTGGAGAGTGGAGTCAGGCTGAGCCAGGCCTGCAACTCCTCCACCACGTCCCAGTGACCTCACCTCTAGGTCCCCACGACTCCGGTGGATGTCAGCAAAGCAGAGCAGGCAGAGTGCCTGTAGTGGTCGGTCCCCATGCTGCAGCGCAATTTTCATAGACTCCTGCAAGGGAGGCTGGTCACTCAGGCCCGCTCATCTGCTCCCAACCACAGGGCCTCCAACCCAGTGGGCCTCACTGGTGGGGCAACCCAGGGATCACCAATATCCTCAGGGCCTAATATACCTAGCCCGGTGCTGTGGCCCCACAAACCCCGCCCCCACTGCCAATTAAGGCCTTGCACCCAATAACGCAGAAACAGACTCAGAGAGAAGTGACTTGATCGAGGTCACCTGGTTAGTAGGTGGCAAAGCTGGGATTTGAACCCAGGTCAGTGGAACTCCAGGGACTCTTTTCCTACTTAAAGTGCCCCACAGAGGCTATGTGGGGTGCAGAGGGAAGTCCCCTCCCCTGAGAATGGACCGGAAGGGAGTGAGGTTTGGAATGGGGGAAGGGAGAACGCATCCATCAGGGGGTCAGCTAAGGAGAGGCTATGCCAGGGGCAAGCCTTGGGGGCTCAGTGGGCGGGTACGGGAGGAGACCCTGGCCCACACCATCACCCTGCACCTGCCTGCTTCCTTGCTGCCCACCTCACAACACTCCATGGCACTGCCCAGGCGGCCCAGCAGGCGATATGCCACAGCCATGTGGTACTGGCTCATGGCCCGGTACTTGAGGCTCCAGCCTTTGCCGTAGTCGTTAACGAGCTCTGCGGCCTTGCAGGGGAAGAACAGGGCTTTCTCGTAGTCCTGTAGGGGACACAGGGAGGGGTGAGAGTGGGAGGGGGCACACTGAGGGGCAGGAGCTGCCCCAATGTTGAGGGCTCCACCAGCAACCAGGGGTGCCCACAGGCCCAGCTGGTATTCGTCTATCCCTTCTCAGATCGAGAGAGAGTGATGCAGGCGAGGGCACAGCCAGGCACAGGTTATGGGCCCCGTGAGCGCAGGGGTCCCATCTGCTTTGCCAATGTATCCCAAGAGTCTGGCAGTTCTTGGCTCTTAGTAGATGCACGATAAATCGTTTTTGAATGAATGAATGAGAAGGCAAGAAAGTACCGTTGGCTTCCCTTCTCACCCAGTCGGAGCTGGGTAGGAGGAGGAGACACCGGAGCCCCACACCCCTCGGGAGTCCGGAGCGACCCAGGGCCGGCGCGGGCGGCTCAAGAGAACGCCCGGACAGCCTCGCCGAGGCAGCGAACGCGCCTCTCATCCTTTCTTGCTCCCCACACCTCCGGATGCCTTTACCAGCCCGTGACCTCGCCTCACACCCCACCAGGGAAACAAGGACCCTGAGCGGGCCGCCTCCGGCCTCCTCCGTCGGACCCGCGCCGCCTGGCCGCTCTGCGCCCCCACCAGGCGGGCGCCCCGGCGCGGCTCGGGCGTCAGCTCCACCCCCACCTCTTCCTACGTTGCGCTCAGTGCACAGACACCCTCTGTTATTTCTTACCTCATTTAACAAATAAAAACCTAAATCAAAATCAAACAACCTTCGCCCGGGCCCTGCTCTGCTCTCCGTGCGTAAATTCACAGACGAACATGAATGGATAACAACACAAAATGGTATCGGAACAGTGGGAATCAGCAACTTTGCACAGGAAGCTTTGGGAGATGTTGTCTACTGCAGTCTGCCCGAAGTTGGGGCAAAATTGAACAAACAAGGAGAAGTAACTGAAATTAATGAAGCTCTTGCCGAAAATCCAGGACTTGTCAACAGATCTTGTTATGAAGACGGTTGGCTGGTGAAGATGACACTGAGTAATCCTTCAGAACTAGATGAACTTATGAGTGAGGAAGCATATGAGAAACACGTAAAATCTATTGAGGACTGAAAATGGAACTCCTAAATAAACTAGTATGAAACCACTGAATCTAGCATAGTTGTCTGAAATTAGTGGTGGACAGAAAATTTTAAATAGCAACTTTAAGTAGTACCAGTGGAAGAATAAACTACTTTCAACAGTGCTGTGGGAAGAAAAATCCCCTTAACTTTCTAATTACAGATAAATACACTATGCATCTTCTCCACAATACCCTATGATCTTTAGGCTAGGCTACAGTTACAGTATTCAGAGTTGCTGAAATTATGTGTAAAAAGTAGGTATAAAAATTATATAACTCAAGGATAACATTATCTTAAGCCTTCTATAACTTGCTTATATCCATCCCTGGATTTGGGTCAAAATACTTAATAATCTTTCCATTGGGAATGCCTGGCAGTGGAGAAAAGTCTTTGTTGTATATTGTCAGATGAAGAACAATACTATCTTAATTTTGCAATATACTGTGTTAGCTGGTGCTATTTTTATACAGTGAAGCAATAGCCTTGCAGGAAAATAAAAAGTTTAATAATAAAAAACCCAACATCCTCATAAAAAAAAAATCAAACAACCTTCTTTTGATCTCATATTCCCTCCAGCTACAGTCCCATTTCTCTGTTCTTTCCCACAGAAAACCCATCTTATCTTTCATATATCTAACAAGCACTTCCAAGTTATTATGACAAAAAGAAAACCCTCGATAACCCCCAAAAGTCCTGTTCCTAAAACCTTTTGGTGTGTATTTTTAAATTTGAAACTATGTAAGTGTTCTACAGCTTCAAAAAATTAAATTGCATTTTAAAAAATCCTAAAAATAGAAAATGGAAATAGATGACCCTAATGTGTATCATTATATTAATATTATAATTAATTATAACTATAATTATATGTAATCGAATTATATATTGATATTATAATATAATTTAATAGAATATAATACAATATTATATTTAATCATACTATATTATAGTAATGTAACTACATAGGAAAAAATTATTTCAAATGACTTTAGAACATGCTCAGACAGTTCATCTATAATGGGATATATTATAAAGGCAAAAGAATGGCAAAGAAATTTTAAACTTCCTTCGTTGTCCTTTTATTTTGATTTTTTTGAGTAATAATGGTATTGTCTTTTGAAAGAATTTTATGTTTTGTAGGATAAAGTAAGCATATAATTATGTTGTTAGAAACAAAGATTTTTCAATCTAAGAAAAAAGAACCAAGTTTAAAATAAATTAAGAAAAATTCTGAAACACTAAACTTCAATTGGAAACATCAGCATAAACTTCAGTTGTCTTGGCAACTGAGATTTAGAAGCAATGATATCCCACTAGCAATGAGAACACCACACTTTAAAGACCATTTCCTACTACAAAGAATCCAGAGAAATGGCTGACTCCAGGTCAAGGGGCAGGGAATATACAAAATGAGCCTGGGACAGTTCATTGTACCAGAAAACAAAAGCACTTTCAACAACTAAATGAAGTCTTGTCAAAAGGACACAGGAACAATACTGCTAGGAATTCCATTAGCTAAAGTTAAGATAATATGAACATCACAAAGAACAGTATTGCAATTGACTGAAGGATACTGAATCCTTATAAAATCCATCATTTCATAATGATACTTCAAAAAAAGAAAGAACAAGTAAGTGCAACCACTGAAGGCAGGCAATGACACCAACTCCTTATTGTGAAAAATGGTCGTTAAGGGAGGAAGTTTTTATTCTGTCTTTCCTTTAGCAACTGTATTTCAGAATAACCAGCTAGGCCCAATTGACTAGTCAACGTTCTTCCTTACAGAAACACCCCAGCTAATAATCGTAGAAGGAATGACAGAACTTGGAAGTGGCCATTTCATTAGAGTCGAAATCAAAGAACTGATTCAGGCGGCACCCCTGAATGGATGCTGAAACTGTTAGAAATGTTGCTGCAGAACCGAATGTTCACAGAATACTCAAGTGTCACCCCCGAGGCAATCTGCTGCTCCTGAGGGGAACACAGACCCTAAAGTGGAGGGGTCCGGCTGTCACTTCCTCAGCCCTCCCGTATGATGTGGTATGAAGCACAGAGCACTGCTCAATATAGTGTTCTTACCAAAGTTGTGTGCCTGAACCTCACCAGGTCACGACCTATGTCCTAGCTCACAGGCAGTAAAGGAGATAAAGAAAGAAGGTACATGGCTCCTTGGGGAAGCAATCAGACAATGAGATGGACACCCTACAAGGCGATCAATCTGGCCTCCTCAATGAGTCGTGGAAAATAAAGGGGCGGCAGGTGGAATTTTCTATGGACAGAACTTAAGAGACATGGTGACCACTGCAATGTGTGCCTCTTGCTTGTGCTCCAATTCAAACAAGCCAGGGGTAAAGGTGTATTTTCAGAATAAGTAGAGAGATTTAAGGGATAATTGTTCATTATGGTGCATGTGGTAATAGTATCGCAATTATATAAGGAAGTGTTATATAAGAAAATGTCCTCTCTGTTTCAGAGATGCATACTGAACTACTTTGGGGCAAAATATCATGGCATCTGTCATTTTATAAAACAATGCTCCAGTTAAAAATATGTAAATCAAACATGAAAAATATAAAACATTATTAAATCTATGATGGGTATATGGAGCTTTATTATATTATTTATTCTACTTTCTGTATGATTACTTTTCTTCATAATAAAGGTTTCTTCATAATAAAGGTTTTAAAACTCTCCCTCTGAATCCTATCGAATCTCAACAAACGGCTTCCTCAGGCAGCTAGTTGCCGAAACAGAGGCCTCAGTGTCATCCCGGATGACTCATTTCCTCACACCCCACCTCTGATCCATCAGCATTTACACACTCATTTGCCACAAGATTTATTAAGCATCTACTATGTGCCAGGAATTAACAAATCCAGGGGCCAAGCGCAGCCTGGCTGCACAGTGGGGAGGAGAGTAAATGCTCAGAACCAGAAGCCTGCCTCCCTCTTACCACTCAGACACCACCTTCTTGCACACCTGCTGCAGCCATGCTGGCCTCCATCCTTTCTGGAACATGCCAGGTACACTCCCCACAGGGCAGAGCTTTGTTCTAGTTGTTCCCTCTTTTGCCAGGTTTCTGCATGGCTCACCTTCTCACCTCCCTCAAGTTATCGGACTGATCTTACCTCTCGGAGGCCTTCCTACCACCCTTTTGAAATTGCCATGTCCCCATCCTCAGCTTTCAACCCCATTTCCCTGCTTTCCTTTCTCTTAAGCACTTTCTAGCACGCTGATTTTGTTTATTGTCTTTCTCCCCTATCTAGAATGCAAGCTTCATGCAGCTGAGGACTTTGCTGTTATTTTCACTGCTGCATCCCAGGCCAGCAGCCCTTGGCATATAGTAGATGCTCAATAAACATCTGACTCCTCACAACAGTGTTGGAAGGTGGGTCCTACTCTCTCTCATTTTATAGATATACCTTCCAAGGTTCAAAGAGGAGAGTGATGTGTCCAAGATCACACAGCGAGCATGGGACAGTGCAGGTTCATGGCCTGCCCTCACGCAGGAGTGTCCCATTTTCCCAACAAGTCAGACAGATCCAGGTTTGAATTCTGGCTCTGCCTTCCCCGGCTAAGTCTTTCCTTTCCTGGGTAAGTCTTCCCTCTCAGATTCTCTTCCACCTTGTCCCTACCTAACTGGGAGGACTAAACGAGGTAATGCAACAGGAACGCAGCCCCCCTCCCCCCACTGTCCCCCAGGGCCTGGGCCCACCTTGACCTGTGCGTAGAAGCTGCCCAGGCTGCAGCAGACGCGGCACTCGAGCATGGCATCATCGTTGTTGTGTGCGTAGCGCAGGGCCTTCTCGAAGCTCTCCAGCGCCTTCTGGAAGAGGCTGAGGCCCAGGAAGGCGTTGCCCATGCTCAGGCTCACCTGGCCTCCGAGCTGGGCACACGCCCTGGTGCTGGGCAGGCCCAGGCACGTCTTGCAGTAGGAGATGGTTTTCTGAAACTCACACAACTTCTCGTTGCTGCGCGCCAGGTTCAGGTAGCTCTCCAGAAGGAAACTGGCATCCTCCAGCTCCCGAGCGGTGTCAATCTGGACCACAGAAAACTGCCCACCAGGTGGGGGGCCAGTGGCTGTCATTCTGGACTCTGAGCCTCAGATCTGAGTATCCACACCTCTCAGCCTCATGCCCAGAGCTCCAGACGCACAGCTTCTGCTCCCAGCCTCAGATGTGTTGTTTGCTCCCAAAGATAGAAGCTTTAGCCCTGGAGCCTCCACCTCCTAAGCTCAGACCCCTAGTTTTCACCATCCTGCCCCCAGCCTAGATTGGATGTCTCTATCCCCCACCCACCTTCAGCCCCAAACCTGGAGCCAGTGCCCCGCCCCCAGGCTCAGACTCAGAAACACAAACAGGAAGACTGAAACTAGACCTGGAGACATGACCATGAGATCCCCAAACCCAGAGACTGAGAACCTCAGTTTCAGAGTCTCAGACACTGAAGTTCAAGGCCGCAGGGCATAGGTGCAGATTTAGAGCCTTGGGTCCTGGCTGCTAGCCTGTGGGACACAGGGGAACCTGAGGAGGAAAGAGGGGGGCCGCCTGGGGGGAAATGGAGCCCTCGCCCCACCCGCCTATGGCAGCTGTCGGGCGCCCCACCTTCAGCATCTCCTTGTAGCGGCCCATCTCTGAGTGGGCCGTGACCAGGCAGCCGAGCACACGGAAGCGCCCCACAAGGTCCGAGCTCTTCTCCAGAACCTTCATCCACACTCGTAGTGCCTTCTCTGTCTCATTGGACTGGTACAGCCGGAGCCCCTTTGCGATCTGCTGCTTTGTCTGGTCCTGCCCCATCCTCCCAGAGCCCTGCGCCCCCCTTGGAGAGATCCTGGTGATTCCGTGCCTCTAGGCACTCATGGCAGGGGACCCACAGTGCCACCCGCCCCCTGAGCCCTGGGAAGAAAAGCAGCACTGGGCAGGAGCCGAGCAGGGCCTGGATGGACAGCGGGCGCCACCCTGGGAACAAAGCTGGCTCAGCCCCCGTCTGCAGCTGTCCCTGCCAGTTGGGGCCACGTGGCTGCTGAGGAATGTCAGGCTCAAGGGCACGCAGGCTTCTGCCGCACCCACCCCCAAACTGGGAGGCGGTGTCCCAGGGATGCAGGCCCCTTGCCCCCTGGGTACCCCCTTGGGTGTCTCCTCAGCATCTCTGACTCTGGCGCTGGCCCCCCTGGCAGAGCGGGCCCTCCCAAGGAGCCGTCTCCAGGGGTGGCCTGAGAGCTGGAAGGAAGCAGGGATGAGGCTGGGGCAGATACGCAGCCGAGTCTTGCTTCTTCTCCTGGGTCACAAACAACCCCCCAGGCCCACCCTCCCCAGGACTGATTCTTGTGATTCACCAGGCACTGAGGTCGCTTCTCTGTGCACATGCACACACCATTCCCAACGTCTCATCTTGACTCACAGTATGACCCAAGCCAAGTCACTAACCTCTCTGTGCCTCAGTTCCCCACGTGTAAAATATGGATAATACTAAGTTAATAAACTCTAACGTACAGGGTTGTTACAACATAGTGCAGTGGGTAACAGCATGGTCCCTGGAGCCAGAGTTTGAAATCTGACTCTGCTGTTTATTAGCTGCACAGGCAGTGTGACTTCGGGCCAGGGAGGAAGTACCCACCTCACTGGGTTGTTAGAACTAAATGCTTACCAGTTGACAAGGACTTAGAACAGTGCCTGGCATGTGTTGATAAGCAAGAGGTTATCCCAAGCTGAGTCTGTCTGCTTCATGGCAAATTGCCCATAGGGACAGAAGGTGGCCCTTGAAGGTTTAAGAAGTGCCCCAATTTCAATCCCAATCCCAGTTTGAAAGGGTCCCTAATAATGAGCTTCAATGCCAGACATTGTGGAGGTGGGCAAAGTCCTGGGTAGGGAGCAGTCACTTGAAGCACTAGACCAGGGCCCCTGCCAACCCCATCATCTTGTCTCCCACTTTTCTCCTCTCTCTCTGCAGATCTGGCTCCCTCTTGCCCCAGGGCAAAGTCCATCCTTTCAGAGTGTACAGTGGTTTTTAATATATTCACAAATTTGCACATTGACCACCACTAATTTCAGATCATTCTTACCACCCTGGGAAGAAGTCCCATACTCATGAGTGGTCACTCCCCATTCGCCCTGTTCTATGGCTGGGTTGTGTCCCCACCCCATTCAAATGTTGAAATCTTAACCCCCAGTACCTCGGCACATGACTCATTTAAGAGACACCATCTTTAAAGAGGTAAAATGAAGTCATTAGAGTGGGCCCTACTCTAAGGTCACAGGGCGATCAGGACACACCCAGAGGGAAGGCCATGTGAAGACAAAGGAAGAAGACGGCCACTTAGAGGCCAAGGAGAGCGGCTGCAGAAGGAGCCGACCCTGCCAACACCTTGATCTCTTGACTTCTGGTCTCCAAAACAATGAGGAAATTAATTCCTGTTGTTGAAGCCTCCCAGGCTGCGGCACTGAGTTATGGCAGCCTGAGCAAACTACATACTCCACAACCACAGTCTACGTTCTGTGGATTTGCCTATTCTGCACATTTCATGTAAACAGAATCATACGATATGTGTTTTTGTGACGGGCTTCCTTCACTTAGCATAGAGATTCAAGGTTCATCCATATTGTAGCAGGTGTCAGCATGCCATCCCTTTTGATGGCTGAACAGTATTCTTGGGACGGATGCACCATTTTGTCATCCACTCAAGTTGATGGACACTTGGGTTGTCTCACTTTGGGACCATTATGAATAATGATGCTATAAACATTCATGTACAAGTTTTCACATAGATATGTTTTTATTTTTTCTTGGGTATACACCTGAGGAGTGGGATGGCTGGGTCACATGGTAACTCCATAGTCAACTTCTGAGGAACTGCCAACCTCTTTGCCCCGCGGCCTTTGTACCTCTTGATCTCTTTTCTCCTCCCTACCCTGACATTCTACCTAGTTAAGTCCTAGTTAGGGTGAATCAGCTTATTATACTCCTATAGACAATTATACTCCATTCTGACATAAATTTATCTCTATAATTTTATATTCATCAGTTAGGTTATTTGCTTAATATCTACTTTCCCCCACTCAAAATGTGTGGGCAGGGACTTAACCTCAGTCACCACTGACTGTAACCCCAGAGCAAATAATGGCCATCCCTCTTGGGGGAGAGGGGAAGGAAAGGAACAGAACTTTAATTTTGCTATTTAGAGAAATGGCTACAGATTTAGCAGCTCATCTGCCACGTCCTACCTAATCTTGGGGAAACTGAGCATGACCTCCTGAAAAAGCAATGACCTCCTGTTTACAGCAAGCAAAATGGGTCCATAGAGGGACAGTCTGGGAGCAGCGGGGTGGGGGGACATAGCAGTTGAGGGGTCCAAGCCCCAGAGTCACGGCTCAGCAGAGGTAGAGTATATACGAGCAGGCCCATGGGACCAGACAAGGTCACCACGACTCCCCAAGGGGAAGGGGTCTTGAACCTGGACCTCAGGACACTGGGAAAGGGGGAGAGAGGGAGAGCCACTGGCATAGGAGAGTTGGTTGGGATCTTTCTCTTACCTGGAAAGGTGGATCCTATGTTGAAGTTAACATCCAGCGGAGAAGGAAGCTGAGCCCAAAGGGAAACTGCTGAAGAGCCAGCAGGATTCTCTTACTCAATAGTCCAGACATGAGTTCGCTTTGAGTCAGTTAGGGAAGAAGATGGGCAGCCTGGATCTTCGCCCCAAAGGAGTCTGGGACCACAGCCTTCTGAGTACCTGGGAACTCAGATGATCCCCAAACCTGAGAACTCGATACGGTAGGCTTCCTGTGCCCGAGTCTGCTCTTTGCTGCCTATTGCATGCATGCAGTGAGGTCAAGGTCATGCTCCTTTAGGCAAGGGCTGTGGCTTGTCTTTGTACGACTAGCATGCACAGAGCCCCTAGCAAAGTGAGAGATCAACAGAACTGTAACAACTAACACTTGCTGAGCTAGGCATCTGCTATACTTTACAGATAAGAAAACCGAGGCGCAGAGAGACAAGGTGCTCTGCGCAAAACCACACTGCTTCCTAGAGAGCAGGGACTGGATTCCAAGCAATGGGACTCTAGGAGTCCCACTCTTCACTATGATGCTGTCCCTGGAAAGAGGCAAGGGAGAGAAGTTAAGGGGAATTGGAGCCATGCTGTCAGGAATCACAGTTCTTTACCTGATACTCAGGCTCACTGGGGACATAAGCCACAGGTCTGGCCTACATGGGCAGAGGAAATGTGTACCAAGCAGCTGAGGAGGGGGTGAACAGAATCCAGCCTTGCTCACCAGTGCCCAGCAGTGAAGGTGGAGAAAAAGCCCCAAAGTTTGGGAGGACAAGTCACAGAACAAAATGGTCTTTTCTGGGCCACTTAAGCTCTACTGGGTGGAGGCCCAGCAGAGGCCTGGCGGATTTTACCGAGAGCCTGTGTCAGATACCTACCAGCAGCTTGCCTCACATCAAGATCCCTGATTTATAGTCAAAAGTAGGAAATTAGTCTGAAACGGGTCACAGTCTGGCATGCAAGGACTGAAGATTTCCAAGTTGGCTGCCTACATTTGGTAGATTCCACACAAAACTCTCCGTTTCCTACTTCTCTTGCAGATGGGATGCTCAAGCAATCCCAGGCCTGATTCTGCCTGTCCACCAGACAGTGGTCAGTGTCTGGCCTTGAGAGACCAAGACTGTCTTTCACCCACAGTCCCTGCCTCTTCCCCACCCCATTCTCGCTTTGGCATCGTCGGGTGTGGCTCCCTTGCACACTTCAATCACCTGCCTGGCATGTGCAGCCCCTGCTCCAGAAGCACCACAAGTACAACTGGAGGGGACAGTCCCGGGACCCCTGCCACTAATTGTGGGAGCATCCTTGAGAAATCTGTCCCTCTCTACAAATTCACTTTCTTAGCTGTAAATGGGGTATCATGTTTCTGGGCAAGATTTCTGTGAAAACCAAATCAGATGATAAAATAAGAACTTGCTTTGAAAACAGGACATTGAACTAATGCCCCTCTAATGGTCTTCCTGAACCTTCCTTGAATTGGTTCGGCTTGTAATAGTGGAAAAACTAGAAATAACCTGTGTCCACTAGGACAGTGGTTGAGAACCATGAAATGCTATGTAGCCTCTAAAAATGAAAGTTGTAGATGCCAATGTACATACCCAGATGGAAGACTGCCAATGACAATGTAATGACTGAAAAATGCACACAGAAAATTCTGTATGTTATGGCATGAGCTCCTTATTAACAAATCACATATTTACATATTTTTGTATCTAGAGAGAAAAATTCTGGAAGCATACCCCATATGTTTAACAGTTATCAATCAGCTATGAGTTGGGGAAACAATCATTTTTAACTTTTACACATTTGGGGTTGTTAGCGACTTAAACAAAGGGAATGGCACTGTGCCAATCTCTCATCTTTCTAACTCTACTGCGTGGCTGTTTGCGTTTTCACTTGGCAGAGGAGGCTGACGATGTGGGACTCAGAATCAAGTCACTTGCCCAAGGTCACACAGCTGGTATTATAACCAGATTATGAGACTCCTAAAAACAAGCTTTCCCACCACAGTCTAAGGCCTCTTCCTTAACTACAGGCAAACCTGGGAGATATTGAGGTTTCAGTTCCAGACCACTGCAACAAAGCAAATCAAATGAATTTTTTTTGGTTCCAAGTGTATATGCTGTATTTACACTATAGTCTGTTAAGTGTATGATACAGCATGTCTTCAAAAAGTGTACATACCTAAAAAACCTATTGCTAAAAAATGCTAACCACCACCTGTGCTTTCAGTGAGTCATAATCACTGATCACAGATCACTGTTAACAAATACGATAATGAAGAAGTTTGAGATATTGTGAGAATGGTCAAAATGCGACACAGAGACATGAAGTGAGCAAACGCTATTGGTAAGACGGCGCCAACAAACTCACTCACCACACGGCTACCCCAGACCTTCAGTTTGTAAAGAACACAGTATCTGGTACGTGCAGTAAAATGAGGTTTGCCTACATATAATTAATGTTTAAATTTAAAAAACCCAAACTCAAAAATGACTTGAAAGCCTGTTGTGTCCTGTAAGCTTCAGGCTCTGGGCACCTTCCACTTCAGGGATGAGCAGGTCAGTGGCACTCTCAGGGCTGAAGGGCCACAGGCAGGTTCCGGTCCCTCAGGGCTTCCCCTGACCGCCACAGGGGCTCCCCAGCAGCAGAGGGCTCCAGGAAGGAGGGCCCCTGGTGAGCCACCTGGAAAGCTGGATTGGCAGGATTCCTGTAAAGTGGCTCTAAGGAACTTGGCTGTCATTTCTGCTTCACTGTGACTGAGGGCCTATGGAGAGTTCAAGTACTGGCTGCTAACTAGCAATCTATAAAAGAGGTGTGAAAATAATTCCCTTTCTTCTGGAGTGAATGGAAATCTCTACAGAAAACGAATATAGTTGAGGGGAAAAAAAAACACCAAAACATACCAGGAAACTTGCACAAAAGCAACTGTCACCTTTTAGTATTTATTTACTCACTCACTAAATGTTTCCTGAGTACGTATCTGCCAGCCCTTGGGGTTCCAGTGAGGTTAAAGACATACATGACCCCTGCCTTCATGAAGCTATATTCTAGAAGGGGAATTTAAACCACGGCACCCAGGGTCCACCAGACAATCCCGAAGGAATATGCCCTTCAGGGACTTTGGGGGTAGGCCGCCCTGGACTACTACAGCCATGTGACAGAGAGGAACTGCAGCTTCTCTGTGCCTCAGCTTCTACCTTTCTATGCTGCCAGTTGCTGGACAAACTAGTATAGTGGCTACAATTCATAAATGGTGGCTATGTCTTCTTAAAAGCGTTAACAATCTAGAACAGTCCTGACCACCGTAACTGACTGTGATGATGGAAATACTATCCACTGCACAATGGTAGCCTCTAGTTGGAAGCAGCTTCATAGTTAAAACTGAGGAATTACTTTTTTTTAACGTAAGTAAAATAGCTACAGTAGCTAGTGAGGAATCGTGCTGCACCACGCAGGCAGGTCTAGAGGAGTGCCAGATTCGGGGTGAGGTAAACAGGAAGAGCTGGGAGCAGCAGAAGGGCCAGGGCGCTGTGGAAACACCGCCGGACTGTGAGGCGACAAGCTTAGAAAGGCTAGGAATGGCAGGGGCAGGCGGTTCAGGGTTGGCGCTGTGACTAGTCGTCAAGAAGGGGAAGAAGGGAAAGAAGGAAGAACATGCCTCAGGAGGTAGGCTAAGCAAAGCCCCACAAACAAGGCACACGGTGTATGACTGCGCTTCTAGGACCAGCCCAGAACGGGCGAATCTATAAAGCAGAAAGATTGGTGCTGCCAACAGCTCGGAAGGGTGGGGTGGGGGTGGAAAAGGAAGTGATTGCTCCTGAGTATGGGGTTTCTTTTGGGGGTGATGAAAATGTTCTAAAATTTGGTTGTGGTGATAAGCACCATGCTAAAAACCAGTGATTTGTCCACTTTGAGTGAATTGTACAGTGTATGAATTACATCTCTATCAAGTTGGTTAAAAACACCAATACCTCAAAGAGGCCTCAGGTCAGTGGGACCCCCTCAGGGGAAAGGATGGAGGCAAGGGCGAAGCCCCGTGGATTTGGCTGCAAGGCAGCCTTACCACTTGAAAGGTGTTCAATTTCCCACCCCAAGACTCTGACTTCAATTAAAAAAAGCAAGAGCCTCTCCCACCTGCCCCACCCCCATAGCTGGAGCCTTTACTGGTAGAGAAAGTCACTGTATGCAAAATAAACACCAGATGGTGGGGATTGGAAAGGACTCCTGAGAGAAGGAAAATGCTTGAAAAAGGTAGAAAGTGCAAGAAAAAGCCATCCATGGTTCCTCTTGGAAGCACAGTGTTGTTTGACATTCCCAGAGGTGAAAGGATGATAAACCTGGTCTTTCATTTCTTTCCCAGTGACTTTCCTTCATTAGACACTGAGTTGCTCAGGTGAGCACAGTATGTAAAGCATCTGGGAGAGAGGGGAGCTCTATGCTGACCAAGGAAGTCATGCAGAGGCTGCCTTAGCAGTGTGCTGGCAAACAAGGACTGCAACAAAAATCAGGTGCTGAGCAATCTATTCACAAATACAAGGTGACTGCATGCGGGTTTTTAAAAGGAATACAAGCAATTCAAATAGGCCACAGCTACGAGATTATAAAGATGCACTGCCTCAATGTTTTTAAAGGTTCAAAACAGTATTTCTGGCATTTTCCTTTTTGTAAATTTTAAAGAGAAACAACAGCCTTTAACATGATGTTAAACTGGATGATATCCAAATTATACTTGACATTCTATTTTTATATCAAGTTCCATCTCAGGAACACAGGAGTCCTGAGGCAAACACATAAAAAATTTGCCACCATGATCCTGAGTCACAGACAATCTGTGCCAGATGGCAGGGAGTGTCAGGTCTGACCAAAATGAACAGGTTCAGGAGGGGTCCAGGGAGGAAGCCCAGCTCCCCAACTTGGCCCAATTTCCCAAAGTGTGAAACGCAGGCCTCTCTGAGGAGGAACCAACGGACATTCTATATATACTGATGGTTATGTAGCTTAATGTGTATTTTAAAACATAATAAGGATATCAAACTTGTGATTTCATGAATATTAATGGTCAAATGAGGTGACATTGAAAAAGGTGCATTTCACATTAATTTAAAACATTAGGTTGTGATGGTTGTACAACATTATGAATGTATTGAATCCACTGAACTGTCCACCTAAAAACAGAAAACTTTGTTATCACCATGAAAAAACTTGAAATAAACATTAGGTAAAGAACAATGTCAGTAGTACCAGATCTAGGAAAGAGCCTCATGGCAGAAGCACCATTCAGGAAGCTCTCCTGTCCTCACAGGAAGAGGCATGGGTTCACACCACTCATACTCATACTCACCCCACATGGCAGGGCTACTGCAGACACACCCCGTGGAGAGGAGCTTCAGCGGGAAGCTGGAGGCCTGGCCGTGTGCCTCCAGACAGGCACGAGCTTCACAGGGACCGGCATCCGGGCGTAAGGATGGCAGTGGCGACAAAGGAACAGGTGAAGAGCAGATAAGCTCCTAACCTGGGCCAGGGGGCCTGACATTCCCGGCCCAGTAGCTCAGTCTACAGTTCAGAGGTCTGAGGAGGTCCAGGTATAGGGCCTCACTTGGAGTCATTCTGTGACACTGTTCTGAGGATAGAAGTAGGGGGAAAGGAGTTGTACCCCTTAGGGCCAGAGCACTGAAAGCCTGGTAAGAAAGAGTTTCATGACTGGGGTGGCCACAGAACTCCATCCACACCCACATCCCAAGAAAGGGACTTGCACTCACAGGTGTGGGCTGATTCTGCAGCATGGCAGCCACTGCTGTGAACAGAAGCACAAAAATTAAGGCTGCTGACGAAGTCTTAAGGTGCTTCTGTATCAGCAGGGAAGTTGCAGAGGAACACAGGATGATGGAGAAGGCAGTTTTCTGGGAGAAACTGTTGTTTCAGGAGCCTCTGATGGGTTCAACTGCCTACCAACAGGTGCATCAAGATGAAACCTTACCAGGGCACCTGCCCTTGCTTCAGGAATGTCACCAAGTCCACCAGCCCCGAGGACTCACTGCCCAACCCAACAGTCAATAACTCTGGAGACAACATCAGTTCTTCTCAAACAGTTTAATAGCAAATAAACAAAGGAAGGTACCACACTTGGCAGATACAAAATGACTTTTTGTCTGTGTGTCTGTGCAATTAAAACAGATTTAGGTTCCCCACTGGAACAAAAGGAAAAACACACAAAAAAAGGAAGATTTCCTTTTAAACACATACTCCCTCGCTCCAAACTTGTAACATTTTTTTTTCTTTTTTAATCCACTACACAAACTCTGTGATCAGGTCAGAAAAGAGACAAGGGCTCTTCTTGTCTTTTTTTTTTTAAACCATTAAAGTAAAATCCATAATTTTCTACATAGTACAACACAAGTTCACACAAAAAAGACATTTTCTTTTGCAAATCAAAACAGGAAAGAAAAGGAAAAGCTCAAACAAGGTAAAGGAAAAGCATTTCTACGGCTGAATCACGACTTTGAGTTGATTGAATCCCGTTGTTGCTGCAGAACAGACTGTGCGTTTGGTCATAGTGGCAATTTTTTTTCTCTTCACATTGTGAAATCACTTTACATTGTTTTCTAGTAGAAAAGGCAAAAAACTGTACAAAACCCCTAGTGTTAAATACAACGTTTGTACCAATAAAAAACTCACACAGGTTTGTCTCCAAAATGTAAAGTTTCTTTTTTTTTTCTTTTTAAATTATTCACAAAAAGCAGCTGGAAATCAGAAAGGCAGCTGCCGCTCCAGGGTCTCAAATCCATTAAAACCACCACAGAACAATTAAAACATCAGAGAGAGAGAAAAAGGAAAAGGAAACAACATCCAACGTTTGGCATTTGGTTTTATCCACAGGTTTTCCCAGAGCTCCTCTTGGAATTGAAAGCAAATTGTATTGGCAAACACAGATTCTGAACACACAGGAAGGGGAGCCTCAGCGGCTCTGTGCAGTCAGACTGTGGGGTGCACGGCAGTCTCGTTCAGGCTGCGGTTCCTGGCCTCTTTCCATCCAGTCACCCCTTCCAGGAAATGAAGCAGCCTACCATACACTGGCTCCCTTTGGCCACCCTTTCCTCCTAGAAGAGTGGCCTCAAGTTTAATACTACGCGACCTACTGGGTCCCAGAGCAGAAATTCTGCTGGGATCCCTTCCTTTATCAACCCCAGCATGGATGATGCCAACAGTGGTTCTGCCTTCCCCACCCCCTTCCCCCCAGTCCCTAAGCTATCCCTCTCCACCCTTCCCTGGACAATCCTACTCCCCAGCTCTCCCAACCCACCAGCAGCTTAGGTCTGGGTGGGATCTACACAAATTCCTTCTGAAACCTCTTACCTCCGCATATCCATCCTGCGACCTCTCATCTCCTCTGGCCTCTCCCTCCACCATTCACATTCTTACTCTAGCCCCTAAGACCCTGAGGCTGGGTGGTGCCACAAGAGAGAAGGGCAAGTTCCCCTAAGGGAACCAAGGAACGGGCTTGTCTGGCACCCAGGGACAGTAGCTATTTGGCTCTTCACCTGATTAAAAAAAAAAAGAAAAAGAAAAAAAAAAACCCAAGCCCTAACCCCACCCGCTAGCTAAGCAGGAACGGAGGTGCAGTGAAGAGCCAGTGTGGGGTGGCTGGTGCCCAGGGCTGTAAACAGTGTGAAGACTGTAGTATTGTGCTTGTCACCTAGGAAAAGCGCTGGCAGGTATATCGCCGCTTAGTGCACAGATGGCCTTCTCCAATGATTAAGAGCACCTTCCTTCCTCTGAGCCGAGGGATGCTCACTACCCTTAATGCGCTAGGCCTCTTGCCCACCTGCAGCCACCTTCTGGGTTCTATCTCTGCTCTTCATTCCTCTCCAGGCCTTCCCAACCATCTCTGAGCAGAGCACCCGGCCTTGCTGGAGGACCTGCGGAGGCCTGGAGGCCACATGAGGTGACAGTCTAAGTGCACAGGCAAACAATCCAATAGCACGAGAGGAGAAAGTTGCCACTTCAAAATAAAATACAATCTTGAAAAAAAATAACCCCACAATTTAAAACAGCTTCCTTGAAACCCTATTAAATCGGTCAGTTTTTGCACAAACTATAGAAAACAAGAAAGGTGAAGGTAATATATACAAAGGTGTGAGGAAACAGCAGGAAACATGCAAAAGTTTTTTTCTCTGGGCATAATCTTAGTAGGAAAGGAAAAATTCAAAACAAAAGCAATACAGAAACAAAAACAAAAAATCAAAACATCACATTTTGCTGTGGAGACTGTAGGAACAAGTGCAGAGGCGGGCACAGTGAGACTGAGGGGAAGGGGCCAAAAGGATCTGAAGGCTCCCTGCAGGGCTGCTACAGGGAAGAACCACAAATGAAAAAGAAAAGGACTGGCTAGGGCCCAAACTGCAGCCTGCTGTCAAAAAGGAAAAGGGATTCAGGTGTTTTCTGCAGTTGAGAACTCAGAAAAACAAAAAGAACACATGCGGTCTCCTTCAGCCCCACAAACTAGATCAGCAAAATGTGCTCAGGAGCCTCAAAGGTTTTAGTGACATCTTTTATTTCATTGTTTACTTCAAAGTTGTCTTTAAAACTAAGCACACAGAGAAACAAAGCCTAGAAACGGACTGGCTTGTGTGTTCACAGAAATACAAACACCACGCGGTATGTGCTAGTAGGGCTGCTCTGAAGACAATTACAAAGAATTGGAATCACAAAATCAAGTGGTTATCTTATGAAGTTCTAGAAAAATAGATTTTTTTTATATTCAAATGCAAGTTTAAATATTTCCCCTTCAGCAGTCGTTCTAGCAAAACCAATTTGGCAGCACAAAAGAAAAAATAAGGAAAGAAAAAGAAAAAAACAAAGAAACAAACATAATAAAAAATACACGTCAGCATCAAAGGTCAACACAAGGTCAAAGGTGAGAGTTCAAGCATCAGAGAAGCTGAAGAGACAGGGATTTGGACGATGTACTTGACGCCACATCGACATGCTTTAGGCACAACGATGAACAAACGGCAGGAATCTAGAAAAAAAACAAACCAGAAAGAGGGAGACCCACTGAGTTACACAGAGCAATACATCCAAACAGAGAGAGAGAGAACAGGAACGCTCAATGTGTACAGCCCTGAAATGAGGAGACGGGCGGGCAGGGGCCGGGGAATGACAGGGAACTTTTGCACATGCTAACAATGGACACAGGGAAAAGTCAAAAAGGACATGGAGGACACCAAGAAAACATCCAACTGCCAGAGACAGAAGGGAACCTAAGGCTTGGATTTCCCCCTAAGTGCCTGTAGTTGTCCGAGAAGGTCTCTGGTGGAGTCGAGCCTCAGCCACTCCCCCTACTCCTCAGTCAAGACCCAGGAGAAAGTAGCAGATGCTGGCTGGGAGGAGAGAATTCTTCAGGGGGAAGGTCAGGATTTCTCCTCAGTCCTATGGGGATGTCCCTTTGTTCCCAGAAATCCAAGCTCTTAGCTTCCACCACAGGCCCTGATCACTCATGTGGGATCCAGGAGACAGTGTCTGGCTGCGTTCAAGGCAAATCAATTTCATGATGAAACCCAAGTAAGAAACAAAACTACAGCAGAAAATACATTTACATAAGTGAAACCCTCACACAAGAGAAAAGGACTGCTTAAGACTTGACTGCAAGTCTCCAACTCTGCAAGCTGAACCTTTCATACTGTGAGACTTGTCAGGGAGCAGCTTCGTCACAAAACCATCTCTGGCCTGAGGAGAGAACTGTGCTCAAGGGCAGTGCTGCTGTACTCACTCCGGGCAGGGACAGGAGAGCAGAGACAAAGGCCTGCTCTCACCAGCTGGCCACTGTGGCAGCCGAGGGCCCTGCTGCGGCCCACGCTCCTTGTAGAAAAGAGAACCCACAAGCAGGCACGAAACCTCTAGGTCTGGTAACAAAGGCAGGCTGACCGCACCTTTGTCTTCCGCATTGTTTGGAAAGGTGTTTTAAGGTTCCAGAGCCCAGGACAAATCAGAGGACAAATAGTGAAACGGGGGAAGAGGGAGAGCAAGTGGAGAGTGGGAACAGAGTGGAGTTGCAGGCTTTGGAAAACCCCACTGTGGCCAAGGAGGAAGACAGAACAGAAGGTCAGGGATGAGAGCACCGGCAGCGCCCTGGGGAGCACAGCTCTCTCCTCTGCCAATTCACAGCATTAACTCGTTCCCCTCCCCCGGCAGATTAGCTGGGCCACAGAAAATCAGTAGTTTCAATCATACACAGCACCCTGTGTGTACAACAATCACATTCTGGATTCTGCAAAATCCTGGCCTTTTCCAGAGATATAATTTAGGTAATAAATATTCTCCACCCCGGAGCTGTATAAAACTTCTATAAAAATAGAAACGACATTCTTGGTTCCAGCCGGTTGGGACTCAGAACAGCGCCTCCCCAACCTAGCATTTTTCTTTTTTCTTTTTCTTTTTTGCTTTTATTTAAAAAATCCTATCATGACCCTGGAAGCCTTTGGAACAGTTTTATCCTTGAAACACAGGACACATTTCTCCCAGTGCGCGGAATTCAAGTTTACGTGGTTCAGCTCAAGAAGTATGTTTCACGTTCCTTAGAGGACAACACACCCAAGTTATCACTATGAGAAGGGAACAGCTGTCCCAGCTTCAATGGGATAATCCAACACCAAGAACTACCTGCACAACAGCAAGGTGCTCAATCCCTGTCTGTTACCCAAATGGACAGCATGGCAAGGAAAGAGCCCCCAACCAACTTAAGAGCAACCCAATCCCTCTCATCTTATCTCTGCTGCTAGGGGTAAGGACTGATGTTTGTGAGGTTTAAGATAGCAGGGACCCAGTCCCTGGCCTTGGCTAAGAGTCATATCCTAACAGGGCTATCTCTGCCGAGGTGTATATTCCCAACAGCAAGTCCTTCTGGCTCTCCACCCGCACAGCATTTCTTGGAGCAAAGGTAGGACCCAGAGGCTGTGTGGGTCACAGGCAAGAGCTGGAGTGAGATCTATGGGAGGCAGCAGGGAGCTAACTGTAAGCACAAGGACAAAAACAAACACAGTAATACTGAGGTAAATGAACACTAAATCCATATGGAGGCTGTAAACGTCCCATTGTCTCCTCTGTTTCCGAGAGCAGATGGCGCTGGAGTGGTTTGAGGAGGGATCTGCCTCAGTGGGATTACTTTATCTGGAATACCTCAACCACGGAGGCAAAGGCAAGCACAGGCTTCTTGATCCTTTCAAGTATGAAGTGCTGGCCACTGGCAAATGCAGCACTCTGGCTTAAAGGGAGGGATCTTTTGGTTCAGGTACACCAAGAAGAGGCTCTCCTCCTCCAACTTGATGGCTTTTGATCGCTCTGCTCAGGAGAGGTGCCCCCTTCAGCTATATATTCTAAGCCCTTCTTGGATCTACCTTCATGAGAAAGCTGGCTTTGGATGGAAGTGATGGTCCTTGCTATGGTCAGCTACAAGGAAGGAAACCATGTAGTGCCTCCCTTAAAGGTCTTCTTTAAAGGGACCTCTTAGAAATGGATCCCAGTATAATAATTTGGTGTTGAAATAAACTAAAATATGACCTCTTTTACCAGCTGCTTCTTCCTAACAGGCACCAGCCAGGCAGGGCCAATCCAATACTAATGGGAGACTGGGAAAGCTGGTAAGGGGTGATGTCTCCTTGCTTTTTACATACATCAGGCTAATTTAACAGATGCTTTATTTCTAGAGAATTGTTAGCCCCTTCTTGGGAAAGAGGGCCACAAATCCTGGACAAGAATCTGAAAAATAGGTGGCATGAACTCAGTATTTCCCCAGAAGTCAGCTCTGGAGGCGTTTCGGCCCCCAGCTCCCAGGGCTGCTGGGTGTCAAGTCACCCTCACCCTCCCCAAAAAGCCAAGCTCTCCTCTCTGCCCCCCACAGCTCTTGGGTGTCAGTTCCCGTTTCACCCACTCTCACACTCAGGGAGATTCTAGGGGTCAGTTTTTGTTCACTCAGTCCTCTCTCTTGGGATAGTTTGGGGCAAATTCTGATCTTTTTTAATGTTTCTCCATTCCCCCTCCTCCCCGAGGGCGGTTTGATGTTGGTCCTTCTCAACACACACCGGTTACAAACACAGCAAACTTTAAATAAGGAAAATAACTCAGGATATGGCACCTAAACTCCAAAGTAAAACACTGGAAACCAAAGCACAAATGTGTCCTCTGTACGAAGTGAAACTCCCCAGAAGGCAGTAGCCGCGTCTTCAGGGCAAGCTGTGCCTGCGAGAGTGGCAGGGATCAGGGTCCGGGGCTGCCAGCACACAGCCTTAGGGCTTCGAACCATTAAGGGTGCTCCTCCCCCACTTACCAGAAGACCCTCTCACTCCAGTCTCAGAGGGGAGCACGCTCAGTAGGGCTTGCTGTCATTCTTCGAACGTTTGAGCTGCACTTTAAGCCGCTTCATGCCAATCTGAAAGCCGTTCATGGACTGGATGGCAGCTTGAGCCGAAACAGGATTGTCGTAACTTACAAAACCTGTGTGTCCAAGCAGAAACCTAAGTGAGGGACATAATGAGGCAAGGAGACTCTCAGTCCCCCTTATGCAAGAGGTATATGCTTAGTCTCAAATCCCAATTTTCCTCAGCAAGGATAAGAATTCTGGAAATTATATCACATGAAATAAATTAGGCTCCTAACTGTACTATTTGACATCTATCTGGTACGTTAAAGTTTTTTTGCCAAACCATTTTCCATACGTTATTTTTACCTCTGGAGTAACACATGGGTAGAAATCATCATTCCCACTAAAGAAATGAAAAAACTGGGGCTCAAAAAAGAAAAAAATGTGCCCAAGGCTGAGTTAAACAGTAACCCAAACTCAAACCCAGCTCTTCCTGTCAGCTCCTTCTCTTTCCCTGAGGTAAAAACATTTAACCCCCCCCACTCTCCACCACCAGAAGAGAAGCCAACATACCAAAACACTTGCTCAGGTTTGTCTGCTTATCTATAAAAACCTTGGCAGACACGACATTCCCAAAGGGCATAAACATCTGCAGCAGGTCCTGATCTCCAAACTCCTGGGGCAAGTGGTAGATGAACAGGTTGGCTCCCTCTGGACCTTCAAAATACCCATTGGTTTAAAAATTATCAGTATCAAGCACACACACCCTCCTGCACCAACTGCCACTCATTTCCCCCTGTGTTAAAACTGTCAGCATCCCAACGAAGGCTCATTTGGAGACATAAACAGATTCTCCCAATATAAAGCCAGTGAACTGAAGGGCAATCACTGCAGCAGAGTCCTTTCCTCCTGCTTCACCATGCTCCATGTGTCGTTGAGGAATGTTAGAATGTGACCTTGTGGAAGGAGGGTGTGATGGGACAGTAAGGTAGACAGACTTGCCTGTGGAAAAATGAAAACACAGACTAGAGAGGCTTGCAGAGGAACACAGAAGAGAAGGGAACGTGATGTCATAAACAGGTCTCAAAATTGTGCCTAAAAACCACAGGGACAGCAAATAGATTGGTAGTTGCCAGAGACAGGAGGTATGGGCAGGTAAATGACATCAAAGGGATATGAGGGAATTCCTGAGGGTGGTGAAGATGGTCTACATCCACAGTGATGGTAACATGACTGTATGAGTTTGTCAAAGCTCAGAGAGCCATGTTCCAAGAAGAGTGAATGTTACCATCTATAAATTGTGCCTCAGTAAAAGAAATTACATTTTTAAAATGTGCCTGTGATTAACACTGAGCTCAAAAATAGGGTATTTTCCTCTTCCAACCACTTATACACAATGCTTTTCTAACCAAAAAGAGTTTTATTACAATTACACTAAGCCGTTCTATAGCCATCCTATCCTCCCTGCTGTCCTCAAAGACAGTACAGAATACTGCTGCCTCAGGGCCTTTGCACTTGTTCCTCTGCCCCCATTACCTGTCTTCCTCTAGGTATATGCATGGTTGCTTCCTTACTTCCTTCAGGTCTCTGCTTGAACTTCAACTTAGAGACTTTCTCTGACCATTCTATGTAAGATGCTACGCCTCCAGCGTGCCTTATCCCTCTTGAGCTGTGCACCACTCTTCAGAACTTCATTTCAAACACCTCATGTTTTATTACTTGTTTATCAGTCTGTCTCCATGGTTCTATCAGTTCCCCCATTACCACATAAGCATCTTGATTCAGAGCAGGTGAAGATTCACTAGACTGGGACTCCATGCTGCTATGGTAAGAAAGGATACTTGTCTTTTTCCCAGATTAGCACTTAGAACAACTTCCCAGTTTCTAGTTATAAAAACCCAGTCAACCTATGGGGTATGGACGGGACTCGATAATAAGGGTGAATATAATAACCATATTGTTTTTCTTGTGAAACCTTCGTAAGAGTGTATATCAATGATACCTTAATAAAAAATAAAACCCCAGTCAAATATGAGCACACAGGTGTCAGCAGGATTTTCTATTCATACAAACCACCTTCAGGCCTCGTTCTGCCCAGAAAGCCTCTCTTGAACTTAATGCCATTTAAGTCAAAGCACATACTTCTTTCCCACATCATCAACCTATGGACTCTAACTCTTTCTGTCACACTGCCCTTCAATTTGTCCTAAATTAGGTAAAGTATGTATCAGAAAGTGAGGAACATGCCAAATGATATAGCTAAAAGGGATACCTGGTCAGAAGATATCCTCTGACAGATTTATATCCACAGAGATCCCCTAACAGAGAGATTGCCAAATGATGTCAGGCACAATAAGGCCAGTAGGTTTCTTCGTCTAAAAACTGCAGCCCCCTCCAAGGAGGGCACACAGAGGCTCTGATCTGAGCCACATCCACGGACCATTTCAAAACAGATCATACTTTGCAGAGTTTCTCAGTCTACTCTTGACCCTGCCAATTGAGTGTTGGTCTGACCCAGTTGTGGAGCACACAGAGTAGGCACCCCTGTCCCTGTCCCAGTCTCCCTCTGCGCTCACCTTCCTTCTGGCTCCCAGCAGCACCAATGCTCTGCTGCGCCAGCAGATTCTGGTTGTACAGAGTGGGGAGCGCCGCGGCAGCATACTGCTGGATCCCCGAGTAGGCCTGCGTGAGGGCCTCCATGGTGCTCCCAGTGCCGTTGGACAGGCCACTGCCGCCCAGGCCACCATTTAAAGCGGCCATCCCTTGTTGGGGGAAGAGCGGGATTAGCACATGGGAAAGACTCAACCAATGCCAAAGACAAACTCCAAGATTCTCCCTTTGAGCTCCACCCTGAGGAGTAATACCCCCCTTGACATCAGGTTTCAAATGGTCACCAGGCCTTGTTGCTAATGGGAACACTGAACTACCACATCTAGGTGTGGCTCTCCCATCAGCTCCTTACAACCAGTGCAAGAAGTGATACCACCTAAATATGACTTGTCCACAGAACTATTAACATCTTCCTATGCTGACAGTCACTGCACGAGTTGGGGTGAGCGTTCAATAACGTAAGTAAATAAAATAAAACGTAAAACAAACATGACTTGCCTCATTTTCTCTTTGGTTTTTCTGCCACTTTTTCTGGTGGCATGTGATAAAGTAAGCATCCCAGGATTGGGAACTCAAGGGAGTGCATGTGATCTATGACAAGATGTAGGTAAACCCTAGTATCCAAATAGCAGCTAACATTTACTGAGCACATTCTTCTTGCCAAACACTATACTAAGCAATGTCCTTAGCATTTTTTACCTATGTTCTCATTTAACTTAGCAACCCTCAAGCTATTCTAATCCTGCTTCATAGAGGAGAAAAATGACCTAAGGAGGTGGTCATGAGTTACACCTAGTTAAGGGGTAGAGAGATAAGATTTAACCCAGTTCTAACTTGAAATCCCATCATTTTTCCTAACTTCACTGGGCCACCCCATCACAACGGTGCTCCTACACCATGGTTATTTAAAATGTGCTAGCTGCAAAAATAATGGCTTAGTAACATACAGGGGCTGCCCCTCACCTGCCAAAGAGCTAACGTTGAGGCCTGCCGTTGCTCCAGCTAATGTCTGCAGGGCTCCCAGGGAGGCAATGGGGTTGACAGAGCTGCTGCTGCTGGAGCTCGGTGAAGACCCTGCTATCAGAAATACACAAGTTAAACTCAGGCCAGGACTTGCCTTTTCAAGTCACCAGGTACCAATGCATGAGAGTCCAAATGATGTTTACAACAAAAAAAATCTCATAAAAATTGTAAGATATCTCTTAAATCAGAAAAATGATGACATTTGAAAATGCACTGTTCATGATCTGACCCCTTTGGGAATGGGTGTTTACTACTCTCCAGAATGGCATACCCTTTTGGGGATTCTGCCCAAGGCACACAAGGGCACAGTGGTGCCTACCGCATGCTTACCTGAACTGGTGAGCACGCTGAGGGGACTGCTGGATGTAGTGAGAGCATTAGTACCACTCGGGGTGTTCTGAGCTGCACTAGCTGCAGCAGCTAGTGCAGCCAAATTCTGTAACTGCATTGCATTTAACCCTGCAACATCCAAAGAAAGAGATCAGCCTCATATCCACCCCAGGGGTCCTCATATCCATTCCAACAATGACAGCTCACATTGGCAGAAGGCTAGTCTCAAAGACAAGCTGCTCTAGATAAGCCTTACAAGCAATACTACAGCACTCCAAAAAGATTCAGATATCACTGATTAAGAAACCCGACATATTTCTTCAGAAGAGATATCTAATCAAACAACATGCCACCCCAAGTGAGCATTAAAATAGGGGATGGGCAATTAGGAAACTGGCCAAGAGGGGTAGGTCTATGGTCTACCATGGGGCCAGGTGTCCAAGGGAACAAGGCCAAAACCTGTGGCCCAGAATGAGACTGCATGTGAGCTCCTTCCTCATACTTTACAAGGGATCTACTCTTGGCAATGGAGGCAAACAAGCAGAAAATGTGGAAGAGATCCAGAAGTCCAAGGGAGGAACAACAGAAAATAATACGCGATGACAGCATTAAAGAGAAGGAATAAAGGAAAACCACCACTTGAATAGCAGATTGATCACAGAAGAGAGAAAAAACACTGAACCTAGGCAACACAGTAAAAGGTGAGCAAGAAATCTGAACTGTGCTGACAATGTGTTGCAAACCATTTACTAGATGATGGAAAGGCAGATGGGGAGGAGGGGAAGAGAGTTAATGAGAATTAAAAACAACACAGATTTACATCTAGCAACTTTTCAAAAACAGCAAACTCTAAGTCCTTGGGACAAAGAGAATCACTGTCAACAATGCAGTTCACCTAAAACTGTCCCCTTGTCAAATACACTTGCCCAGCCACACCCACTGCAGAAGGGGCCAGAGCAGGCAGCTCTCGGACCACCCACTTCCACCTCCCGCTGACGTTTTTGATGGCCCCTGCCACAAGTTTGTCTGTGAAGTCCCATTTTGTTAGAAACTCAGGTATCTGTCAATTAAGTTTTCCATGCATGTTAACAGCAAGAAAAGATAATTCACCTAAGAAATAACATGTATAAGGCACAGAAGTAAACTAACTGCCTGGGGTTCTAACAGCTTCAGGGTAAACTGTCTGCACAGAAACCATCTTAGGATTTTTTTTTCTCCACAGTGTCACCGGAAAAGTCACTTCATTATGGAAATAAAGACTTCCTGCAATTTTCTCCTTATCAAAATGGCCTCAGAGAGTCTGCTGGTGCTAACAACTTTTCCATCTTCTTCCTTAAGAGAGAGCGGGGAGCAGAAGATAAGCCCAGAGCAATCTGGCATTAACACCTAAGAGAGCCACCTTCTAGACACAAGGCAGTTGAGTCCTGGGATGTTTATCTTATGTTGGGTTTACATAACAGGTCAGGGCAGGGGATCATTCCCCGCCCTGCACACAAACGGTACTCAGACTGTTGTTAGCTGGGTCTGTTGGCCTGGTTGCTCCTGTTCTCCACAGCAGTGAAAACACTTACCTCCCATTGGGTGGAGGCTGCTCAGGGTGTTGAGGTTCCCAGAGGAGGCAGTCTGCTGAAGGAGCTGCAAATAAAGCTAGACATTACACCAAAAAACAGAACAAGAGTGAGAGTGAGGGCTGGTTCTGCATCTGGGATAACTCTACAGCACAGCAAAGCGAGAGTGCAGAGGCCCCCAGAGAGAAGAAAGTTGAAGATAAGAACCCAAGCCAATACAACAGATACATGAGGCTATGACAGCACAGGACAGCACAACACAGCTAAAGCAGAAGACAGTATGTTCGCTGAATGCTGAGCCAAGCTCAAGCTCTTGGGCAACAGGATGCAGCACAGCAGAGGACAGAAGTACAGCAGGGAACTAAGCTCAACTCAAGCAGCTATACGGTCCACTGCAGTGAGTGTCTGCATATGGATGACTGCCATTTCTAGTTCCTCTCTCCCAAACTCTCCTTAGTTGGGTCCACTCATCTTATGTGGCAGACTGTTTCCATCTAGATATCCAATTTCTACCGCATCCAACTATTTTAAACATCAAATCTATTTCATGGTATTTCTTGGAGTGAACTCATCCTTTGCCAGCCACAGTGGACACACAATTAGATCTGTCTCTCCCATGCTACATTATCTACCCAGTTCCATTTATCTCCTCCCTTCCAAATTAGTCTTCACTGTTGCAGATGACCAAATAATTGATGGATCAGTCCATATCACTTCGGTGTACATTCTCTTTTAATAGCTGTCCCCTAACAAATAAAACAATACCTGCCATAAGCTCACAGATCTCTATGACCTTTCTCTGTATCATAGCAAACCACAACTGTCATCTCACCAAAGCTGCTGAAAACCTTTGCTTAATTCAAACCCAAACACTGTTCCTTATGGACAACTGGTACTGTTTCTGGATCCTTTATTCAACCTGTTGCCCACTCCCAGACATCTGACCTGGTTCCCCTGTCAGCATGTATCCCTTTAGTCCCTGTGGGTTTCAGGAGGCTCACAAACCTCCAGAAACAGAATGAAGGAAACAACAGCAACAAGGATGACAACAAAAGCCACAAACGCAATTTTACCAGCTGCTCAAGGGATACACAACCCCAGCAAAGACTAAGAACCACTGCTCTAGTCCAGTGCAGATCAGGTTCCAAGCCCACATATTACAGAAAGAATCCCCAAATTAATGGTGTACTATCACTTCAACAGTCCATCAGCACCCACATGTCTTCATTTTTGTCATTCTAAATACCCTGGGCAATGTGTTCAGTCCCCACTGGTGGACTGTGCACACTGTTGTCAGCAACTTCAATTCCTCCCCAAATGAGAACAGCTTTTAGGGTAGAGATGGAGTCTAACTAAACCAAAAAGGCCATAGCTCTCTACCATCAGACACTTGCTGACGTGGCAATGACAACAAAAAGGGGTCTTCCCGAAAAAGGGCTCCCAAACTGAGAAAATCAAATACATGTAAGGAGATCATTTTTAAGGCATTATATTGTGACAGAAAAATAAAATCTCTCTAAATTTTCTGATCTTATAAGCAATGTTCTAGCACTAACAAACAATTAAATCTGTTGAAATGTAACAAACATCCAGACTTTTTGACTTCAGAGAAATACCAGCTAGGAAACTGGAATTTCTTCTAACATTTTACAAATATGGAGACCAGGGGCATCAAATTGCTGAAACTCAGTACTAGTGGACAGAAACCTTTGCCTTCCTTTTGTTTGCATATAGAATAATTATGTTAAAGGATGAGGAATGAAAGACTACCATGTTTATTTTTGGACTACCCATACAAATTCAGTGGTCTCAACATTTATTTTCCTTCATTGATAGCTTCACAGACTTGTTCTTTCTTACTCACAGATAAGATGGTTTTAAGTGTCTTGTGCTGTCTGCAATTCTTTTAAAGCATTGATAATCCCATGTAACATATATTTCATACCTAGTAAATCTAAATAAGTTGGAAACTGGCCGTCTCTTGGACTATGACTCAAATTCAACAAGAAAGAGATCATATTAAAGGAACTCTATTTATGGTATAGTGAACTCAAATATACACCTGTAATACTCATTTAATAATGTCCATGTTAATCTGTTGATCTCTCAGTCAGGGGAAAGAAATATTTATCATACTTTTCAGGGAAGACTCAATAAGGATTTGAACAATGCTCTCTAAATCTGGTAGAGAGAGATATGGAGAAAGGTATTTGGTAGTTAAGATTCTCTAAGGAATTTTTCTTCTTGGGGGAAGGGACACATGCAATGTTTCTAAATGTTTGTATCAGGAAATCAGGATTTCACTTTAATTATAGCGGAAGCCTCAAGATAGAGCCAAAGATGTGTGATGGAAGGAGGCGGGGAAAGAAAAGGGAGAGCACACTAACATGTGACTTAAAGCTTTAATGCCACATTGCCTGAATTTCTATGTAAAATTTTGAGATGATAAAAGTTATAAATGTCATTGTGTCTGTTAGCAAGGGGCAGCAGAAGAAGAAACAGCTGGGAGCTTGCACAGTCTGCAGAAAGCAAACCACAAAGACTCACTGCTAAATACTGGGGTCCCAGAGTATTTAGACCAGCAAGGTTTCCCCACACGGATGCCGCGCTGATCTGCTGCATCTGCTGCTGGAGCTGCTGGGCCATTCTCTTCTGTTCTTTGTCTTTCTGTGTATCAGCAAATTTTACCACCATGGGGGATGAGCAACCCTATGAGAACACCAAAACCAAAGGGTCAAGTCCCTCATTCTGAGTGAAGGAAAAATCTTCCTTTGTAATAACATGCAGGATACATTCTAATTTCATTCACTGCCAAATGATTATCCTCCTGGTAGACACAAGTGGCAAAGGAAAATTTAAAAGGGTAACTACTTCCAAAATGTTAAAGAAAGAAAAGCTTTGGTTTTTAACTTTAAGATGTTTGGCCTATGTAACTTTTAAGGGCAATCAGATGCTGTCCATGCTGCTGGGTTTTGATGGCCAACTGTCCTAGTGCTCCTAGGCCAAGGGACTTCCCACTTGTATCCACGTGCTCCCTACCTCCATGGTCTGTGCTTGGTGCATCGCCTTGATAGCTGTCTGTGCCATGGCTCTTGTTGTAAAAGTCACAAATGCACAGCCTGGTAAGAGAAGAGTCATTAACTCATCCATTCATCATTCATTTGCTTTTTATTTATCTGATAGACATTTACTGAGCACCTATTAGGTGCCAAGTACCATGCTAACAATACACAGTACCTGCCTTCGGGGGTTCATGATCTAGTGCAGGAGACAAGACATATTAGAACAGGGCAGTAAGCGCTTAAATGAAAAACCAAGGAAGCACAGACAGGAAATAAAGTGCTTAAGGGAAAAAGGAGGAATCATGACTGTCCTCTAGCATCTCTTGAGAAGGAGGTGCTTCCATTCTGGCACTAAGAACCTCTCCAAGCACAAAAGGAGAGAATTTTAACACATGACACTTAAGTGCAGAATGTAGATTCCTTAGGGAGGTTGGAAGAATACTAAAGGGATCAACTGGTGGGAGGAACTGTAATGGGACCTAGATACCCAATACCAAGCCCAATCCCAACATCATGACAGCCCGTTGTTCACTAGGGATCATTTGTTTCCACTGGCCCAATTAAAAGAGACCCCAAATTCCAAATTTAAGACAAGTTAACTTTAAAGGCTAAAAATGTAACCACCTCGGCTCAGGCCGTCAGGTCCCCGCAATATCCGGCATTCTTCAATCTGTCCAAATGAAGAGAACATGACTCGGATGTCATTTTCAGTGCACTTCTTGGAAATCATACCAATAAACAGCTTCCTGTCTTCCACTGCTAAGAGAGTAAAGCACAAATTGGAAGCATTTAGATGGAATATAACAGCTTTTTGATCACGTGAAAGTTACTTAACCATTCTGTGCCTGCTACCTCACCAATTAATAGGGATAACAGGGTTTACCTAAAAGGTAGTTGTAGGTATTAAATGCAAAGTACTTAATATTTTGCCTAGCACTTAATACTGTTTTCTCTTACTACCATTGTTATTATAGCAAAGAACGGCAAGTTTTTACACTTAACTGCTCTAACAAGAGAAACCGAACACACCTTTTAGTGAGTGTTAACAGTCCACCTTCCTTTTCTGATTATTCTTTTTAGGACTAAGTTCTTCCTAACTGGATTATTACCCTCACTACGGCCCATAAGAAATTATACTGATAAAAGACATTCCAGTTCACTCTGAATGTTCTTGTAATGTTTCCCTATCAACTCTACTCATCTCATTTATTTAACATAGTTACTTTAAAGAAAAAAAAATCTAGAGGACCAATTACTTAGAGCACTGGACCACTATCTTACACCATACACAAAAATTGACTAAAAATGGATTAAAGACTTGACTTCTCAATAGGCACATGAAAAGATGCTCCACATCACTAATCAGCAGAGAAATGCAAATTAAAACCAAAATGAGGTATCACCTCTCACCAGCTGGGATGGCCACCATCCAAAAGACAAGAAACAACAAATGCTGGTGAGGATGTAGAGAAAAGGGAACCCTCCTACACTGCTGGTGGGAATGTAAATTAGTTCAACCACTGAGGAAAGCAATATGGAGGTTCCTCAAAAAACTAAAAATAGAAATACCATTTGACCCAGAAATTCCAGTCCTAGGAATTTACCCACAGAAAACAAGATCCCTGATTCAAAATGATATATACACCCCTATGTTTATCACAGCACTATTTACAATAGCCAAGATATGGAAGCAACCTAAGTGTCCATCAGTAGATGAATGGCTAAAGAAGAGGTGGTACATATACACAATGGAATATTACTCAGCCATTAAAAGAAAACAAATCCTACCATTTGCAACATGGATGGAGCTAGAGGGGATTATGCTCAGTGAAATAAGCCAGGTGGAGAAAGACAAGTACCAAATGACTTCCCTCATTTGTGGAGTATAACAATGAAGCAAAACTGAAGGAACAAAACAGCAACTGACTCACAGACTCCAAGAAGGAACTACTGGTTACCAAAGGGAGGGGTTTGGAGAGGGAGAAGGGGATTAAGGGCACTATAATTAGCAATCACAATACAGGTGGGTCATGGGGAAGGTAGTACAGCACGGAAAAGACAAGTGATGACTGTACAGCATCTTACTACGCTGATGGACAGTGACTGCAGTGGGTGGGGAGGTGAACTTGATAATATGGCCCAATGTTGAAACCACTATGTTGGTTCGTGTGAAACCTTCATAAGATTGTATATCAATGATACCTTAAAAAAAATAAAGACTGTAACACCCTGAAACCGTAAAAATCCTAGAAGAAAACATAGGTAGTAAGCTCTTTGACATCAGCCTTGGTGACACTTTTTTGAATTTGACATCAAAGGCAAAGGCAACAATAGAAAGTGGAACTATATCTAACTAAAAAGCTTCTTCACAGCAAAGGAAACCATCAACAAAATGAAAAGGCAACCTGCTAAACAGGAAAAAATACTTTGAAATCATATGTCTGGTAAGGGTTAATTTAACATCCAAAATGCATAAAGAACTCATATAACTCAAAAGCTAAAAAATCCAAACAATCTCATTAAAAAATGGGCAGAAGATCTGAGCATTTTTCCAAGGAGGACATACAGATGGCCAAAAAAAACACATGAAAAGATGCTCCACATCACTAGTCACCAGGGAAATGCAAATTAAAACCACAATGAGATAATCACCTCATACTTGTTTGAATGGCTATCAACAAAAACACAAGCAATAAGTATTGGTAAGATTGTGGAGAAAAGGGAATCTTTGTGTATTGTTATGGGAATGTAATGGTACAGCTACTGTGGAAAACAATTTGGAGGTCCCTCAAAAAATTAAGAACAGAACTACCATATGATCCAGCAATTCCACTTCTGGGTAATTATCTGAAGAAAATGAAAACACTAACTTGAACACTAACTGTGTTCACTGCATTATTTACAATAGCCAACATATGGAAATAACCTAACTGTCCACTGATGGATGAATGGACAAAGAAGATGTGGTGTGCATATACACACACACACTGAATGGAGTATGTTTAGCCATAAACAAGAATGAAATGTTGCCATTTGTGGAACCATGGATGGTACTTGAGGACATTACACTAAAGTGAAGTCAGAGTAAGATAAATACCATATGATTTCACTTATATGTAGAATCTAAAAAAATAACCTGAGCACACATACAGAGAACAAACTGGTGGTTGCTAGAGGTGGGGACAAGAGAATGGGTGAGAAGGACCAAAAGGTACAAATTTCCAGGGGATGTAAGACAGAGTGATGACTATACTTAATCATACTGTATTGCATATTTGAAAGCTGAGAAGAGAGTAAATCTTAAAAGTTCTCATCGTAAGATAAAAAGTTTTTTTCTAACTTTGTATGGTGGTGGATGTTAACTAGACTTACTGTGGTGATCATTTCACAATACATGCAAATACTGAATCATTATGTTGTACATCTGAAACTAACATGTTATATGTCAATTATACCTCAATTAAAAACAAGATTACTTAGAGCACAATACAATCCAGATGTTGTAAGGACAGCAAATAAAATAGAAACCTTGTAAGAGGAGGGCGTACACACTTGCTTACCATTGTTCTTCTCACTGTCGGCAGGTTTCATCTGTATAGGATGATGCATCTATAAAATTAATACATGAATATTACCATTTATACATTGGTCAGAAATATAAATGAGGACTCAAAGGAAATACCAAAACTAGAGCCTTAAGAGTTGTCTCTGAACTCACACCTGTCTCATGATTCCCCCCATAAAATATCAAAATAGAATGTGTGTTAATAAGTCAATTCTTTTGAATGAAAGAGAACTACTTTCAACATTATCTTCTTGAAAATAAATGTTCCCTTTAGTCCTCCTCTGCATCAATTCTTGTGGCAATCATCCTTCACCCACAATAGTTTGTGCCTGAAATGTAAAATATGTTCCATGTGTCAAAACCACCACAGTTCCTTACTAATAAGAGCTTTCTTACCCCTGGGAGGACCTTCATGTTGTGAAGAGCATTCTGCGCTTCTAATGCAGCTTTGCGGGTGTAAAATGTAACAAAACAGCACCCTACAATGAAGATAGATTATTTCATGAAATCAAAACAGTAAGAAGACAATTTCTAGAGCATTCCCTTCTCAACAGACATATTGGAACTCAAAAGAGGGCTGGGTTTATTAATATGAGTCGAGAAAGAAACAGAGAAGGAGGGAAACTAGCAGGAAAAAACTATTATCTTCTGTGGATTTTTTTGTTGTTACAGTCTCCTTGTTCTATTAAAATTCTTCTTTAGCTGATCCTGTAACTTCTCTGGGAAAGGTATTTCCCTTACAAAGGTCACACTACCATGACATTCAACCCCATGACTCTGAAGACCAGGTAGTGTGCTGGGCAAGAAGACTCAGCTACAAACAGGACAGACAGGGAGCCTTGTACTCCTGTAGCTTGTTGTAGTCCACTAGGAACTCTTTTTTTCCTAAGAATAAGCCACTTACATTGTAACCAGTTTCTATCATATGCCCCAAACATAATTCTCATTTTTTAAATTATAAAATGACTTAAGAGCAAGAACCACTTAATATCTTTTCTTGCACTCTTGATTCTCATCAAACATAATTAAGCTTCTAACAGCACATGGCGGTGAATGAGATCTGTAGATTTGTGCTTTGTATCTTTATTGAGGGATGAGTCTTGTAAATCTTGGGCCCACAGTCCCATGATGTATGTTACAGATTTCTCTCAAAATCACTACAATTTAGATTTTAAATCATTGCAGTTATATTGCTAGTTACTTACATAAACTACAATATTTATATTTTTGCCACAAAGAGAAAATAATTCCTCTGCTTCTAGATCCTCTGCTATTAAGCTGGTTTCAAACATAACACAATCATGCTTGCTCATATTTGCACTGTAGAACAACTTTCACTGAAAATTACTGTGAAACTCGTCATCTGGAAAAATATGAATATGCCTACGTGTGTACAGGGGCAAAGCTAATGCCTTATCTACCATCAGTCCTATAAAATTTCCACTCTGCTGGGTATTTCTAGAAGCTGCTCACCCTTTGTTTTCTTGTTCATTTTGTGAACTACAACAAACAGGTTACCTACAAATATATCCCTCCTGGTGGCTAAGCCACCCTGCAAGGCCTCTGTAACACTAACAGAAATCCACGGGTTTATGGACAAGAAAACCTTATGTGGGTAGTTTACTTCAACTTTATTTTTGTCATTTCATCCCCCAAATCAAGTGACACACTCACATTAAGTCTGTCTCTTGAATTTAGAGTTCTCATAAGGACTGTTCAAGATCCAATTTACAAATTATCCTTATGATGTCACCTTAACTTTTTATTTTAAAGCTATTAAATGTGTTTGGGTTGAAAGATGTATAGGAATAGACAAAAGGACATATTTTTTTGCCCCTATATTACCACAGGAGCATTCTGGCAATGAAATGCAGCATGCACTGACAGAAATGACATATAAAGCCCGAAGACCTTACCTTTGCTCTGAGGAGGGTTCTGGCTCCTATCCCTTAGGACGTTGATTTCATAGACAGCACCATACTGCTCAAAGAGTTCCCTCAAGTCCTTCTCAGACCAGGTCCTTGGAACCTGGCCCACAAACATCTTGATAGCATCAAGATCTGGTTGGTCTGGGTGGTCCAGGGTGCCGTTCATTTTCTTTGAGCTGCATGAAATGAAATAAAAGTTCTATTATGTATTCATGCTGTTTTCCAGAGGGGTCTTCTTTTTTAAAGATCTCGACTACTTCCTGAAAAAGTAGGGGAAAAATATTTCTACTTTTCAGGATTTCCATTCAATTTACTGGTTTCCTAGTTCTCCCTCACTGTGGCCACCCCTTCTTAGATTCCAAACTAAAGTCTCCATTGTGATTAGAACATCCTGGGTTTTAACTAAGGAACTGGGTATCACTCAGTCCTTGTCTAGTATGAGAATTCTCAAAAGAATTCAAGAGGAAAAGTTCCTAAAAGCACATTTTAGTAATTTTAAGCATAGTTAACCAAACACTAAAATCACTAAAGACTGTAAGTAAATAGGTAAGATTCAGGACTCTCAATGTATACAATAATAGGTGAAAAGTTCTCTTTCAGTAAACATTAGAACAGAAGCATTTGATTTCCCAAGCCTAAACTAAGAACTGACTAGAGTATCGACCTCTGAATGTTGCTGTCTCATGGGTGGTCCTGGTGACGCTGAGTTAGACCTCAGACCAAAACAAAGCTTTGCCTCTTAAACTTTCACAAAATTCCCTTATCAACTGCAACCATAACATCCACATATTCCTCCAATCCTATCACAGCAAACTTTTAACGTTCCTACTTTAATACCTTCATTTCTACTATTGCCATGGCCAAGAACCTAGAGGCATTCCTGTACTATAAATGTTTCCACTCAGAATCAATCAGTTGTTATCCTTCCACTGCTTCAAGATCTTACTATTAGCATTTATCTGAACCAATAACAACTTAAATTCCAAATAGCTAGCATTAGTGTTTCTGTTAGTGTTTCTTAATTCAGAAATCACATCATATTTAAATTTGCCATGTTCTAATAGTCAATCCTAAATAAAATGCTAGTTTTGTTTAAAGGAAAAAGTTTTTTCCACCACTGCTATTTTCTGAATAGTTTTTTAAGATCCTTAAGAATGCTGAATCTATGAAAGTAGATCAACCTCTTTTTATTCCTAAATCTCTTATAACTGAACATCCCACAGGTACCATTCTCACATTACCTTTGTTGAATCTAGCACTAATTAAATATCAAAAAAGCTGTAAAACAAATGGCATACAGACCAACTCTTATTGCTGTGTCTGAGAAGGTTCCTTATACTCTTCAAGGTTAACTACTCAGTTTCATCAGGATTCAGACTGAGAGGTCCCTGAAGGCAGAAACTTTTATGGCCTAGTCATTCATACGGCCACACCTGGTATAGCAACTGGTTCAAAGTAAGTACTCGGATGTGGGATGAGAGGAATTTCTTATACTCAATTTCTCCAATTAAGCAACTAACCCTGATAAAAATGAATGCTCTGCACAAAGAGGACTCACAAATTAAAGAACTACTACTATCCCCTATGTGTTGACTGCCACAGGATTAATCTACCTTGTTTTTCCTTTTAAGTGGTTTGGAATACATTGTTTTACTGGTTTATTAATTTAAAACCAAGTGTGACAAGTCATTGCAAAAATATAATATAGTTGCTTCTAGTAGCCTAATCCCAATGTTCCAACAGAAATCATGCTATCGTGATTTTAAAAGGTGGGGGGCCCCTATGACTCGTGAAACAACGGGTGTCACTCCCTACAATCTGCCCCCAACAACTTTAATCACAAGTTTTAACATCATCTTATTAAAATGTTGCTAAATTTTAATTGTATTTCTGTTCTGGAGAGAGTCAGCATAGAACCCAAAGGTGCTCAGAGTGTGTTTTGATGGTGAGGAACGTGACAGCTATTTCTGAAAAGAGGCAGGGGTTTATTCATTTGTATTACAACTGGAGGCAACTGCTCTCAGGTTGTCCCTTCCTTCTGTATTTGTGTGCCATTCCTAAACTTTCTACATCACTGCTTAACACAAAAGTATAAATAGTTAATATATGTGGATTATAGTTTATCCAAAACTTCAGTGGAGATTCAGCATTTCTGACAAATAACCTTCCTTTCTCTCTTTACTCTCCAGGTCCTTCTCCATTTCTTCGTGTCTACCCCCCTCCACGAACCCCCTCTTCCCTGTGTATACTAATTCATTAGCCAGAAGAATTCATGAGAGCACAGCTATCCAAAGTACCCAAAAACAATTTCCAAACTTAAACATTTAGAAACTTCTACAGCAACTGGACTGGACTGAATAATTTTATATATGTTCAATCTAATAATAAAAACATACATGCAATGTAAGCTTACACCTTAGTGTTTTTTCTATCAAATAATTTTTATTGTCTTTTTATAAGTTGGGTGGCAGGGAGACAGGTCACGGTCCTCACCAGCTTGATAAGCACTTCTAAAGCACAGCAAATTATCGGGCCAGGCTCCTGATGCTGTGAACACCATACAGTTGGGAGTTGTGTGCTTATTCCTTCCTCCAGTAAGTACTGCCAATTCCTTATACAGGCCAGGTACTTTGTTACATGTGTATATGTTGGTAAGAAAAGCACAGGGAATTTCTTTGGAGCACATGAAGCCAGAATTAGAAGTGGCAGTATCAACTGGAGACTTCAAAAAAGAGAGAAGCAACCACATGTGTACCTATGTATATGGAAGTAGTCACAAACTCTCTCATCAATGGTTATCATGCTTAAAAGAGATAAGCAACAATGCTCTCCCATCCTCAATGTTCCACACATACTTCCAGTATGCATGCTGTCCTTAGTTAAAAGTAATCACTGCATAAAAAGTCACCTGGGGTCAAGACTCCAGTGTGGTATGCCAAGGCTCTCTTATCATCCAAGTATGGCATTTACTCTACATTTCACTAAACACATTCTCAAATTTGTACCTTACCCCCATTGATGGAGAGCTCCTCAGGTCAGTGACCATGAATTATGTGTATTTATTATGCCCACTCAAGAACCAATGAATTCAACGGCTCCATGGAGAAGTTATCTATTCTGTCCTGCCATTCCAAAGAGGCAAGTCTGTGGAAATTCTTATCTTCTGTGGAAATACTGATTTAGGAGTAGGATGGAAGAGAGGAAAAGCAGGGACTGCAGCAATGAGGGAAGGAGATGAGAAGACAGGAAATGTTCTGGGGAAGAGGCATGGCATTAACCCACCTCTTTTTACATTTCTGCTTCTGGCATCAACTGACAAATCATTAAGAATGAGAAACTATGAGAAATTAGCACCAGAGGCTGCTTCGTCTACCTTGATTCTTGATGGCACATGACATAGGAAAACAGCACAGGGAACCAAAATGGAAGAGAGATGGGAAGAAAAACAAGGAGCTTATTTTCAAAGCAACACATTTGTTCAGAATTTTTAAACCCTCTCTTCTTATTTATTACTCTCTCTCTCAAAACTTCCCAGCCCAGGCCCAGCTCAGGGGGCAGAGTGGATGTTTCTGTAATGCTTTTTTCCCATCCCCCAGCCTCAAATGACTAGACCAGGGATGGATCTTAACCCAAGAAGTTGATCCACACACAAGACCATGTCCTATGCTTAAAACAAAGAGATAGGCCTAGCTAATCAAGTCCTTCTACTGCAGCACTGAGCAAGACAATAGCCACGAGCTACATGTGGTCACTTAAAATTTGATTTTAAAAATGCAGACCCTCAGTTGCACTAGCTACATGTGACTAGTGGCTACTGCATAGGGCAGCAAAGATACAGAACATTTTTTATCACCACAGAAAGTTCTACTGCACAGCACTGCCCTACAGAATCTGGAAGCAGTTAACAAAACACAGTGATGAAGTCAGACGTGGAAAAGTTGCAACTAGACATAGTGTGTTAGTTGACACACTGAAAGGGCAGTGGCAAGAGTTACATGCTACAATAAAGATGAAGCTTAAAAACATGCTACGTGAAAGAAGTCAATCACAAAGGCTACTACGTACTGTGTTATGCCATTTATATGAAATGTCCAGAATAGGCAAATCTAGAGACAGAAAGTAGGTTACTGGTTGCCTAGGACTGGGAATTGGAATGAGTGTGGAAAGGAATGATTGTTAGTGGGTACTGGGTTTCTTTTTGGGGTGATGAAGATGTTCTGGAATTAGTGATGGAAGTTGCACAGCTGTGTGGATATAGTAAAAATCACTGAATTGTGTACTTTAAAAAGGTATATTTTTATGCCATATGAATTATATCTCAATTTGAGAGCTAGAAACAGAAACGAGTCAGAAGACAGGCTGGAAGGACGGTGGCAAGGCAAGGCAAAGCCATGCTGTAATCAAAGTTACAAGGTAGATGACAGCAGAAGCAGCTTACACAGAAAAGCAGAACGTGTGTCCTGACAAGCTGGGAGTTTACAGGCCTTCCAGCTGGGAAGCTCCTGATTACATTATAGTCCTGTCCACAAGTATCCTTTTAGGAAATTTTTCATTTACACTAGGTTGAGTGGCTAGTTATCTGTTCCTTACAGCCAACAAGCTGGCCAATACTATCTTCACATCTGTTTAAAAATCATTTCTGAAACTTTTCCTTAATGCATTTTTTTTCCCTCACGGCACTGCTCTACAGAATCTGGAAGTAGTTAACAAAACACAGTGACCTGCTGACCTTCACTTGTTCATATACAAAGAGCAAATTTTTAGAAACTTACTAATAAGTCCCTCCACCTCCTCAGTGGGCATAAATACTTACTGTATCCAATCTCCAGCCACCACCACCCACCCCCTATGAGGTCACTCTGGCTTACACATTGTGCTGTCAAAAAACTGACACTGGAGAACATCAGAATAGGAAGCACCCAAAAATATTGGCCTGAGTTACTTACCAGCTATTCTCTAGTGATTACAAGATATGGGTCTATGTGGGAAGGAGGTGATTTTCATTTGGATAAAGGAAGATCTTGTTAGCTGGGACTTTAGGTCTAGAAAAATCTATCAATGAAGGTTTTAAATTACCATTCAACAACAGAACAGCTGAGAATCTGCTTGTGAAGGTTTTCCACCTTCTTCCCTGAAGAATGGAGATACCATCTAGAGACTGTATTTCAGCAATCACTTCTAACTATAAAAAACCTCACAGGGCTTATCATTCATACAACTCTATTTCCCAAACTCCTACTACGGCCATATACTAGACACTACAAGAGGCTATACAAGTGGACTGAGGAATACCTACCTGCCTTGGAGGAATGACACCTAACAAGTGGAAGAAAAAACTATCATACCCCGCAAATGTTATAACAGATGTATAACAAGTTCTGTAGAAAAAGTGGCTAATATGGTTTATTTTATTTGGAGTAGGGGGGAGGTATGTACAGGGATTTAAGCTGAATAGACTAAGTGGCTAGAAAAAAATGCTATATAGAATGGAGGTATGAAAGCCTAAGGGGCCGATGAGGAATAGGGATTCAGAAGAGAGAGGAGAGAAGAGGGAAATACCTTGAGAAAATTTAAAAAAAGGGCCTGACAAAGTTAGCAGAAAACATAAAAACATTCTAAAAGATAAGAAAAAAGGAGAGAAAACATTAGAAAAACAAAGAGAATAAAGAGATAGGTTGGAGAGATGTAGTGAAGGGCTTTCCATGCTATACTTACAGGCATGGACTTTAAGATTTTTAAACAAAAGAATGATCGGATTTATCTTTTAGAAGACAACCTGGCAATAATCTAGGGGATGAAATAAAGTGGAGAAATATGGAGATCAAAAAACTCTTGCACAAACTAGCTCCTAAGATTAAGTCCCAGTCTCAAGCAATGCTGAGAAATTGGCGGGGAGGGAGGTGGCAGGATTCGCTAAGACTCAGAAATCACCGGATAAAGGAGATGGGGGAAAGGAAGAAGTTACTGATCATTCCTGGGTTCCAGCAAAGACAATATGGGAAACTGTTTTTGTGGGGGGAAGCATCCAGATAGAGGTATCCAGTGATTGGTATTTAAAACAAAGTCAAAGAGTGTGGGGGCACTTAGGGAATAGACAGAGATCTGAGAACCAGAGAAGCACATCAGCGCCCCCTTAAGCAATGGGAAAACAAGAGTAAAAGGCCCAAGAAACAAATGGAAAACAACCATGTGTTAGGATATGAGCACAGTAAGAGGAACCAGAAGAGTGCTCAGAGTAGAAACAAGGGCATTTTGTTACAAAGAGAGAACCAGGACTCACGTCCCCTAGTCCTTCCACAGCTCCTCCAGCAATTCTTCTGTTATAAAGAGATTTTGAAATAGATAACATTGTTAAATTACATTTCCAGGCGAATTCACATCAGAGACAACCACTGATGTCTCAAGTCTCCTGCTAAAGTAGTTAGTACAAGTGAAAGGAAGGGCTAAGAATTCAAAAAAGAGGAGGCAAGCACACATCACCCTCAAGCACTTTGTTCTCAGCTCTTTGGTGTTTTAGTGTATGGTGCCCATGGGAGCAGGCCTGGGGGCTCGCCATACAGTTAGTGGGTAACTGCCCAATGACACCTGAGGCAGCCTGGTCTAGGGAGCAAAAATAAAGAGGGTATAGTTAAGCTGGCATTTGTGGCCCAAGGTTGACTCCAACTGTCCTCAGGCCAGTCAGTTATTAGCTTCTCTCAACTGGGTTTCTCATTTCATTGTAAAATAGGGAGAATAGCTTATGTCCAATTAACCTCACAAACCTTCTGTGAAGATGAATGTCTAAAACAAAAGCAAAGGCACATGGATAAAAATGATCTAACAGTGTATGCTCTGATTACCTCTAATCAGAATGGCTGTTTAATCCATTAGTTCTCAAACTTTAGCATGCATGAAAACCACAGGACTGTTAGAATACAGATTCTTGGGGCCTATTCTAGCATAAAAATTCCTGGACATGGATGCAGGAATATGCATTTTTGCAGCAACTTTTATGCAGTGATCCAGATTTCATGGGAATTAATCCAACCCAACCTCATAAAAGATGAGAAAACAGGCTGAAAATGCTGTATCTAAGGACTGAACACTAGGCAGTAGCCCAGCATAGAAAGTATTACAATGGAAGATAATTTAAGCCACAAAGTCCTATTTCTAGGGATCAATGTGTCTGATACAAGGGAATATTTTTATTATGTGTTAAGTCTTTATGATGGCATTTGTTGTGATTTCACCTGTTGTCTAAACTTTATTTCTGCAGTAAAAAAACCTCTCACAAAGAGACACATCTAATTTACCACTATTTTGGACACTGCAGAGAAGGCATGGGATCCATCTCAAATGAGCAAGCCAGCTAACTCTGAGGCCCCCCAAAGTATTCCATAAAGAACTGTCCAGAATCTGTTATTATTCACACCAGTTACACTTAACCTCAGGGTAGACTGATTTGCACACGGAGGCCAAAACTCAAAGACTTGTACTACCATCTGTTGTTATCTAGGGAATATCCCTAGACACAGCTAATATTCTTGGCTTTGAATAACCTAAGGTCATTTGCTTAAGATTCCAAGATTGAGGTAACTGAAATCAAGAGTTAGAAGTGTGTTCTTCTCTACAGAGCCCAGAATTCAGGCTCCCTGCAGCTACAGCTCAGGGCCAGGTTAGCATTTCTGCTGTGTACAACAGAGGTATCACTTCTTGAACAGCACTGTAAACTGATTAAGTTTCTCGTTCCCATTTTCAAAACTTTCTTGGGCAATTGCCAATCATAATTGATCCAGTTTCCTTTTTTGGGGGGGGAGGGAGGAATACCGGAACACATTTGATCTCTCAGCCATCATGTATTGTGCTGCATTTTCTATTAGACTTGTGGGGAGAGAAGGAATCAAGGTCCAGGATTACAGTTAACATGTCAATACAGCATTTGATATACACTGCTAAATACAGCCTAGCCACCAGTCTCCTCTGTGATATGTCTAAGAATTTATCATTAAAAATAATCAAATAGATAAATAGCTTCCCAAAAGATTATTTGAAATTGCATAGCCAACCCAAAGCAATGTAACTATATTGTTTAAAAAAAAAAAAAACCTTGGAATCTATTTTATGGGGAAACACCACAGCTTGAAGGGCCTGGAGCCAGCACACTTGAGTTGATGTTGCTGGTCATATATCAAACGCACCCCATGTACACAACTTAGTTGTAGCCTTCAGGAAATCAGCAATAATAAGATAAAATCAGACTACAACAGAAAATAACAGTAGCATGGACTTTGGCTTCCTAACCCAATTTTTTCTTCCCTCTTTTAAGGAAAGGAACCAGTTCATCAAATAACAAAGAAAAGAGCCCCGTTTCTCTGCTTATAAAAATTAGATAACAAAAATACTTACACGGGACTGGAATTCAAAGAGCAATGATCCACCATCATTTCTGGAAGGAAATCCAACTTAAACGCAGCCATCACCTCACTCTCCCCTTCAGAAGCCAATGACATTAACTTGCTGCACTTGTCTGATCCACAAATACACACAGCTTTAGCTTCCTGGGCCCCACAAAAAACACAAAGTGGAAACAGGAGCTCAGGGAAACCAGCAATAAGTGCCACAGAAACAGGCAGGACTGGGGAAGGGAAGAGGAGCATTGGATTAAAAGGGGGATGTGACTCTGTGAACGGAGGCTCAGCCCGGCACACAATGAAAGTGCTGATGCACCAGGCTGGTTTTGTGCGATTTTCCCTGGCGAAGCAGTACTAAGTGCACTGTCAGATAGATAGAGTGTCAGATCCATGAAGACAGCAGTGGCTAACAGGGCAGAAGAAACAAACTTGTTTCATATCCTCCACCCTCCTCCCTGAAAATCAGTTTTTGAGGAGCTCGAGCTTGAAACTACCTGAAGCAAAAAAAAACACAAAAAACCTCAAAAACCTTACCTCCTATGATCTGAAAATGGTTATCATTTGGAAAGAACTGGGTTGTTAGCCTTGGTCTGAACTTATTTCCATGTGCCAAAGACAGCAATGAGCATGGTGCCTGAGTCCAAACTAATCTCCAGATAGCTGCATAAGGAGTAGTAGTTCAGACAATCCAAAGCAGGCCAGAGGCAAGCTGGCTGAAGAAGAGGCCACCACTCACTACTCACATTCTACTACCTGCATTGCACTGACCTTGCTTTCTTGATGGTGTTAGAGCAAAGTGTGCTACTTGATGGTTTATCATCAGCATAAAGGCCTTTAAAAATTCCTGCTTCAGTGACATTGATGAAGTGGCATAGGCAAAACTTCTTTACTCTTAATTTACACTTAATTTGCCAGAAAATAAAAAAAGTAAAAATAAAAACGGAATAGTAATATTCTGTCTCTTGATAGAGTACTAAGAAATATCTTTTCAGTTGTTTGACCTTGCTAAAAAAACAAAAGCAAAGAGAAGCAAACAAAAGCCCCCAGTGATGATAATGAAAAAGACTGGGGCCTACAAGGGCGAGCCCTCAAACATGGAAGGACAGAGGAATGTAAACTAAGGCTCTTCATTCAATCTACTCCTTTAAACTGTTGCTAAAACCATGATTAATGAATGCACACATAAACATTCTATGATGGATGAGTGGTGGAGATGGATATACTTAGTTGTCAAGGCAGATCCTGTTCTCAGATTAGCTCTACACCCTCCTCCAAACAACAAATGGTGGCATTTCAGTATTTAGGCAGTGATTCTAAAACTATCTCTGAAGGTTCCCAAATTTCACAGGCCTTCTTCCCATTTTTATCATGAGGGTTGCCTTACCTCAAGAGGTTTCACTTCACTCAAGCTCAGTTCACCACACAGGGAACTTTGAAAAAAAGAAGTTATGTTCAGCCTGTAAAGAGGTAAACAAATGAACTCCTAAATGTATAGAGTTACTTGGAAAAAAAAAAAAAAAGAAAGGCAGCATGTCATGGTATGGCCCTAACTATTCCAGTCTGGGTAACAATGGTTAACACCTGTCTGAGTCTGAGCAAGGTAGAAACTCTGTCTTCTGTCCAATATCCAGACATAAATTTGTAATAGCATTTAACTGCTTTTCTATTTGCAGAGACTATGGTTCATCTGAGCTACTACTTTAGAGACAGAAATAGGAGGAGCGCTCTTCCACCCTACTAGAAGAGGAAGCAACACCAGGCTGCAAATGAGAGCAGCCTGTGCAACCGGCACTCAACACACAGCGCACCAGCTCCTAACTGCCAGGCAGGTGCGACCACTTAAGTTACAGGTTAGGTTTGCCCTAGTTGTTTCTATGTCCAGTGGGGCTGATCACATGCCTCTTCCTATAGAAAGCTACCTGGACCAAGGATTAACTTTGTGAGGTCAGTCAACAACCAAATTAGATGTTTTAGTTCAAAGTTTCCTTTAAAAGTGAATCAACAAATTTTAAGGGAATCCCACTGGTTTTTGTTGTTTTTATTATTCACTAACAACACCTAACTTCCACTAACTACATCTCTGTTTTAATCAGAATCATAGCTATAAGAGAGTACTTGAATATGGTAGACGCTACTGAGTAGTCAGGAACTGCTCAGTGTGTGAAAGGAGGTGCACTTCCTTACAGTACATGTTTACCAAGTCAAAAATTGGGAGGCACTGATGTAATGTTTTAAAATCCATTTTACGACTTATAAAAGCAACACTGCTTTAAAAGCATATAAGATGGAAATGTTATTACATGACATTCCACCTTTAGGTAGGTCACAAGAGCTATCTCCGTAAAATTTAATTCAACATGCTTGTGGGAAAAGAGCACAGAAATTAAATTACAAGTCACTCAATTTTAAAAAAGAGTTACAAAGTTAAGTGATGATAAAAACAATTATGGGAATACAAAAATGCAGATGTTAAGAGAAATTAAAAAGTGGAATTAGAAGTTATTCACAGAAAACTGACCATAAGTTGTTTTTAAATTTCTTAATCAGAAACACATCCCAGACTTTTCCCACAAAGGATGCACTGGAAATAAAGAGATGGCAGGAAGGCTTATAATCAAAGAAGGCCGTAACTTTCCCTCAGTCCCTTTTTACCACCTGTCCTCTATGAACTCAACATAGTTCCCTCTTCCTTCCCTGTCTGTTTTCCTTGCCTTGAAAATTCTCTACTTCTTTTCTAAGGGTAATAATTCAAAGCCTACTTATGTGAGGGTAGGGGCAATCAGCCTGCTGTAACATTAAGAACCTGAATCATTAAAAATACCAGTAGATACAAGAAACCTTCTGAAGAAATACATACTCTGTATTTAGAATATAGGAATGGAATAAACAATTAAAAAAATTGGATTAAAGGAAAGAAATGCTACAAATTACAGCATATGTTGTCAAATGAGTGAAAGAGCAAAGAAAAGCATAGTTGAGCAAAAAAGCCCCAGTGGTGCGTGCAAATGTCAGGCTATCTTGATTGATGTAAAAACCATGGAGTTCAGTGACAGGTAGGGATTGTATACTTCCAACCCAATAATCTAAATGTATTTTAAAGGACAAAATTTGAACTCTTGGTTATACGAGCATAGAGGAAATTAGAGCCTACTACTAAATTTATAAAAGAGAACCTAAGTCACTGAAAATCACCATCAGTCTATATATATAAGGAAAAGTGCAAGAATCTAGGGAAAAGTCGTAACAGATAAATGTACTGGATATTTTTCCTCCCAGAGATTCTGGCAGTTGGATGATATAAGGGACGTAAAAAACATAGTAGGCAATTATACAACTTGAAAATAACCAGCCAGAATAACCTAAAATATTAGCTTAAAACCTTTATGGACTCCAGTTTCACTTTAAAAATTGAGTACTTCTAATACAATTAGTGGGTCTCCCACAGTTCCCAATTCACTACCTTGCATATGCAAAAATATACTGACCTAAATTGGTAATTATCTCTTTGGCATCTCACTCTGTGGGAGCTGTTGGCAAAAACGTGACGATTGAGTGTAATTAAAAACAATCCAAAAAGGGAGGAAAACTACCACCCTTTCTGAAATCTACAAATTTTCCATTTCCTCCCCCATCCTTGATCACTACTACCGCCTCTTCCAGGGTCAAAGATAAGGACTAGCAGAAAGACCCTCTTGTGTGTAGTACTGTCAGTTCCACTGAAGTTTCTGGGACTAATCCTAAACTAAACTCTTGTCAAATCATGACCACCCTTCGAATCAGGTCGTATTTCAATTATCAAACTAGTTCTGGGACTTAAGTGTAATTCTTAGTTGGTAACAATACACTGTAAGTTTAAACTTTATTTAAGCCCCTGTGTTGATTAAGAAATCAGTTATGTTGAACAGATTCTTCCTCCAAGAGGGTATTTTCCGTGTAGAATCCCATTATGTCCCATCCTCATCCTTTTTCTAGTTTACTTCAGTCTTCCGGTTATGAAGCGGAATGAAGGAAGAAAGTTAGCAGGAGGGAGAGAGAGACAGAGAGAGAGAGAGAGAGAGACAGACAGACAGACAGACAGACAGACAGACACACACACACCTGTTAGAACTAGACAGCTACAAGTATGAGGTCACCCTGCCTTGGGAAAAAGCTAAGGAGGAAGAGGTGAGAAAGAGCAAGAAAATATTTCTAGCTTCCTAGTAGGAACAGGAAGTTATATCCCACAATGTAGAAAAAAACCCATCACCTTTCTGAAGGCAATCTTTTCATATCTGCACAACAGGCTTCATGCAAGAAGGTTAAAAAAGATGACCACAGAGCACACCCATCCAGCAGTTAGCCCATACCTGTAGCTTTACACCTCCCTCTCTGGACTATGTCTTCACTCTAAAAAAACCAAGGAAAGAAAAATAAGTGGACCATGCCTACACTTCTCATAATCCAGATATGCAGCTTTTTTTTCTAAGAAAAGCCCCCTTTGTCACCATAGCAGAAGATTAAGGGGGGGAAAAAAAAGAAAACTCCTCCTTTTTCCATTTTTTAAGTACACAATACCTTAAAAGATAAATTGCATTTATTATGTCAAAGCTAATTTAAAAACACAATCAACCTAAAAGATAGGGAAGTAAAGTACTAAAAGGCTTAAAAGAGGCTTGCTCCCGAATGTCCCAATAAATAGCAAAACAATGACTACAATTTCAGTACATCTAGGTCACCAGAACCTTTTAGCATCTGCTTTTCAATAGGAAACTACAATAAAGCTAAAGGCTATGTAATTCTTCTAGCAATTAAGGATCATGTTGTTAATGTGGACAGGCCATGATATTTCCCCAAAGCAACCTTGCTAAAAACATGAATAGGTAGGTGCCAGGCATAAAACTCTTCAAAGGTAACCAAGTTCCTGCCTGTGTAAATGCACCTCTGTGGCTTTCCAGCAGTGGTGAACCACTGAAACCAAAAAATCAGAAGATGGGGAAGTTAACTGAAGTTAAAAGCAAATGGAGGAACCGCAAAACCAATTTGTTTTATTTTTAAACATTATTGAACAATCTTCCAAGTAAAGATTGATTCTATAAAGCTGCCCAAATTCCTACAAACTTCCACCTACAACCCCTGCCAGCTGTACTCCATCTGGCCCTGGCTACAGATGGAGAATGACCAAAAGTCACAAAGGATGACATCTACATTGGGAAGTTTAAGAATTTTGAAAGACAAGGCCAGAAACAGAACTATAAGACACTGCACTATATCTACCACCCCTAAGGACAAAGATGTTTTTGTTTGTTTGTTTATTAAGGTATTATTGATATACACTCTTATGAAGGTTTCACATGAAAAAACAATGTGGTTACTACATTTACCCATATTATCAAGTTCCCACTCATACCCCAATGCAGTCACTGTCCATCAGTGTAGTAAGATGACACAGATTCACTGTTTGCCTTCTCTGTGCTACACTGTTTTCCCCGTGATCCCCAAACCTTGTGTACTAAACATAATACCCCACAACCCCCTTCTCCCACCCTCCCACACCCCTCCTCTTTGGTAACCACTAGTTCCTTCTTGGAGTCTCTGAGTCTGCTACTATTTTGTTCCTTCAGTTTTACTTCGTTGTTACACTCCACAAATGAGGGAAATAAGACAAAGATGATTCGTGACTGACATAAAATAGGTGCATAAGTACTTGACTTTTCATACGGACCTGGTTTCCAATTTTGCTAATGAGGTAGCGATGCTTTCATTTAAGGCGAAGTCAAGACCAACAAAAAAGCTGCTGAAAGCATTTACTTGAACCTGCCTACATTATCAAAAGTTATTAAGAGGAAGGGAACTCACATTTACTAAGTTCACAAAACTTCATCCAGTCCTGTATCATTAATACCACTTAAGGTGGGGACTACTCTATGGATTAAGATGCTAAACTAACCTGCACAGGGATTCTAACCGCAGAGCCCATGGTCTCTCTTGAGAAATGTGACTCTCATATAGTAGGTAAAAATTTTTATTGAGACTGTGTCTTGAGAGGGCTCTACAGTACTGGTTACCTTGGGGAAAACTGAGCCAGTTAAATTTCTACTTGTTTTATTCTGGAAGATCCAAAGGGCAAAGAAAAGACCAGGGAGTTATGTTTTCCAAAATGTGGCAAGAAACATGCATGATCAGTTGAAAAACACTGCTTGTTGTGTGACTCTGTGAGACCAGACTCAGAGTGCATGCTAGCTGGAGAATCCCCAAGATACAGAGAGCAAAAGGGAGACCTGGAGCTGTTAAGAAGGGCCAGTATACGAAAAAGTGAGAGGTATACCTAGATGCCAGAGAACGACAACCCTAAGGAAAACCCTAATTGCCTAGCCACGAGAGAGAGAAAAAATTAAGATTTTTTTCTAAATTAAAGTATCAATGATATACAATCTTATGCAGGTTTCATATGAACTTTGTGGTTTCAACATTCACCCATATTATCAAGTCCTGTCTATCAGAGTAGTAAGATGCTATAGAGTCATTGTCTTCTCTGTGATGTACTTACCTTCCCTGTGACATACCAAGACCGTGATCACAAATTATTCATCTAAAGACTTTTTTCTCTTGGTATTGTTAATCGACAATTAAATGTGCAACATTATGATTACTAGACTCCCCATATCATCAAGTTGCCCCCATATGTCCCATTACAGTCACTGTCCATCAGCGTAGTGAGATGCTATAGATCACTACTTGTCTTCTCTGAGGTGTATAGCCATCCCCGTATAATGCTAATCGTAATGCCTGTTTTTCCCCCTTGTCCCTCCCTTCCCACCCAACCTCCCCAGTCCCTTTCCCTTTGGTATCTGTTAGTCCGTTCTTGGGTTCTGTGAGTCTGCTGCTGTTTTGTTCCTTCAGTTTTTTTTTCTTTGTTGTTATACTCCACATATGAGTGAAATCATTTGCTACTTGCTCTTTTTCCGCTTGGCTTATTTCACTGAGCATAATACACTCTAGCTCCATCCATGTTGTTGCAAATGGTAGGATTTGTTTTCTTCTTATGGCTGAATAATATTCCATTGTGTATATGCACTCCCTCTTCTTTATCCATTCATCTACTAATGAATACTTAGGTTGCTTCCATTTCTTGGTTATTCTAAATAGCGCCGCGATAAACATAGGGGTGCATATGTCTTTTTCAAACTGGAATGCTGCATTCTTAGAGTAAATTCCTAGGAATGGGATTCCTGGGTCAAATGGTATTTCTATTTTGAGGCTTTTTGAGGAACCTCCATACTGCTTTCCACAATGGTTGAACTAATTTGCAGTCCCACCAGCAGTGTAGGAGGGTTGCCTTTTCTCCACATCCTCGCCAACATTTGTTGTTGTCTGTCTTTTGGATGTTGGCCATCCTGACTGGTGTGAGGTGATATCTCACTGTGGTTTTAATTTGCATTTCTCTGATGATTAGTGATGTAGACACATCTCTCATGTGTCTGTTGGCCATCTGAATTTCTTCTTTAAAGAAGTGTCTATTCATATCCTCTGCCCATTTTTTAATTGGATTATTTGCTTTTTGTTTGTTGAGGCGCATGAGTTCTTTATATATTTTGGATGTCAACTCCTTATCGGACATGTCATTTATGAATATATTCTCCCATACTGTAGGATGTCTTTATCTTCTACTGATGGTGTTCTTTGCAGTACAGAGGCTTTACAGCTGAATATAGTCCCACTTGTTTATTTTTGCTTTGGTTTCCCTTGCCTGGGGAGATATGTTCATGAAGAAGTTGCTCATGTTTATGTCCAAGAGATTTTTGCCTATGTTTTTTCCTAAGAGTTTCATGGTTTCATGACTTATATTCAGTTCTTTGATCCATTTTGAGATTACTTTTCTGTATGGGGTTAGACAGTAATCCAGTTTCATTCTCTTACATGTAGCTGTCCAGTTTTGCCAATACCAGCTGCTGAAGAGGCTGTCATTTCCCCACTGTACATCCATGGCTCCTTTATCGTACATTAATTGACCGCATATGTTTGGGTTAATGTCTGGACTCCCTATTCTGTTACACTGGTCTGTGGGTCTGTTCTTGGGCCAATACCAAATTTTCTTGATTACTGTGGCTTTGTAGTAGAGCTTGAAGTCTGGGAGTGTAATTCCCTGTTTTATTCTTCCTTCTCAGGATTGCTTTGGCTATTCAGGGTCTTTTGTGGTTCCATATGAATTTTAGAACTATTTGGTCCAGTTCATTGAAGAATGTTGTTGGTATTTTGATAGGGATTGCATTGAATCTGTAGATTGCTTTATGTAGTACAGCCATTTTGACAATATTTATTCTTCCTAGCCAAGAGAATGGAATGAATTTCCATTTGTTAGTGTCCTCAGGAGTGTCTTGTAGTTTTCAGGGTATAGGTCTTCCACTTCCTTCGTTAGTTTTACTCATAGGTATTTTATTCTTTTTGATGTATTTGTGAATGGAATTGTTTTCCTGATTTCTCTGTTAGCTCGTCGTTAGTGTACAGGAAAGCAACAGATTTCTGTGTATTAATTTTGTACCTGCAACTTTGCTGAATTCAGATATTAGTTCTAGTCGTTTTGGAGTGGAGTCTTTAGGGTTTTTGATGTACAATATCATGTCACCTGCAAATAGTGACAGTTTGACTTCTTCTTTACCAATCTGAATGCCTTGTATTTCTTTGTTATGTCTGATTGCCATGGCTAGGACCTCCAGTGCTTTGTTGAATAACAGTGCGGAGAGTGGGCATCGCTTTCTTGTTCCCTATCTTAGATGAAAAGCTTTCAGCTTCTCGCTGTTAAGTATGATGCTGGCTGTGGGTTTGTCATATATGGCCTTTATTACGTTGAGGTACTTGCCCTCTATACCCATTTTGTTGAGAGTTTTTATGAATGGATGTTGAATTTTGTCAAATGCTTTTTCAGTATCTATGGAGCTGGTCATGTGGTTTTTGTTCTTCTTTTGGTTGATGTGGTGATGCTGACGGATTTTCAAATGTACCATTCTTGCATCCCTGAGATGAATCACACTTGATCATGGTGTATGAACCTCTTGATGTAGTTTTTAATTCGGTTTGCTAATATTTGGTGAGTATATTTGCATCTATGTTATCAGGGATATTGGTCTGTAATATCCTTTTTTGGTGGGGTCTTTGTCTGGTTTTGTTATTAGAGTGATGCTGGCTTCATAGAATGAGTTTGGAAGTATTCCCATCTCTTCTATTTTTTGGAAAACTTTAAGGAGAATGGGTATTATTTCTTCTCTATGTGTCTGATAAAATTCAGCGGTGAATCCATCTGGCCCAGGATTTTGTTCTTGGGTAGTTTTCTGATTACTGATTCAATTTCGTTGCTGGTAATTGGTCTGTTTAGGTTTTCTGTTTGTTCCTTGGTCAGTCTTGGAAGGTTGTGTTTTCATAAGAAGTTGTCCATTTCTTCTAGGTTTTCCAGCTTGTTAGCATATAGATTTCCATAGTATTCTCTAATAATTCTTTGTATTTCTATAGTGCCCGTCGTGATTTTTCCTTTCTCATTTCTGATTCTGTTTATGTGTGTAGATTCTCTTTTTCTCTTAATAAGTCTAGCTAGGGGGTTATCTATTTTGTTTATTTTTTCAAAAAACCAGCTCTTGGTTTCATTGATTTTTTTCTATTGTTTTATTCTTCTCAATTTTATTTATTTCTTCTCTAATCTTTATTATGTCCCTCCTTCTGGTGACTTTTGGCCTCATTTGTTCTTCCTTTTCCAATTTCAGTAATTGTGTCTTTAGACTATTCATTTGGGAATGTTCTTCCTTCTTTAAATAGGCCTGGATTGCAATATACTTTCCTCTTAGAACTGACTTTGCTGCATCCCACAGAAGTTGGGGCTTTGTGTTGTTCTTGTCATTTGTCTCCATATATTGTTTGATCTCTGTTTTAATTTGGTCGTTGATCCATTGATTATTTAGGGGCATGTTGTTAAGTCTCCAAGTATTTGTGAGCCTTTTTGTTTTGTTTGAACAATTTATTTATAGTTTTATACCTTTGTGATCTGAGAAGCTGGTTGGTAGAATTTCAGTATTTTTGAATTTACTAAGGTTCTTTTTGTGGCCTAGTATGTGGTCTATTCTGGAAAATGTTCCATGTGCACTTAAGAAGAATGTGTATCCTGCTGCTTTTGGGTGTAGAGTTCTGTAGATATCTGTAGGGTCCATCTGTTCTAGCGTGTTGTTCAGTGCCTCTGTGTCTTTACTTATTTTTCTGTCTGATTGATCTGTCCTCTGGAGTGAGTGGTGTGTTGAAGTCTCCTAAAATGAATGCATTGCTTTCTATTTTCTCCTTTAATTTTGTTAGTATTTGCTTCACATATGTCGGCACTCCTGTGTTGGGTGCATATATATTTATAATGGTTATATCCTCTTGTTGGACTGACCCCTTTATCGTTATGTAATGTCCTTCTTTATCTTTTGCTACTTTCTTTGTTTTGAAGTCTATTTTGTCTGATACAAGTACTGCAACACCTGCTTTTTTCTCCCTGTTGTTTGCATGAAATACCATTTTCCATCCCTTCCCTTTTAGTCTATGTATATCTTTGGGTTTGAGGTTAAGTCTCTTGTAAACAGCATACATACAGATGGGTCTTGCTTTTTTATACATACTTTTACTCTGTGTCTTTTGATTGGTGCATTCAGTCTATTCACATTTAGGGTGATTATCGATAGATATGTACTTATTGCCATTGCCGGCTTTTAGATTTGTGGTTACCAAAGGTTCGAGGGTGGCTCTTTACTATTTAACAGTCTAACTTAACTCTCTTGTTAAGCTATTATATACAGTCTGATGATTCTTTATTTCTCTCCCTTCTTATTCTTCCTCCTCCATTTTTTATATATTAGGTGTTTTATTCTGTACTCTTTTGCATTCCTTTGACTGTTTTTGTGGATATTTGATTTTATTTTTTGCCTTTAGTATTTGGATGGTCTGCTTTTTTTTCTATGATTTTATTTTCTCTGGTGACATCTTTTTAGCCTTAGGAGTGCTTCCATCTAGAGCATTCCCTTTAAGATATCCTGTAGAGGTGGTTCGTGGGAGGCAAATTCCCTCAACTTTTGCTTCTCTGGGAATTGTTTAATCTCTCTCTCAAATTTAAATGATAATCGTGCTGGATACAGTATTCTTGGTTCAAAGCCCTTCTGTTTCATTGCATTAAATATATCATGCCATTTTCTTCTGGCCTTTAAGGTTTCTGTTGAGAAGTCTGATGATAGCCTGATGGGTTTTCCTTTGTAGGTGATCTTTTTTCTCTCTCTGGCTGCCTTTAATACTCTGTCCTTGTCTTTGATCTTTGCCATTTTAATTATTATATGTCTTGGTGTTGTCCTCCTTGGGTCCCTTTTTTTGGGAGATCTGTGGGCTTCCATGGTCTGAGAAACTATTTCCTTTCCCAGCTTGGGGAAGTTCTCAATTATGTCTTCAAAGACACTTTCTATCCCTTTTTCTCTCTCTTCTTCCTCTGGTACTCCTATAATGCGAATATTGTTCTGTTTGGTTTGGTCACACAGTTCTCTTAATATTCTTTCATTCCTAGAGATCCTTTTATCTCTCTCTACCTCAGCTTCTCTGTACTCCTGTTCTCTGATTTCTGTTCCACTAACAGTCTATTGCACCTCGTCCAGTCTGCTCTTCAGCTCGTCAATCGACTGTTTCATTTCTGTAATATCCCTCCTGACTTCCTCCCTTAGCTCTTGCATTTTTCTCTGCAGGTCCATCAGCATGGTTATGACTTTTATTTAGAATTCTTTTTCAGGAAGATTGTTTATATCTATCCCACCAGGCCCTCTCTCTGGGGTTGTCTCGGTGAGTCTTGACTGGACCATATTCATCTGTCTTTTCATGGTGATAGAAGTGGTCACAGGTAGGTGCCACGTGTGTCAGCTGGGAGAACAAAGTCCCTTCCTGCTTGTTGTTCTCCTTGCCCTTCTCCACAGCCTGTGCCGGTTACCCGCACATTGGGAGGCAGTTGCTGGGATAATCCCCTAAACAGCCATGGACGGGGCCGCCCTCAGGCTAGCCTAGAGCACTGCGGGGGTTTGCAGCCATGCCGGGTGCGTTCTGCACCCCTTCCCGGTTAGTTGTGTGCCTGCCGGGAGGAGATTCTGTGCAGCCCTTCCTCGTTAGCTGTACGCCTGCTGGGAGGAGTTTCTGTGTGGCCCTTCCCGGTTAGCTGCACGCCCACCAGGAGGAGATTCATCTGAAGACTTTTTAAAGGAAAACTCAAACACACAAAAAAATGGATCAACACTGTCTTCTCCACACAGGCTCTTACCACTTCAAGGAGGACAGTGGGAAGGCTAATACACAAGAAGGTATTTTCTTTAAAAGCTTTGTCTTCCCAGTTTTGTTTTTCCTACATTTTGTTGCCTGCTCTTTGCAGAGAGAGGGAAGCTGAATGGAAACTAAAAGCTTTTAGGTTTGAGTTTTTTACGTATCTCATTTCTATGAAGAACCAAACAAAAAGCAAAAGCTCTGTGAGGAAGTCTGAACTACGTTTGTTCTGTACTTCCTTGACGCTCCACAGAAGTCTGTTTCTATTAATATTAATTACCTCCATCTCTGTCAATCACCATTCGAAAGCATAAAGGTAATTT